>BQKN01000216.1:323066-338996 GCA_022839385.1 Asparagus kiusianus
TGGTTATTTTTTAGCTCCTTCAGTTTGCTTGTTTTGGGCTTGTTTTTTCTTTACGTGCGTTTCGTTGCTTCGTTGACTCGTGCGCTTCCACAATTTGCTTCATGCGTTTCGTTAACTTGGAGGTGACCAATGAGTGTGTTGGCCACTTGGAGCTGGCCAATGAGCGCGTGGACTCATTATCTTGTTCTCAATGTTTCTCCACTTCGTTCTATCGACGATTCATTGCCACGTCGTCTTGAACTGTATTCGGGACCTATAGGTAGTTTTTAACGCCTACAGATACCCCCTCCAAAGTATTTTAGTCTCGTTTCTTTTATAGAAGAAGTTGGGATACTTTGGATATGATATGCTTAGTCTTTAGTCCTTTGATTTCTTCAGCTTTTAGTCTATTCAGTTCTTTGTTGAATAGCTAAAATTCCTTCGGTTTTGTGTTTATCGTCTGACCGTTGTTGAAATTTCTGGTTTGGACCAGCATGTTGATATCTGAATTGGCTCGTGCTGTTGAATCAATCTTGAGCCTTGCCTTGATGAGGCTATGGACTAACTGATTGGCGTTGAACTCTCGTCGTTGCATATTTGGACGACGTTGATTCGTGTCGATTGGCATTGCCTGATATTGAATTTCTTCATCACGTGTTGAAACACGTTGGGTCAATTTGTGCTTGCATTCCCCCGGGAGCTTTGTGAATTGGTTTAAACTCATATATCCATTGGGGCCCACAAATTATCCTTAAGAATACACCGTATGATATTCTCCAGGAACTTCTCGTCGAAGGCATGTGATAATCACATTTCATTACAGTTTTATACCCTCATTATCTATTTTATATGAATAAATATACCACTAATAATTATTTTTATCTTTAATTGTAGGTTAATGAAGAATAAATCTCAAACTCCCATCTCTCAACAAAAACCCGTTGATTAAATAAAGAAATGAAGCAAAGAAGCTCATTAGAAAATCAATTTCCAAATTATCCAAAAGCCCAAGCTAAGAAGAAGAAGTAAAGCCCAAGAAATGCCAAAGCCTAAACCAAATACATGAAGAAATCAAAGAATTGTCAAATAGTCTAAGCCCAAAGCCCACAAGAAGAAAGACGTTCGGACAGCAACCAGAGAAGAGCTGGCATCGATGCCAGCATCGATGGGGGCATCGATGCCAGCATCGATGCCCGTATCGATGCCAGCATTGATATCCCTATCGATGCTGGCATCGATACGACGTACAGTTAGTTATGAATCTATGACTGATTTTTGATGTTTTTGGATAAGATTTCGATCCAACGGCTCTCATTCACTGATGTTTACTATAAATAGGGGTAGAGAGTGATGGGTTAGAGGTGTAAAAAATTTTATAACTCCATTTGGAGAGGAGTGCTACTCTTAATTGAGAAGGCCTTCCAAAAATTATAACTTTTGTTGTAATTAATAATAAATTTTTTTTCTCCACTTCAAATCTTCTTCTCTTTGTAGGACGATGATGATGGAGATGAAGAAAAGTTTAAAGGTTTGTTTTTCTTTTATTTTCCTCTTTTATTTCTTTTTAGTAATTTCTTTATTATTGCTTACTAGTTAGATTTACATTCATGCTTGTAGTGTAGATTTATTTTTTTTATATTTTTATTTTTTTTGCACTTTATTTTGTAGAGTAGATTTATTTTTTTGTATTTAATTTTTGCAATTTATTTTGTAGTTTAGATTTTAATTCTTTATAATTAGATTTATTTCTTGTTCATAGTTTAGATTTTTATTTTCTTTTTAATTTTGTAATTAGTTCTTTTTCTTCTTGTTTTTATTTCTTAAGATGTGAAATTAATTCTAGTAGGAATCTTAGAATTATATGATGCTAGTCTAATTCCTTTATATTATGCAAATTATTCTCTTGCACTTAAAATATTCCTATTTAGGATAATCAACTAGAAAACTAATCGGTAGAAGAAGAATTTGATAATCTATGCTTATCTTAAATAGTTGATAGGTTATGTTTATGAATTCTAGGATTACTATCTTGTTGTTGCTCTTATCATGAATAGTAATTTTAACTTAGATGATAATTTGATAGGTTATACTTTCCTTAAATGGTTTGATAGTCTATGCTTAATAAATCTAAGTTGAAATATGATAAAAAGAGAATAGTTTGTATTTTGTAATTGAGATTAGTTAGTGGATTAAATTCTAGATTTCTCATATCTTAAATTAAAACCTCCATCTTGACTTTCTTGAATTTTCTTTTCATTTTTGATTTTATTTCTTGATTTTATTCATTCTTCTTTCTTGCCTTTGATTTTATTTATTCTTTGATTCTAATTTCTTTTCTCTAAAATTTAATTTATTGTCTCTTGCATATATTCACAACAATCACTGATCACAATCACACTTATTCTTTAATCCTATTTTGTCATGCACACAACATAAAAACCTATTCTAATAATCTGTTAAAATCACCTTCCTTGTGGGATCGATAACTTTTATACTATAACTTGATCAATTGTGCACTTGCAATTTTGGTACATAATTATGTCGCACCAAGTTTTTGGCGCCGTTGCCGGGGAAGGTGCTTAAATAGGATTTTATTATTTTGGTTCTTTAACTTGTGTGTTTTCTTGTGAAGGAACCGCTTGGAGCTTGAAAGTCTTGGATTGAAGATCAATAACTTAGAGAATTGCTTTCGGGTAAGTCCTCTTTCTAGTTTTTAGTTCCACCCTTTTTAGTTAGCTTCACAATTAGAGACAATTAGGATTTAAAAAAAAGATTTTATTTTTGTTGACCATAATAAAATCCACCTTTCACTTGAACATTAACTAACAAGATAATAAATTCAAACAAGAGCTCTCTTCTCACATTTGAGTGTTGTTGACCATAATTAAAAAAGATTTTTCTTTTCTATCCTTTTTAGTCGCTTTTAATTTCTAGGGTTGCATTTCATATAGTGTAGGAATTCACCAAAGTGATTGTAGCACTTGATTTGGTACACACTTAAAACATTCTTAAGGGCAAAACCCCCAATCAAGATAAGATAAGGGATTTTATCACCCTTTCCTTAGCCCACAAATCACTAATTCCTCACTTCACAAACCCAAGCCTTCTAAAACTCATTAGATGTTGGACCCTAAGGACTTGAGCTCAATAAGGAACAAGAAATCCTTAAGTGAACTGGTTTAAGTTTTTTCAGATTAGTTAGTGTCTAAGGTAAGGTTTAGGGGTTTCGTAAAGCGCCCTACAAGGAATGAGGTACTTATTTGATCTCTGATCTCCCTCTAGTACTATCCTTACCTGGCTAACTACCTGGGTAAAACTTTAATCTTTTTACTGTAGGAGTTTTTGGTTAGGAGCTAGTCTAGTTGAGTTAGGCTAAACCCTAGAATTAGAGTTGATTGAAAAGTGATTGCTTTGATTTGTTAGGATTTTTCTTTTTCTTTATCTTTTCATATAAAAAAAAGACTAATTTTCTTTCTTTCCTTAAAAAGGAAAAAAAATTGTTTTGGTGTATGCAAACTTGGGTTCGGGATAATTCTCATCATTTAATCCGTGTTGAACCAATTCAAGAAATAGCAAACCAACCCGTTCTTCAGGATATGTGTTACCCCACCAGAAATACAATTCCATCTTGCATAAGACTCCCCGAAGCAAATGGGGTAAATTTTAAGCTTAGACCTCATTACATAAACATGCTTCCCAAATTCTTTAGTAATGAAACAGAAGATGCATATATATTTATCTCGGAATTTGAGGAAGTGTGTATTATGATTAAAATGAGAGAATTAACCAAAGATGCGATTAAGCTTAGATTTATTCCATTTGCTCTTAAGGATAAAGCTAAAAAATGGTTGTACAGCTTACCGACAAATTCCATCTCAACTTGGGATGAATTTGTCACCGTTTTTCTTAAGAAAATTTTCCCTGTTCACAAAACGGTAAAGCTTAGGAATAGCATTCAAAACTTTAAAATTATCTCGGAAGAGCCATTCTGAAAATATTTAGACCGGTTCAAAGATCTTTTAATCTAATGTCCTCATCATGGTCTAGAAAAATGATGATTGTGCCAAGTCATATATGAAGGATTGGACTATTCTTCAAAAACATCTTTAGAATCAATGTGTCAGGGAGATTTTATGAGAAAAAACGCCGATAAAGCTTAGGAATTCCTAGAGAGTCTATCCGAAAAAATAATGCAGTGGGAACACTGTGATGACAGGGTTTCATCAGTTCCCCAATCTAAGTCTAGTGGTCTTTTTCTGGAGTCAAACATTACGTCTGAAGAGAAGATGGCGACGATTATGTGGAGGTTAGAAGCCTTAGAAGTTAAGGAACGAGCTCTAGCTCAAATCAATCATGTGTCTGCCCCGAGTTGTCATAACTGTCAGTCTCCGACCCACATTTCAGAGGAATGTCCTCTCCTAGGAAACAACCATGTTTTAGAACAGATGAACGCTGTATTTCAGCACCCTAGAAATGATGCATTTTCTCCAACCTACAATCCAGGTTGGAGAAATCATCCCAACTTTGCATGGAATCAAGGAAATTCTTCCGAAAATCAAAACTTCATTCCCGCGTCGAACCAACAATTCCCTAGGGGAAATACACTTCATTTAATGCACCAAACAATTTTTAAAAAGCTAACCTAATTTTTCCAACCCAACATCCTCATCCTCACCAGCCTACAAATCTTTCAAATTCTGATCATGACAAATGTTTAAGTGTCTTAGAAAAGGGTTTAGAAGCTATGATCAAAGATTATACACAAACGACCAACATGTTGACCCAGTCATCCACCACTCTAAATTCCTTCATGCAAACAACCGGCCAAGTGCTCAACTCGAACACTCAAGCCATAGCCCGGTTAGAAACCCAACTTGGGCAATTAGCCACTGTCGTAAGCAAGAGAGAAAAAGGAAAATTCCCAAGTCAACATGTTGCAAACCCTAAAGACATTAGATCCAGTTCAAACCATCCAACTCATGTGAATGCAGTTCACACACTACGATCAGGAAAACAAATAGACAACCAAGTTAGAATACCACCGGATCAAACCCCTTCTCCCATCCAACACACTCCTTCCGATGAAGCAATTCCTTCTGATGACCAAAACGCTGAACATGAGATTGAGCCTGATCTAGATAGGTATAGGCCCGTTGCCTCCTTTCCAGATAGACTCAAACCTAGGAAAAACTCCCCGCAGGTTGAGAAAATCCTAGAAACGTTTAAACAGGTCAAGATCAACATCCCTCTCCTAGATGCAATTGAACAAATCCCTTCTTATGCAAAGTTCTTGAAGGACTTATGCACTAAGAAAAGAACCACCAATGTTCCCAAGAAAGTCTTCTTAGCTGCCAACCTCAGTGAAATATTTTCAAAACCCATACCGTTGAAATACAAGGATCCTAGTTGTCCCATAATTCCATGCGTCATAGGTAACACTCACATTGATAAGGCACTTCTAGACTTTGGAGCTAGCGTCAACCTCCTTCCTTATTAAGTATATCAACAGCTAGGTGTAGGAGAACTTAAACCGACAAGATGCACTCTGCAGTTAGCTGATAGATCTGTGAAAATTCCCAAAGGAGAGGTAGAGGATGTTCTAATCAAAGTTGGAGAGTTTATTTTCCCTGTTGATTTTATTGTCTTGGAAACGCAGCCCGTTTCCAATCTCAAAAGTCAAATCCCCGTCATTCTAGGAAGACTGTTCTTAGCCACCTCAAATGCTTTGATAAATTATAGAACCGGTCAGATGAAACTATCCTTTGGGAATATGACTGTTGACCTCAATATCTTCAACTTAGGAAGACAGCCTAGTAATCCATCTGATGAACCTATGGAAGTGAATTTCATTCAAGGAACATCCAGTGGACAACAAGAGGGAGAGTGTGAGTCTGATACAAATGCATCTGATTTAATGATTGAGGAGCTTTCTGATGACGAACTAGAGATAGAACCGCTGGTCAATCATGTTTTTGCTGTTGGCTGGCAAGGAGAACCTTTAGAGATAGAACCCCGAGTCCAACTTCGCCCATCTGTGGAGGAACCCCCTAAGTTAGAGCTCAAACCTCTACCTGAAAATCTAGAGTATGCCTACTTAGGGGAGAATGAGTCTTTACCAGTTATCATTTCTTCTGATTTGACTACCAGTCAAAAGGAAGCTCTCTTAGATGTTTTAAGAGAGAATAGACCCATTGGATGGACAATGGCTGATATCAAAGGGATTAGTCCAACCATTGTTCAACACCGAATCCATTTGATAGATGATGTCAAACTTACTAGAGATCCTCAACGTAGGTTAAACCCAGTGATGAAAGAAGCCGTTAGGAAAGACATTCTGAAATGTCTCGATCATGGGATCATTTATCCCATTTCTGATAGTTCATGGGTGAGTCCGGTCCAAGTTGTTCCAAAGAAATCTGGGATCACCGTGATCCAAAATGAGGCTAATGAGTTGATTCCCACTCGAATCCAAACTGGATGGCGAGTCTGTATTGACCACAGAAAACTCAACTTAGCCACTCGGAAAGATCACTTCCCTCTTCCTTTCATTGACCAAATGTTAGAGAGTTTAGCAGGACACGAGTTCTATTGTTTTCTGGATGGATATTCAGGTTACAATCAAATCCCTATCACTCCCGAAGATCAGGAGAAAACCACCTTCACTTGCCCGTATGGAACATTCGCTTACCGACACATGCCTTTTGGATTATGCAATGCACCGGCCACCTTCCAACGCTACATGATCAGTATTTTTTCCGACATGGTGGAGCGATTTCTCAAAATTTTCATTGATGATTTTTCCATTTTTGATAACACATTTTCCCAATGTTTGCATCATCTTAAACTGGTCCTAGAACGGTGTAGGGAGAAAAATCTGACTCTTAATTGGGAGAAATGTCATTTCATAATCAAACAAGGTATTGTCTTAGGACATGTAGTTTCCAATAGGGGAATCGAAATGGACAAAGCTAAGATAGATCTTATTTCCAATCTCCCTCCTCCCAAAACAGTCAAAGATGTCAGATCGTTTCTTGGTCATGTTGGTTTTTACCGACGTTTCATCAAGGATTTCAGCAAAATTGCTAGACCCTTGACCAATCTCTTAGCCAAGGATACATCATTTGTCTTCTCTCCTGACTGCCTCAAAGCTTTTGAATATCTGAAAAAGGAGCTAACCACAGCTCCTATCATTCATGCACCGGATTGGACCTTACCCTTCGACCTGATGTGTGATTCATCTGATTCTGCGATTGGTGCTGTTTTAGGACAACAGTTTGATGGAAAACAGCATGTGATCTACTACGGCAGTAGGACTCTGAATGATGCCCAGCAAAATTACTCTATCACAGAAAAAGAGTTTTTAGCTATAGTATTGTCTTAGAAAAATTCAGGTCCTACCTCATTGGTTCCTTAACCAAAGTTTTCACAGATCATGCCGCACTAAAGTATCTTTTGACCGAAAAGGATGCTAAAGCACGACTCATTAGATGGATTCTCCTTCTTCAAGAGTTTGACATTCAAATTCTTGACAGAAGGAGAACAGAGAACCCCATAGCAGATCACCTCTCTCGACTCCCAAATGCACCAACATCAACCGTTCCGATCAATGAGCATTTCCCTGATGAACAACTCCTACAAATCCAATATGTCCCATGGTTCGCTGACATTGTGAACTACATAGTCATGAACCAGATCCCTTCTCATTAGTCCAAATAGGATAGATCTCGTTTTCTCTCCCAAGTAAAATACTTTTACTGGGATGATCCATATATGTTCAAATACTGTCCTGATCAGATCTTTAGGAGGTGTGTTCCCACTGAAGAAACTAGGAGTGTTCTATCATTTTGTCATGAGCAAGCATGTGGGGGCCACTTTGGCCCAAGAAAAACAGCTGAAAAAATTCTCCAATCTGGGCTATACTGGCCCACTCTTTTTAAGGATTCATACGAGTTTTGCAAAACTTGTAACCGTTGTAAGCTGTTAGGGAAGGTCACTAGGAGAAATATGATGCCCTTATAACCCATCTTATCTGTTGAACTTTTTGATCTGTGGGGTATCGATTTCATGGGACCATTTTAGAATTCCTTTGGAAATGTTTACATTCTAGTAGCTGTTGAATACATGTAAAAATGGGTTGAGGCGGTAGCTTGCAAAACTAATGACAACAAGGTCATTGTTAAGTTTTTGAAAGAGAACATTTTTGCAAAGTTTGGAGTACCCCGAGCAATCATCAGTGATAACGGTACACATTTCTGTAACCGTTCTTTTGAGGCTTTGATGAGAAAATATACAATCACACACAAATTATCAACTCCTTATCACCCCCAAACCAATGGACAAATAGATGTCACAAACAGGCAGATCAAACAAATCTTAGAAAAAACAGTTAATCATAATAGAAAAGATTGGTCTGTAAAATTATGTGATGCTCTGTGGGCGTATAGAACAGCTTTCAAGGCCAATTTGAGAATATTACCATACAGACTGGTTTTCAGGAAAGCTTGCAACCTACCAGTGGAGTTGGAGCATCGAGCAATATGGGCAATAAAACAGTTAAATTTTGACTCAGACTCGGCAGGTAAGAACAGATTGCTCCAACTAAATAAGTTAGAAGAAATTAGAAATGATGCATACATAAACTCAAAAATTTACAAAGAGAAAACCAAGATTTTTCATGACAAATCAATTTTACGAAAAAATTTCTCTCCAGGACAAAAAGTTTTATTGTCTAATTCAAAATTGCATCTTTTTCCTAGAAAATTAAGATCAAGATGGACAGGTCTATTTTTTGTCAAACAAGTTTTTCCGCATGGGATTGTAGAGATAGAAAATCCTAAAAATGGTAATATTTTTAAAATAAATTGTCAACTTCTAAAACTATTTTTAAAATTTTCTACGCTCAGAGAGGAAGAGGTGTTGGTTCTTCATGAACCTTATTATCTGTAAAAAAATAATAAAAAAATAAAAATAATAAAAAAACAAAAAATAAAAAAATAAATATTTTTCTCAAAAAAATAAAATAAAAATAAAATAAAAAAATAATTATAATTATAATTTTTCTCTCTTATCTGATTTCTTCATCCTCATACTAACAGTAATTGCAGATCTTTATCATCATTGTCAACCGAACAAATGTAAGTACTTCAATTCTTATCTGCTTTACTTTGTGCATCAGTGAATTTGCATTGAGGATAATACAAAATTTAGGTGTGGGGGTGAAGTACATATTTTCCTCTTTATTTTATCCTTTTGTTGCACTTTTGACATAATTTTTGTAAAAAAAATTTTAAACATATTGTCACTTGCCAAATTAATTGAGTTAAGTAATAATTGATCCAATTGATAGATTTTAAATTTTCTAATTCCTAGTTAGTGACATACTCAAGTTCACCTTTTATGATAACTCCAAATAAAATTCTTAAGAAATGATTTTTCAACTAGTATGCGTTACTTAAGTCTTACCTTAGATTTTTAATCAAAAATAATAAAATTTTGCATGCTTAACTTAGAGTTGAAAATATTTTTTTCAAGTTATCTTGATTTACACAATTTTTTTAGACTATATATACTTACACACATATCTATTAAAAAAAACTAACCTTATAAAAGAAGAGTGCGAAAAATGGGCACCATAAAGAAAGAAAAACTCTTGAATTCAAAGTGATTCTATCTTGTAAAGCCTAAGTTGACTGAGTAATTAAGCCCAAGGAGTATCTCTATACTTAATGACCTAAGCCCAATTAGGTTGGGATTCATTGGCCCAAAACACGTTAAATGGTCACTTAGAAAGCCTGTTAAAATAGAAAACAATCACCAAGAATTAAAGAGTAAAGAAAAAAATTTATATACATATATATCTATAACACTAACCATTTTTTTTATATATTGTTGTTTTGTATATATGGTCTTGAAAAACAATTTTTGATCAAGATACTTGAAAGTTATTTAAAACAAAGAGTTAGCATGTTCTTTTCAAAACTTTTGAATTAAATCTCTAAGATTTGACTTGGTTTTGTATTGCTATAATGAAAAACATTTTCTAAGGGATTTACATTGGAGTTATATATAAAAACATTTTCTTGATTATTAACTAGCTTCAATTAGAATGTCTAAATATATCAAGGAAAATATGTTATTTACTGACTTATTTAAACTTGGCAAGTTGACCGAATTTTGTGGGTATATTCACTACAAACCCTCACGAGACTACAACTCATCCACTAGGGTAACCTAGGGGTTTAAAGGCTTGTTGTATGTGCTAAATACAATCGTGATTCCTGTGAAAGTGAGTTAGAAGTTTCTTTTTATTTTTCTTTGCTAGAGGACTAGCAAGAGTTTAGGTATGGGGGTATTTGATAATCATATATTATTATAGTTTTATACCCTCATTATCTATTTTATATGAATAAATATACCACTAAAAACCGACCTCCACCCATGATATTTGGTTTTGATTTGTTTTCTTCCCTTTTTCTCACTCTTCAATTTTCAATTTTGGGAGTCTCCGATTTGTACCCATGATATTACAGTTTTATACCCTCATTATCTATTTTATATGAATAAGTAGCGCATTGTATTCGGCTACATTATTGAAACACGGTTCGGTGAGTGAATAGGCTCGAGGCATCGCATGTTTCTCCGGGGAAACTAAAATGACCCTAACTCCTGAGGAGATTTTAGAACATCCGGGGGTACATGGTACATTGGTTGCTCGAGAAGCGCCATCGAAGTATAATTGCCACACCTTTTGATGAGAGGTAGTGTTGACTTTGTGGGTTTCATCTGGCAAATCTTCATATAATTCGGTTGCATCCGTTGTAGGGTTAGCTACCAAAAGATCACAAATTGCCTGTCCTTTGACTGATTTCTATTGTTTGAAGTGCAGATCGTATTAGGACAGGAGTAGGGACCATTTTGCTAGTCTCTAATTCATGGAGGCCGGTTGCGTCATGAATACCTGGACTGGGTTAACGTTGGAAATGACATGGATCGTCTGTCCAACGAGGTAATGTCGCATCTTTTGGATGGCAAACACTAAAGCAAGACACTCATTCTCGATCATTAGATACCGAGATTCAGCATCGATCAAAATTCAACTTAAGTAATAGACGACATGTTCGTGACCGTTGTCATCATCTTGTGCGAGCAAAGCACTTAACGAGTGGTTCATCGCCTTGATATAAATCAAGAACGGTTTACCCGACTTTGATGCTACGAGAGCAGGAGGATTCGCTAGATATGCTTTGATATCCTCGAATGCCTTTAACAGGCGTCATCCCAAATAAAAGATACGTCCTTCTTTGTGAGCTTGGAAAATGATTGGCATTTCCCGGATAGATTCGAGATGAACTAACATATATAGGCTAGTTGTCCTTGCAATCCTCGGAGTTCTTTGAGGTTTCTCGGGGGTTGCAACTCATGTATCGCTTTCACCTTATCGGGATCAATGTGTATACCCCTCATGGTGACGACGAATCCTAGGAACTTACTGCTAGACATTCCAAAGAAAGACTTGGTGGGATTCATCTTTAACTAGTGAGTCTGCATAAGATCAAACATCATCCTTAAATCTTTGATATGGTCGTCTTTGTTATGACTTTTCACGAGCAAGTCATCGACATAGCATTCAACAGTCTTCCGGAGGTGTACCTAGAAAATCTTTGACATTGCTCGTTGATAGGTGGCTCCTGCATTCTTCAATTCAAAAGGCATGACTATGTAGCAGAAGACACTGAGGGGTGTCCTGAATACTATATGTTTTTCGTCGTTTGGGTACAACTTGATTTGATTGTAACCCAAAAACCCATCCATGAAAGACATTCTCTCAAATCCACACGTATTGTTAATAATAACATCCGTGATCGGAAGAGGAAAATCATCCTTTGGGCAGGCCGTGTTCAGGTCTTTGAAGTCAATACAGATCCTGATTTTCTGGTTCTTTTTAAGGACTAGTACGATATTTGCCAACCAATCGGGATGTTGCTCTTCCCTGATAAAACCCGAGTTGATTAGCTTTTTAACCTCAGACTCGATCGCTTCCGTAATTTACGGACAAAATCGTCTTTATTATTGCTTGACAGGTTTTACATCCGATTTGATGTTAAGGCGATGGAATGCCACGTTTGGATTAAGTTCTGGAATATCTTCATAATTCTAAGCAAAAACGTCTATGTATTCCCTGATAAGGGCAATCAATTCTTCCTTTTCGTCTGATGGAAGACTATCACTGACAAATATAGGTTTCAGATTTGCTTCTTCACCTATGTTCACCTGGATTACTTTGTCTTCGGTGGGAGGTTTCCTTTGCTCGAACCGATCCTCATATTGAATATTCAGGTGATGAATCCACGGGTCTTCCCAAGTTGGCAGTTGATCATCTTCCTCTATTGTGGCAGGATCGATAGTGGTCATATTCGACATCAGGCTTTTGAATATTTCTCCAAGAGTGACATCGGAATCCCAATTGGAAAGTCGGATGAGTATCTGTCCTTAGTTGCTAATTGGTCGATGACTTGCCAGCAACATTCGTCATCGGATGAAGAGGCGTAGCCTAGGCCTCTTTTATAGCCATAATAATTATTGGATTTTTCTTTCGGTACATATGCCGGACGAGGTGGAATCCATGGGCCTTAACCAAAATAGAGACCCTCTTCAAGTGCAAAGTTGTATCCCCGTTTCTTCATGAAGTTTCGTGATTTGTTAACTGTATCTGAATAAATGAGGATCGGGTCTCTCATCTTCACTATTTTCCTTTAAAAATAGATCTGACGGTGGAGATGTCTCCCCTTTGCCAAAAACTAACTCCTTTCCACCCCCTGCCTTAGCAGGAATGACGAGGGTTGATCCAAATGAGTCTTGGACATACTTCTTTGTTAAGCAAGACGACTGAAGCGGCATGTGTATGTTGGGGTTAGCATATAGTCCCTGCATTACATTATTAAGACACGACGAATACTCTAAATCATTATTTATTACTTCTTTGACAAGCTGCCAATTACAACTACCGTCTAACGATTCATTATCATCAAGACTGATTACAAAGGGTACAATATCATTTAGTACAAAACCACCATTATAATCAAGCCCAACTTTGGTATCAACTTCTTCTTCGCTGTCCGCGTCTTGGGCCGATAATTCAGTATCAGATTCAACACTGTAAAGAAGGGAGTCAGTAAAGTAGTTTTCTAACCCCTTACACGGTTGCTTATCCGTGACCACCGTCTTGACCTCATTATTACCGTCTACATATTTTAAACGCTGATGGAGAGTGGAGGTGACTATAAGATTAATATGGATCCAGGGTCGACCCAATAGTAAGTTATAGGAGGTTTCTGCATCAATCACGTAGCACGTGACTTTGGACCTTAAATGCCTAAGTTGGCACTTTACCCAGATTTTACCCAATGTTCTGGATCCACTGGCATTGAATCCATAGATAATGGTGTCTGTCGAAGCTAACTTGCTAGTTGGGATTCCGAGATTGTACATTAATCGAAGTGGTATGATGCTGACAGCGGAACCCGAATCAACTTGGATTCGATTGGCAACGCTGGAGCCAATGTATCCAGTGAAGTACAGAGACCTATCATGCTTTGAGTTTCTCACTTGCATGTCATCTTTGATGAATATGATACAAGGCAACTGCTTGGCCGCTAAATTACAATGCTGAACTGGTGGCTCCGGCCCTTCGGGGACTGGCTTGATTTGAGTGAGGAATACGTCAGAATCAGCCAAAGCTTCTGGCAGGACCTCTCTAGTGTCTTTAGAAAGGCACAATAATAACTTGTCTAGAGTTATCCTCGCTAGGATGTTAGCTAGTTGAGTCATATCATGAAAGTGGTAAGGTGTGCTTGAACTTCCTGGTTTATCTCTCCCAAGCGGGCGATTGAATCGAGACTGCTTCGGGTTCTGAACCTCTTGGCGTTAGGGTTCTTTCGCTTTCTACTTATTAGTTGGTTATTGCTGGGATTTCCCTGTAGGTGCAGGGGGAATTGTAACCACCCCCAGCTCAGCCAACATTTTAGTATTTGAATCAGAGGTTTCAGGATACTTGTAGTGGTATTCGTTGCCGCCCCTGGTAGCAAAGGCTTCTTGTTCGTCTTCAGAGAGTGATAAGGTAGGGATTCCTTCATCATCTTTCTCAGGAATTACTGTGGTGGGACAACAGGATTTGCCCCTACGCTTAGATTTCTTCTAAGATAAGGGTCCCACCCATGGTTCATCTTCAAGAAAATCTGGATGGACCCAAAGAATTTCACTGTTAGGGGTCATGTGCTACACAAGCCCTTTCTGGAGTTGTTTGTGGGGATCGTCATTAACGGTCTTCACTGTTAGACCCTAGAGGGGGGTGATTAGGGTCTTATGCTAATTTAATCAGATTTTATGCCAATTAAAACTAACTAACAAATTATTCTTACAAGAGAGATATACAATATGTTACAAGCAAGAATAAGTAATATGAACAAAGGTAAATATCTTAGCAATGAGATATACTATGAGATATATGCAAGGATATATAATTAACACAATAGTAAAAATAAACAAACTACAAATGTGATAGGGTAAAATATAGGCAATTGGCGATATAAGATAAATGCATAAGTAAATGTGCCAATGACAAACTCAAACACACTCAAATGATCACGAAGTTCGGACCTTCCGTCTTACGTCTCCGCTCCCCACTCCCGGGGAGAAATCCACTATCACAATCGGGTTTTCTACGCTCACCCGAGTAACATTTACACCTCACAATGTTGGTTTTCAATGCTCACCAATCAACGTTCACACCTCACACTCTCACTCAGTTTTCTAGCTTACCGAAAACTTTACAACAACACACTCGGTTTTCTAGCTCACCGAAAACCTTACAATCTCACAATATAACAAATGATTTGTTCTCTACAATAGATGGGAACACAATGTAAGCTCACTCTCAATGATACAATCCCACAACCTAAATATACTATGAATGTAAATACAATAAGCTCAATGGTTGTGTGTGTGTAAACAAAGAGAAAGTGAAATCAACTAAACTCAATATGAACACTAGCTTAATAAAATGATAATCAAACAATATAAAATATAAAGCTAGATTGAGTTTAGAAAACTTCTCAATAGATCAAGAATGGAAGGAGAAGAGTTGGATGCTCAAACACCAATAAATGATCTCCTCAAGCTCTTGTGAAATTGATTTCACAAACTCAAACTCTCAAATGCTTAAAAGCTTATTAAACACTCTTTTAAACAAAAACAAAACAAGCTTAAACCCTTGTTAAAATCTTTTAAAATATTCTCATGATGTATCAAATGATAAATGCAATAAGGTATATATAGGATAGAAGAAAACAACCCTCAAAACCTCCAAAAACCACTAAAAGATAAAATTCAGCAAGTTACCGTTACTGTGCAACGGTAACATCGACGGTCGACCGTGGTGGTCGACCTTGAGAAGAAAAACTATAAAAATGGTCTCTGGACTGCTGATGGTCAACCGTGGTGGTCGACTGCACTGTAGTACGGTCGACCGCACTTTTCAGATTTTGACAGATGTTGGAATTTTGTGTATCTAACTTTGTAAAATCGATTAAAAATAGTAAATCAAATCTAAAAATTATGAAATATTGAGATAATGTTCTAGACATCTATAAGAATATGTTGGAGAAAGAATTTCTAAAATATCACTTACCAGTTGAGAGAAATAAATATTTGAACATAGATATATAGTTTCTAAAAAAACTGCTAAAAACTCGGTTTTGTAAATTCAATTGAAAATGAAAAAACAACTCCAAAATTAGTAAAACTTGGGAAAATATTTGTATATATGAAGATAAACATGTAAATAAAGAAATTTTTTAAATTGCATTTACCAATTGTGAAAACGTATCAGTTTTGTAAAAACATGCACGAACACATGCACGCACATGAACAAAAAAACTTGATTTTTCCAAAAAC
>BQKN01000217.1:4778-32401 GCA_022839385.1 Asparagus kiusianus
TGTGTGTGTGTGTGTGTGTGTGTGTGTGTGTGTGTGTGTGTGTGTGTATCAAATAACAATGCTCTTGTAAGGTTCTCAAAATATCATGTGGATTGAACGTCCTTACTCAATTGTTCTTCGGTAATAGGTTTTATCTCCCTATTCCGAATAATGCATCCAGATGATCGTACCGTGGAGTATAGGTTTAATAGCCTAATCCGCACCTTGTGCGATGGTCAACCGACCTGAAGTTCTTAGCATGCTTACTGCAGGTTCGTGTTTGTGTGTGTGCTTCATGATTCTAACTTGTTTAGCTTATTGTAAAACTTGTGTAGAATATTGCAACTACTAAATTAACATCTCTAAAGATTATTCAACATATGATACAAGAATCACAATATTAAATATTACATGTAAACCCTAAATATGTATAAAAACATCAAAACGTCGATAGAATCATCAAAACTAAGTTAAATCTCTTGTTTAAATAATTTTAGCTCTTAAACCATGTCTAAAAGTTCATTTATAATCATTAACACACAAAAAGATCTGATCTTTATCTTATATAATACAAAAGAACAATCTTTATACTCAAAATAGTTGATTAGGACTAATAAAACCATATTAAATCTCATTAAAACACTTAAAAATATAGGAGTTGGGTTAGTAGAGATAAAACTCGCCTGAAACTTATTGAAAACTAGAAAGATGTAAAGCTAACATAGATCCCTAAGCCACACGCCAAATCCAAATCAAAATCCTACTTCAAAAAACTCTTGAACTCTCACAAAAAAGATTTAGGGTTTAAAAGAGGGTTTGGTGACTGATAGGGTTTTAAAACTCTGAAATAAGATGTAAATTTTCATGAAAGAAGGGATATATAAACAGCTATGTGCAACTGGGCCTTATAAAACTTGAAACCAACCCATAATAGGAAAACTAGAAATCCGTCAGGCGGTTGACCGGACCGCAAATTTTTAGCTGTGTAGGTTTTGCCTTTATGCATGTTTTCGACTCGTTTCTCTCTCATATATGAACTTGTTCGAACTCAAAACACTTGCTATCATACTCATACACTATTTAATGATATTTATCATGATAATTATCCACCTATCACAATTAATCACATATTAATTCAATTTATAACATATTATCTCAAATTTATAGAGTTTTACATTCACCCCCCTAAAAGAATTTCGTCCTCGAAATTCTGCAATCGTATGTTAAGGATTAATATTACGAAAAAATCACTAAGAGGGGATAATCCAGACAAATAAACCCTCTCATACACATCTCGTACCATTAATCCCCAGATATGAATCATAAGCAAATATTTAAACTTAACAATCTAAAATGCGTGCACTCCCACTTAACTCCTAATTAGACGGAACTAGTATGTCGAACGAAAATCCAAATAAGGAACCCCAATATATATACTTTATGTTCCGAGTGATTAGGAGCTAAGTGTCAGTACCTCATTCTAGCGTTTAATATAAATGTGGCTGAATAATATAACAAAAACATAAATGCGTATATGCATACTCAAACATCAATATCTTATCCGCTCAAACAGGTGTGGGTAGTCGCGATGTACATCCTCCTCATGCTCCCTGTAGGCTGTCTAAAATCATAATAGATAGTTGACCCCTGTCAGACTTTAACCAACAGCCTTGACTAAGAAGGTTACAATCAGACGACATTCATGTTAACAAAGGAAGGCTACAATTGGAGGATTCTCCTGTAGATTAAGAAGGGATTACAAGTCAACAATTTATTCAAACCAAGTTGCGAAACTCATCCCTACATCCCAGAGTTAAATACAAGTGATTACGGTACAGAGTCAAAGCAACACAATCACTACATCTTCAGCTACCAACACAGCTCAAACACAGCATAAACACAGTGTTTTTAGCCACTAAACACAGTACAAACGCGGTACCGCGGACGCAGCTCAAGCTCAGACGCTGACACATCATCCAAAGGCATACGTTTGAATGTAGGTTCATGCCCAGAATGCAAATCAAGGCTTTGACTCGTTCAAACGTGATCCAAACAGTTCCTAAAACTATTTTTCACCCATGATCTAGGGAGTGGTTCGAGTGGGTTATTACACCCAATTAATGGGGCGACTAAACCCCCATTTAGGAGTGGATTATAGGGGTAGTTACACCCTAATCTCTCTATAAATTCTAACAAACTCTACAGAGTAAAGGGATCGGATTTCTATGATCTGAGGGGGATTCTTTCAGCTAGAGCTTTTGAGATCGATTTCCGAGAGGCGAGATCAAGGGCTGGGCTTGGAAAGTATTCTTCAGCAGCAAAGAACTCAGATACTTAGCATATTAATCAATCATTCAATTCAAATAACTCTTTTAACAGAGCTTTGCACTCGTTCTGAGTCATAAAACTCATGAAGAGTTCTCTAATTATTCAAGTGAAATAAGACATTCGGATCGTCAATGAGAAGCAAGCTCGACACAAGCATTCAAGGGAGGCATGTCATCGCTACCGTGAAGAACCCAGAATTACACAAAGAGGAGAATTCAGATCAATTCTCCTCTCTTTTGTAATCGAAATTCAAATTGTAATTAAGATCGAGAGAATATAAATCAAATTTCTTTTATTTTATTTACTACAAATTTTTCACCAAACAAAAGATGGCGACTCCGCTAGGGACAAGCTTCTCTGACGAAGAAGTGATGGCGCAATCCGATGTTTATCTCATTGTAATTACCGTCGAAACTCTCGTTTTAGAGTTTGATCAAACCAAGTACGAGGAAGCTCTTTCCTCTGGATCGCTTAGCCCAAAGGCTATACGCAACATCCGCAAGATCTCCAAAGGGATCAAAGATCTGATTGTTGTTGAAACACTAAAGAAAGCCCTCTTTTTTGGCCAAGGGTCATCAGTCAGCCCCCTCCCTGGAGGACGAGACTCTGCCTCAGCCAAACTCATTCAATGAGTTGAAGATTCGACACCCGCGTCAACACGACGAGTCATGTAAAGGCCTATGACAGAGGTAGGTCCAGTCAACACCGACGACATTGTTGCCAAGGCGTTGAAACAAGCCAAAAAGAATGCAGCTCAAAGAAGGAGAAGATCCATACGACGAGCTCATCTACGAGATAGTCGAAATCTGAAACAACGTGAAGGACGCGTTCTTGAACCTCCACCTCAACGCATACTTTGTGGTAATGAGTCCCATTATGAGCCTTGCGTAATACAACTTAAATGCGAGCCTCATTGACACATGGCTCACCTAAAACAGGACCCTTAAGGGTCTGTTCCATCAACCAAACGCAGATTTCAGCCTAGGGTTTGTTAATCACAATGCGACCCTCGTGTTTCTTCTCTAAAACGTGATGTGGTCCGCAAAGTTCAAGGGGGTCGACATGAGTTTAAAATTCATGTCTGACAAGAACTAGTCTCAACCACTCAAGGGCAGGAGGTTCCATTTCTGTCCTCATGCTTGGCGAGGGATTCCTCCCAAGTTTCTGATTTGTAGAAATTACTCTCTAGAGGGAAACCGGCGCAACAAGCAGCTCATTCATGCTAATGTGAGCAGCTTATTTCCGTAGTCCTTTCAAAATACTACTGTTGTGCACCTGAACCTCGGCAATCTGTGTTCGATAGATTAATAAATGTCGCCAAGACTACCAAGCGATAATGTCATCATAAGAAGAAGATTTCTAAAGAAAAATATCCCGAAGTCACTATTAACGTGATAGGCAGAAGAAAGGCCTCAGTTCACAGTTTAGATGAATCAGAAAGAAGTCATTCTCCGACTATCCGGGAAATTTGTGACGAGTTTGAAGGGATATATCACCACACCCGAACCCGAACAGGAGCTATCCGCTCGGTTAACTATCACAAGTTGGCTAAGGGGATCGCTTCCGATGATGAACATTCAGCAATTGCTGAATCTCAATCCTCAAACTCTATTACGGTACGAGAGGCTCCTGTGTACATGACTAGAGGTCCTGACGACTTAGCAAAAAGAGTCAATGAACATCAGGTTATGCTCCAAGAGTAGTAAAAGATACTTCTTCAGATGAAGGACATGTTGGCCCAGCTCTTTGCAGAAAAAGGCCAAAGGCCTGAGTCTTCCCAGAGAACAATTTGAAAGGGAAAGCAAAAAGCACCTGAGAATTCACACCGCGAAACTCACAACCTGGAATCTTCTTCTAAAAACGAGAAGGAGATGGAAAGAAAACAAAATCCTCAGTCATCTAAGGTCGATGAACTAGAGGCTCGCCTCAACGCAATCGCTAACAGGATCGAACTTCGTGAGGAAGGAGTGGTACGGTCTTATCCAGCTAAATAGGACACAACTCCCGATCTACCGAAATTTAAGGCCCCGACCTTACAGCCCTTCGATGGCACAGGATCACCGAACCAACACATCTACTATTTAAGGTCTCAGATAGTAGATGTGGTAGCAATTGACACCATTCTGACCCGTTTGTTCATTGGTACCCTTAAGAGTGTTGCTTTCGAGTGGTTCAAGAAGCTGCCTGCTGGATCTATTCAAAAATAAGTAGATCTAGTAAGGCTTTTCTTGTCCAGGTTCTTTTAAGATGATACAGAAGTCTTGGTCCAGACTCTTCTCATCATGAAGCAGAGGAAGGGAGAGTCCATCAAAACTTATGTTGAGAGATTCCGCAGTATGGTATTACGATCCCCATTAGGTATGACCCAATCAACTTTGGTCGAAACTTGCAGGCATAACTTGCAGACCCAGCTCCTTGCTCAAATAGGGGTAGCGGAATGTCACTTCTGGAGACAACTAGCTTTGTAAGGAGAACAATTTGAAAAAATCGTTGCCCGGGTCAAGGCTGAAGAAGCTACTCAACCCAAGCCACAACAGCAACGTAATCAGAACAATGCTCCGCGCTCCAAGGGAAAGGAGACTTTAACCGCTGATGCCAACACGCGTACACCACCTGCAAAGTAAGGCAAAGCGCCGAACCAACCAAGAGTACCCAAGCAGTACTCATTCAAAGAAGAGCATGTGGACACCTTGTTTCAGTTACTTCGGAAGAACAACAAATTTTAGCTTCCAGAGATTTTCCTTCGGTAGAAGCCACATATGATGTAGTCCCCATATATAAAGGGGAAATGCACATAAAAAACATTGACTTACACAGTTAGAAGGACAGGGGGTTGGTACCCCTCACTACCCTAAAAGGGGAGACCATGTGGGTCCATCCTGACCTGGTTGAAGACCAACAGTGGACGAGCACCTCGTTCAAAAAAAAGAGAGGCAAGGCTAAACCATCCAATATGATCAGTCCCTCCTTTAATGAGAATGATGATCATCTTAAACCTCTCACCGACGCAGAAAAAGAGAGGATTGTTCTTGCAGCTTACCTAGGAGGCAACCCCGGCACACGGTCAGGAAAAGCTTATCTGAAAGACTACGATTAGAATGCTCAAAGAGCAGAAGAACAACACCAAGATGCTGGGGGTTCTGTTCTACAAAAGACAATCGACAAAGGAAAACAGAAGGAAACCCGGTACAATAAGAACATTCTTCAAGAAGTCGGAGAATCGGGCACTCCTTTTCGATTCAATGTCTTGGCGTAGTTAGCTAATATACCAGCAAGAATTACCCTGTATGAGCTTCTGAGGTTGTCTAAAACTACCAAGGAAGCTCTGATTGAAGCTTTAACAAACACGGAAAGCTTCATTACACAAGTTACTCCGACTCCTGAAATTTCGGAAGCCTAATATTGCCTGCAATGTTTGCAAGCAGCAAGAAGTCTACCATGCATATCATTCACTCAGGACGATATGCAAGAAACATAAGCATGACAGACCTTTTTACTACACAGGGTACATTGGGTCTTTAGAAATCAGCCGTGTTCAAGTGGACCCGAGCTCAGCATTCAGCATCATGCCTTACAAGGTCATGAGAGTCTTAGGGATTCCCATGCATCAGTTGAACACCACCCAGACCACTATCTTAGGTTTTAATGCCAATAGTACTCGACCCCTAGGGAAGATCAAGCTTAGGTGTCAAATCGGAGATCTCAAGTCCGAGGTGACTTGTTACATTATAGATGCGGACACGTCCTATAATTTATTATTAGGATGACCCTGGATTCATACAAACCGCATTGTCCCATCTACCCTACATCAGGTTATGAAGTATGCTAATGATGGAGGGGAAGTCCGAACCCTAATTGCGGAAAAGTATCCTTTCTACTCGGAATCACAAGAGAAAGAAGATGTTGACAGTGGTAACGAAGCTGACATCGAGCTAGATCCTGAAGAAGATTGTCCATGGGAGTTGAACTTTAATGTAATGGGTCAGGTCGAGAAAAATAATAATGTACCGAGTGAGGGCGAGTGGTGCATTAATGAAGACTTTATTTTGACGTACTTGTCTGATAAATCCTCTAAAATTAAACAAATAGAGAATGATATTGATGCAGGTACCGACCCATGGTGCACATTATGTGCAGAGGCATCACACACATTGCCGATTAAGTCATCCTTCAATTCAGATGAAGAAGTAGAAGATGCCCAGAAGGCGTTCTTTAAAGTCCTGTCCAAAAGGAAAGGGCAGAAGCCTATTTACTTCGGTAAAGTTAAACCTGAATTATTCAAGTGAGGAAGTTCAGAAGAAAATAATGGGGTTCCTCAATTCCATTACCATGAACCTAATTCAATATATTTGATGAAGCAAATGGGATATAATTTTAATAAAAAACAGGGTTTAAACTTCGGGAATGGAAGGCGAATGCTGATTCGAACGTCCCTCACTCCCGAAGGAAAACCTCCGGATTATTATCAGAAAACTGGAAGAGGTTGTGGTTATGTCACAACCCCTTCTCCTTTAGAAAATGAAACCAGTAACAATATGTGTTAGGATGATTCATTTGGTACATCATCATGGGAATCTGATGTCAGCATCAGACCTTTCTTTAAAAGTTTGACAGTGAATATGGTTTCAACAAGTCACTCAGATGAAGATGCAGGTGGTGATGAAGAAGTAATCGAATTGACCAATGACCCCTGGATCAAGCGCCTTAATATTTTATGGGATATGTGTTTCGAGTAGCGTGAGCCACCTACTGAGGATAAGGTAACCCAAGTCAATATGGGAGATGAATCTGATCCTAAACCAATCTTCATAAGTGAAAGTTTATCTTCATCTGAGAAAGAAGATCTTTTTTCTCTTATTAGAGAATATATAGATGTCTTTGCTTGGAATTATGAAGACATGTCTGGCCTCGATCCGAAGATAGCCATGCATCGTTTCAACATAGATTCGGACGCAAAACCCATTAAACAACAACAACGTAGGTTTCATCCAGAGATTATGGAAGCAATTGAATCGGAAATTAAAAAGCTTATAGACTCAGGTTTTGTCAGAGAGGAACAACACCCTGACTGGGTAGCCAACATTATTCAGGTTCCTAAGAAGAACGGTAAAGTCCAGATGTATATTGACTTTCATGATCTTAAACCAGCTTGTCCAAAAGATGAATTTCCACTCCCCATCACGGATGTCATGATCGATAACACTTGCGGATATAAGAGGATGTCTTTTATGGATGGATCCTCCAGGTACAATCAAATCAAGATGTATCCTAAAGACGAAAGGCATACTGCTTTCAAAACACCATTGGGGGTATATTGCTATACAGTGATGCCCTTTGGATTGAAAAACGCGGGTGCCACTTATAACATGCAATGAACACCATCTTTTATGAACATCTGCGGAAGAAGATTGAAAGCTATGTTGATGACATAGCATTGAAAAGCCAACACAAAGGTGATCATCTTACAGACCTGAAGTTGATGTTCGATATCATGCAAACACATCAGTTGAAGATGAACCCAACAAAATCATTCCTTAGGGTATCAAACGAAAAATTCCTGGGATTTATCATTACATCTAAGAGAATTTCTCTTGATCTATAGAAAGTGCATGCTATCCAAGACATGCCACCTCCGAAGAATCTCAAAGAAGTCAAAGGCTTGCAAGGCAGATTAGCTTACATGCGGAGATTCATATCTAATCTCTCAGGATGAGCCAACCTTTTTCCAAGCTCATGAAGAAGGGAGTATCCTTCGTCTGGGATGGAGACTGCCAGAAGGCATTCGAGGAGATTAAGAGATATCTCACTCAACCGTCGATTCTTATGGCCCTGATATTAGGAAAACCATTCCTGTTATATGTAAGAAATATGGATCATTCTCTTGGAGCTTTGTTAGCATAAAATAATAACTAAGGACAAGAGCAAGCCATCTACTACTTAAGTAGGACCATGATGGGAGCTAAACATCGGTATAATCCGGTTGAAAAAGAATGTCTCGCTTTGGTATTCGCAGTCCAAAAGATGCGACATTACCTAGTAGGTCAAACAATTCATGTCATTTATAAGGTAAATCCTTTGAGTGTCCTGATGACGAAACCATCATCTTTGAATTGCCAGTTGGCAAAATAGGCAATCCTCCTATCCCAATATGACATGCAATTCATGCCCCAGAAAGCTGTTAAAGGCCAAGCATTGACAGACTTATTAGCCGATCATCCAGTGCTAGGAACATCTAAGCTTTATGAAGAATTGCATGACGAAGTTGTTGAAGCTTGCGTAACTCAAGAAATTATGCAAGTATGGAAGTTATTCTTTAACGATGTATCTAGAACAAATTCTCATGGAGCAATTACCACTGGAGTGGGGGTCGTACTCGTTTCCCCGAACGGTCACGTGATCCCAAGAGAATTTTTCCTGATTGAGCCTTGCACCAATAATGTAGCTGAGTATAATGCTCTGCTATTAGGAATGAAATTTGCCGAAGAGCTTAACATTCGATGTCTCGAGGCTTACAGTGACTCTCAGCTCATCGTAAATCAAGTCCGAGGGGAATACGAAGTGCGCCATGAAGATTTGATCCGGTAGTACTTCGTAGTGCTAAAGCAAGCCAAGAAGTTTGAAGGATTCTTTATTCAATATTTTCCACGAGCTCAGAATGCTTATGCAGACGCCTTAGCCTTGCTAGCAACCTCACTAGCGTTGCCCCCAGGGGCTGTAACCATGATTCCTGTCACTAGACATGAATTATATTGTTCTAAGCTTCCCGTAGAAAAAACTTCAGACAAGACAGTGACAGGAGAAGTCTGTACGACTTCAATGGAGCTTAAACCTAGCGATTAGCGATTCTCGTATATCGATTACGTCTAATACGGGATTTTGCCCGATAATTCTAAGGAAGCAGCCACTATCAAATGAAAGGCCTCCGATTCTATTACGACACGGTTTCCTAAATTTTGTATCGTAAATTGCACGATGGAGTCTTACTTCGATGCCTTTCTCGAAACGAAGCAAAGGAGGCTCTTAAGGAGGCTCACGATGAAAAGTACGGAGCTCATCAACCCGGGGCTAAGTTGGGAGATCGCCTCTGACGAATTGGCTATTACTAGCCAAAAATATTTTCAGACGTAATTGACTACACTAGGCGTTGTCACGCGTGTCAAATCCATGGTTATTTCATTCATCAAGCATCAGGGAACTTACATCGTACATCTACTTCTTGGCCATTTAAGATGTGGGGTATGGATATCGTAGGACCAATCTCTCCTCTGACTTCCAAGGGACATCGATTTATTTTGGCTGTGACCGATTACTTTTCCAAATAGGCGGAGGCAATCCCGCTGATAGAAGTCAAGACTTCAAATGTGATTAAATTCATCAAACATCATGTCATCTACCGTTTTGGAGTCCCTAGATGAAAAGTCCATGCCAATGGAACACAATTTGTCAGCTTTGGATTTTAAAGATTTTATGATAAATTTAGAATCCAAAGTGTTGCATCTACGGCTTATTATCCGCTGGCAAATGGCCTCGCAGAAGCTTTTAACAAGACCATAGTGAAGCTTCTCAAAAAGTTTGTTTCCAAGAGCCGACGTGATTGGGACGAAAAACTCAGAGAATGTCTGTGGGCCTACCGCACGACGGTGAGGACCCCTACAAGAGCCACCCCGTTCTCTTTAGTATATAGCTGTGAAGCTGTGCTACTATTAGAAATTCAGATTCCTTCCCTAAGAGTCGCTATCCCGACCGGAATAACAAAAGAGGAGAAATATCGACTGTGCCTCCAGGAACTTGAAGCCTTAGATGATAAACGATTCCAAGCTCAGCAACAGATTGAGTTATACCAAGCCCGAATTTCTAAAGCCTATAACAAAAAGGTTGAAGAACGGATTTTTAAGAAAGGTGATTTGCTCTTAGCCGTCAGACGACCTATGGTGATGACTAACAAAACCAACAGGAAATTCAATCCCAAATGGGAAGGACCCTTTGTAATAGAGACAGTCTATTACTACGGAGCCTACCGTCTCATCGATAAAAAAGGCGATAGACTCATGATGCCAATTAATGAAAAGTTTCTCAAGAAATATTACCCGTAGATTATGAAGTCCCTTTTCTCCAAACCCCCCAGGTAAGCTTAACTGGGGGTTGCCTCCTAGAAGTTCGTTTGAACAAAGAGTAGTAAATTATTTCTCCTACTTTGTATGTCGTCAATTTAACATTACACCTCTGACGATTGAAGTTGTCGAGAATTATTATAATAAAGAAAATTTCCAAAATATACCTAATGATTGTCAGCATGATCTAATTCAGGGGAAAGGTCACAACAATTTGGAATGCATCTAGTCTTCCTGAACGCAAGTCTTATAGCAGCATTTCAAATCTCATAGTTGCGTTCAAGTCTTTTAGATGCAAGGCCAAACCTTGCGTTTTTTACCTTTAAAAGGAGACAGACCTTCGTTGAATTCATTCAAACGCAGAAATGTAGCTCTAACAGGAGAATTTTTAGAGACTACTCTAACAATAACAGAAAAAGTCTCTAATCCAAAGTCAAGATCACAGCATTTTAGAAGACCACAATACAGAAAATGCAATGAAAGGACAATATATATGGCAACAGTTCATTTCATGCAGATAATAAGTGTTTGGAGAAATAATGCAAAGTCATTACAAGACCAAAACAGAAGTAAGGGTTACTGGGGCTTAAAATAAAGAGAAGGTTAAAAGATAAGCTTCGGTTTCAGGTACATCCTTTTCATGCTTCGCCAGCACCTCTTCTTCAGCCTTCTTACGGAGATTAACATCAGGGGATGCATCTGAAGCAGAAGCTTCTTGTTGCAATGCTTGGATGGCCAACTTTTTTTGCTCGAACCCTTGCGTCGAAGGTGGCATCCCCAAGGTTGAACTCTTCTGGGGTTATTTCCCCTACAGCAAGTTAGGCCCTGGCATGGAGACGCTGATTCTGCAAGCTCCAGATGATAGCTTTCCTCTCCGAGATGCTGAAGACTCGTGCTCTGTCAGCAACTTTCTTTTTCAACCTAGCATTGCTTATGGCCCGTTGTATCTTAGGCCCCAAATATGTATGCTTCAGCTTCTCTAAGAAACGAGCGGCACCTGAGAAGCAGTGGATTTTCTCTGCACAACGTCGAGCATGGTGGAGGTTGACTTCAGCAAGATCATTCAACCCTTCCTCGATAGAAGCTTGAAACTCAGGGAAGGAGCCTCACCCATGCATCACAATAGAGAAGGTTTGTTTCACCTGATTCTCTAAGTGCCTAAGGAGGAAGAGAATACAATCGGGTTCCAGATAAGAAGCCTCATAAGTCACCCGCTCAAAATCCTCGTTTAGGAGAATCATGGAGATTGGTTGAATGGAAGGGGCATAGCCCAAATCATGAGATATGATGGGCTTAGAAGTAGAAGCCCCACCTTGCAACAAAACAAATAAAAGTGAAGTTAATAAAAATAGATGAATTCAAACGCAGGAGTCTAGACCTGTGTTGGAGTTGACTTAGACGCAAGAGAATAGACCCGCGTTGAATCACTCTGAACGTAATAAATTAAAATTGTGTTATGACCTTCCAAAACGAAGAGATTTAGTCCTGCATCGCCCTTCTTAAACGCAGCAAGATCAAACCAGCATGTCGAAATAAGGAGATTGACCATTCGTTTCATCAATGAGCGCAGAGGTTTATTTCTACGTTCAAGATTAAGAAGATGAACAATCTTCGTCATTGTCAATCAGAACCCACTTGAGGGGTTTAAAGAAAACTTATCGAAAAGGATGTCGAACAAAAAAGACGACATAGCTTACCTCGATAACCAGACATTGGAGAGGGAGGTGTCGACGGTGGTCCAGAGGTAGACCCAAAAGCATTCCCCGATGACGACATGATGTGCACCACCCCTTCGTCTCCTCTTGAGCAAGATCCCTTGAAAACCATGATTCGAGGCGATTCAAAATAGTCAAGGAGTTCTGGAATTAATGAGAAGAAACTTGTTTATGAGTTCAAGACGGGAGTTTAAGCGTTTTGGGGCTCTTGAAGAGACCGATCAGGTCTATTTATAAATAATAACTATGGGTGATATGGAGTTCCGACCCATCCAAGTATGGTCTCTTCGTCATCATTATAGTCGTTTAGACTTCTGATAAGACGTGGGACAAGACCTTGCGTTTAAAGGATGTGAGAACGAGGCCAAACAAATCCCTAGTACTATTCTAGACACACGCAACTCGGTTTCAATAACGGCTTAGCCCTGAGATCAAAGTCCCAAACGCAGGGGGTACTTTTACTCTTGTGTTTTCAAAACATTGCACTGAATCTCTAAGGCCATACAGTGTGTCTTTTTGCAGAAGTGTTATTAGAACCTCTGCACGTTATCAACAAAATCTAAAACCAAATCAGTTGACGAAAGACTCTTTAATTTTGTTGAGATAGCATCATACTTACAGTGATTTTCATTGTCACAGAGTTTGAATTCTGCCTATATCACTCCGTCACGTAATAATGATTCCTTTGTCAAATTTAACTTATCGACTCTCGTCAATAGAGCGATAGGTCCTCAAAGTTACTCCAAGCGCAACACTTTTAACTTCTCGACTCTCATCAATAGAGCGATAGGTCCTAAAAGTTACTCTAAGCGCAACACTTTTAACTTATCGACTCTCGTTAATAGAGTGATAGGTCCTCAAAGTTGCTCCAAGCGTAACACTTTTAACTTATCGACTCTCGTCAATAGAGCGATAGGCCCTCAAAGTTGCTCCAAGCGCAACACTTATAACTTATCAACTCTCATCAATAGAGTGATAGGTCCTCAAAGTTGTTCCAAGTGCAACACTTTTAACTTATTAACTCTCGTTAATAGAGCAGTAGGTCCTCAAAGTTGCTCCAAGCATAATACTTTTAACTTATCGACTCTCGTCAATAGAACGGTAGGTCCTCAAAGTTGCTCCAAGCACAACACTTTTAACCTATCGACTCTCGCCAATAGAGCGATAGGTCCTAAAAGTTGCTCCACGTGCAATACTTTTAACTTATCGACTCTCATCAATAAAGTGATAGGTCCTCAAAGTTGCTTCAATCGTAATACTTTTAACTTATTGACTCTCGTCAACAGAACGATAAAGCCACAAACTCACCACGTTAATATTACACCTCTGTTACTTATAAGTTTCTTCCAGTACTTAAAGCAAAAGCATAATACAGGAAGAACAGACAATCATTCCTATGATATTTAAATGGCATTTCATTATTCCATGTTAGATTATGATATACAAAAGAAATGATGAAAAACTAAAAATAGCACCACTTTTGTTCAAGGGAAAACAAAGCAATATAAGATAAGTGTCGCTCCTAACAAAAGAACGATACAAAACTAAGTCCATCAATTCATCAAGCTAAAAGAGGCAAGCTGAGAGTTAATGTCAGAGAGTTTCTCTTCATGGTCAGCTCGCATCAGCATCTCAGCCCGTTTTCGAAGCTCATTCTCACTGGACAATATGGCAGCGACTTTTTTCTTAGCCTCCTCAAGAGCACTAGCTTCAGTGTGATAATTTATCAGAGAAGTCGCACATTTGATGTTGAGCTTAGTAACAATAGTTTCTTCTCACTTGAACTGGGTCTTCAATCTAGCTAACTCTATTTCAACAGCAATAATCTTCTCTCGTAAGTTTTCCAAAGAAGTATTTGAGAGGGCTAGTTCAGCTTGTTTTTGAGCATTCAGCTTCTGCAGATGTTCCACCTGAACCTCCTTCTCAGCTATATGACACTGAGCTGCTTCATACCTATTAACTTCTTCAACCTGAATGTCCTCAAACGTGGATGCAATCTGTGCCTGGATATCAGCACGACCTAAGGCCTCCAAGAACCTTAGTTGTGCCTCTAGGTGTAAGATGGCTTCCGAGCAATGCTCAACGACGTGAGCGTCACCCATGAATTTGAGGTTGTTCAAACTATTCATGATCATAGGTTTGAAGGTTTCAAAAGTATCTCGGTCGGCCAGCACAACCTCAATCACTTTCTTTACTAGACTCTCTAAATAGCCAAGAGAAATCTTGAGGAAATCAGGCACATCCATTAGACTCGAGACGACGATGGGAGACGCCACTGAAAGTTTCGAAGTTGACAAGCCAAGTAAGAGGCCAGCGGGTGACTTTGGTGTAGTGGCCTCAGAAGGGATGTCGACATTCAATTGAGATGGACTCAATTGGAGAGCCATAAATTTTGCTATTTTGGATGATATCGGCACGTCTACAACCTCCGTCGGGGCGAAAAAAATCGTTAATAAAGTCGTCAGTGGAAGAGTTGCCATCGAGAGCTCCAAGAAAGGCTGCTCTGGTGGTAGTACAAGTTGTTGCGTTGGAGGAGAAACAATAGCGGTTGGCTCAAGTGTCGTAGGATCTGCACAAGAAACCGGTTTAAATGCAGAAAAAAGGGAGTCGTAATTCGGAACGGACAATGCTTACCGGTGAGAGGTAGAGGAATGTAGGCTGACGCCTTATCGGAAGAAGACGGCGGCGGGTTATCCCATTCACTAAGATCATCACTGTTATCACTCGAGTTGTCATTGTCTTCATTATCTTCACCTTGATCACCACCATCATTTGCGTCATTCACATCATCGCTATGAGATAAAGGTTCACAATTCATAGGCTCTTCTTCATCTATGGATGAAAATGCTGATGAATTCTCAGCGATAATAGGTTTGGACATGACTCCGGTTGTGGGGCTGGGTTGTGTGTCTCCTACAGGTGGCAGCAACACAGAAGCAGAAGGAGATTCATCCGCCCCTAAATCTTTTTGGACGACTACTGTGGATTCCTTGACAAGAGGCCCGTCTTTTTCAATGTGAGAAGCAGTAGGAGCAGCATCGTGAAGTGCGTCTTCAGGAACAGATTTTGCATCCCCCGTAAATGATTCGTCTACACCCTCTTCCTCATTTAGTGAACGAGCAAAAAAAACTAGGCCTCCTAAAGCAGGACTAATTGTGGGGAGACCAGGTTGAGACGAGAGCTCCATAATAATAGACTCTCGTTCTTCCTCTTCTACATGCCATGCTTTACGAGCATCTGACATAAGCTTAGAAGTAGGATGCTTGAGTGTTAGCTTTCATCAAGCTCACTTATCATACTCGGCTTCTTCAGTTGAGTCAAGTGCGCTTTTTCCGGTAGCACTTTTACTCCGAGTCTTAACTCTTGAAGGTTCCACCTCATGAGCATCGGGCACCCTAGTCTTTTCTTGAAATCCCTCTGGTGATTGTCGCCTATCATCTTCGGTAATCGTTGTTAGCCCTTATATTTTGCTGATGTTTTACAACCACCATTATTGGTACTAATTACTTGTTGAGTGATATTGTAGTTAATATATATATCAAGCTTGTTAGTACTATGTATGGAGGATTAGATGGAATATGAGCTACAACGATAATATCCAAAGGAGGAGGAGGCATAGTGATGAAGCAATGTCAATTCAAGAATAACAAATGCAATGAGAAGCTTCATCAACTCAAGCTATATCAAGACTCAAAGAATTGTAATTCTATGTGAGGATATTAGCTAGTTTTTATTTTCTCTCCAGTGCTAAAATGTAGGCAAGTAGTTTTAGATTTTACTTAAAGCTATTGGGATATCACACACATATTTTTCATACTTATACTTTTAAGCGTTTTGACAAAATATTATTTTTCACAAGTATGACGACCTACTCGCAAAATTCCTTTTCTAAACAATTTGTTTTTAGTGTTAAAAATATTTTACAAAGTTTCACACTTTTTGGAAGTCATTCAAATATTTTATAGATTTTTTATAGAGTCAAAAATAGTTTTCAAAAACAGTGTCTGTTTGTATCTGGTCGCGGTCGACCGCCACGATCGACCGCGTCTGTGTTCTTTTCTGAGTGTGAAGTAGAAACTTTCTCGGTCGACTGCCACGGTCGACTGTCTACTCGAAAATTCCCACGGTCGATCGCAATAGTTTCTGGAAATTTAGTGAACATCAAAAGTAGCTCGCGGTTGACTGTGAGATTTTCACGGTCGACCGCCACTTATTCAAACAGTCTTTTTGGTACAGATTTCAGGCGCCGATTTTTCCAGGTTTTGGGGGATTTGGGTATGGGTTTAAGCTGCTGTGTTTTCTCCTATTTAAACCCCCTATACTCCTTCTTCTTCAAGTGTCCCAAACATTTTGAAAAATCAGATATTTGTTTGTCCTGAGAGCAAACTTTCAAAACCTAGTTTTCCTTTGTTTTCAGTTTTACTTCCCAACTTCAGTGTAATCTTTCTCCTTGCCATAGGGACATTATAAAGAGAGAGTTTTTACACTATTACTACTGTTGAGAGCTTGATCTTGTGGAGATCAACTATGTGGGAGTGAGATCTTGTGGTAATCAACTGTGTAGTTGTGAGATCTTGTGAAGATCGTTGTTTAGAAGAAGTTTCGGCTTCCAAACCGGGTTGTGTAGTGGATTCTCCTCAAGAGTGGAGAGCGGGGACGTAGATCAGCAGATCGAACCTCGTTAACACATCGCGTGTCACTTGGATAATAATTTCTAACTCTATCTTATTTTCTATAGCTGTTCATTTTGTGGTTTGTTGCTTATCTCATTTTTTATTGTACTATTATAGCCTTAAGAGCCTAATCACACCCCCCCCTCTAGGGTCCAACAATTGGTATCAGAGCTTGGTCTTTATATTAGTTTTTGGTTTAACCACCTTAGAGAAAAGATCTTATGGAGGCTTTAATGAATGTACATATGTTAGAGGGACAATCCACCACTAGACCACCACTTTTCACCGGTAGTAATTTTGCTTATTGGAAGGCTAGGATGAGGATTTACCTTCGTTGTATTGATCTTGACATTCAAGAACTCATAGAGAAGAAATATGTAGAAAAGCTCAAAGTTGGGAATATGACCGATGGAGAAAGACACCAAGCAAATCTCAATGCAAAGGCCATAAACACCTTAATTTGCAGTCTTCCCCCAATGAGTATAATAGGGTTTCTAAGTGTGCAATCGCATACGAAATATAGGTGAAATTGTGTATTACACATGAAGGAATCCCCAAGTTAAGGAATTCATGATTAGTGGGCTTATGCATGAATATGAGTTATTTAATATGACTCCTAATGAATCCATTGATGCTATGTTTTCTCGCTTTACTAACATAACCAATGAATTACATGGTCTTGATAAGCATTTGACTATCCAAGAGATGAACTACAAGATCCTTCGTTCATTAACTTCGGCATGAGAACCCAAAGCTATAGCCATAGAGGAAGCTCACGATCTTACTACTCTAGCTCTCGATGGCCTCATCGGCAAGCTTAAGGTTCATGAGAAAAAGCTCAAGGGAAAGGAGAAGGAGGAAGTGCCCCCACGGGAAGTTGAGGAGCCATCACCAAAAATGAAGACCATAGCTCTCAAAGAAGCTAGTAATAACTCCTCATCATCGTCGGAGAGTGAAGTTGATTTTTCTAAAGAAGTGGCTCACCTCTCTAGAAGAATCTCTAGACTCATTAAAATGAACAAGAGTTTAATCCCCGATCTAACAACAAATTTTCTTCAAGTGTAGGAAAGTGCTTTGAATGCAATGAACCAGATCACATCACTAAGGATTGCCCCAAGCTCAAGGAGAAATACTTGAAATACAAGAAGAAGAAAGCCATGTATGTCGGATGAGAGGAATCCGAACCAAGTGATTCGGATAGCAATGAAGAAGGAGCTAAACTTGCTCTCCATGATCCCAACATTTGCTTCATGGCTTATGAAAAGGAGGTAGTTTCCGACACCGAAAGTGAATCCTTTTATATGCAATGTGATCTAGCTACGGCATTAGAAGAATTAAACATTGAGTTTAAAAGGATGTTAAAAGAATTTTCTTCCTTTAAAAAGTTGAATGCTTCTTGTGATGCCAAACTAGAACAACTACAAACCTCTCTTGCTTTAAAAGATGAATTGATAGGGGATCTTGAATTTGAAAATAAACAATTAAGATCCAAGATTGAAAGAATTGAAATTAAGAGTGGTATGATTAGACCCACTCATGCTTATGCTAATTATCATCAGCATGAGAGAAATAGATTTCATAGATCTCATGCCTCTACACACAAGAGAAATTTTGTGTGCACATATTACATAAAATATGGTCATATTTCTACTCATTGTAGGATTAAAAATAATCATGATTTTTATGGAATGACATGGGTACCCAAAGATACCAAGAATACTAACCATCAAGGACCCAAGACTTGGGTACCTAAAGTTACTACATCTTCATCTCTTGTAGGGAACATCACGGCAATAACGTAGAGAGATGTGGTACCTTGATAGTGGTTGCTCACATCATATGACAGGCAACAAAGAGCTTTTTGCAACCCTATCAAGGATTGAAGGAGGTAGTGTCTCCTTCGGTGGTGGAGAAAAAGGTAAAATTATTGGTATTGGATGTATTGGTAAGACACCCTCTCCCGTTATAGAAGATGTTTATTTGGTTAATGGTTTGAATCATAATCTTCTTAGCATTAGCCAATTAAGTGATAAAGGTTTTGATATTTCTTTTAAACTGGACAAATGCATTGTTAGCTCAAATGAAAAAACTATTTTTGTTGCTAATAGAAAATCTAATGTATACATTTTTGAGATGAATGAACTAGTAGATCAAGATGTGAAGTGCCTTGTAGCGGTTGATGAAAACCCTTAGATTTGGCATAAGAGGCTTGGACATGCGAACATGGAATTGATATCTAAATTGTTCAAGAGGAATCTTGTAAAAAGGTTACCAAATTGCATTGCATCAAAGATACCATATGTGAAGATTGTGCTAAAGGTAAACAAACTAAGTCTACCTTCAAATCCATCAATGAGGTATCAACTTCTAAACCCTTGCAATTACTTCATCTTGATTTATTTGGTCCTATGCGTGTTACCTCTCTTGGAGGCAAACACTATATTTTTATTATCATTGATGATTTTTCTCGTTTTACAGGGACAATCTTTCTTGCAAGTAAAGATGAATGTTTTGAAGAATTTTTGAATCATGTTAAAAGAATTAAAAATGAAAAAGATATGAAAGTTGTTAAAATAAGAAGTGATCATGGTGGTGAATTTAAAAATATCTCTTTTTATGATTTTTGTGCGCATCGTGGCATAACTCATGTGTTTTTTGCTCCAAGAACACCACAACAAAATGGTATTGTTGAACGAAAAAACGCACCATACAAGAGATGGCAGAAACTATGTTAAATTCTTTTGATTTGCCTAAGTATTTTTGGGCAGAAACCGTCAATACGGCTTGCCATGTTTTAAATCGTGTTTTGATTAGACCAAAGCTTAAGAAAACTCCTTATAAACTATTTTATGAAAAAACTCCTTTTATTGGATATTTTTGCATCTTTGGTTGTAAATGTTTTATTTAAATACAAAAGATCACCATGATAAATTTGATTCTAAAATTGATATTGATATTTTCCTAGGGTATGCACCTTGAAGTAAGGCTTATAGGGTTTTTAACAAACGAACTCTTGTTGTTGAAGAATCTATAAACGTTACTTTTGATGAGACTAATATTGGTTTACAAGTTGGTTTGCCTAGGAAAGATGATGATGATGTTGAGGAAGGATTGGATTTTTTGCAAATAAATGAAACACACTTAATATATGTTCAAAAGGATAGGGATAGCAATAACATTCAAGAGCAAGAACAAGAAGAACTCCCCATAGCATGGAAATTTGTGCCAAGTCATCCAAAGGAGCAAATCATTATGAATCCTTCACGAGGTGTTCTAACTCACTCAAAGGCTTTGAGTGAGTATGGTAATATTGCCTTCTTATCTCAATTAGAACCTAAGAAGATTAATGATGCTTTAAATAATGAATTTTAGGTTTTAGCTATGCATGATGAACTAAACAATTTTCAAAGAAATGATGTTTGGAAACTAGTTCCTAGACCTAACAATGCTAGTGTAATTGGAACAAAATGGGTTTTTAGAAACAAACTTGATGATCATGGTATTGTTACTAGAAATAAAGATCGTTTGGTTGTCCAAGGATATAATCAAGAGGAGGGAATAGACTATGATGAAACTTTTGTACCGGTTGCAAGGTTAGAATCAATTAGGATATTTTTGGTATTTGCAAACTTTAAAGATTCCAAATTATTTAAAATAGATGTTAAAAGTGCTTTTTTAAATGGTTTTATAGAAGAGAAAGTATATGTTGAGCAACCCTTCGGTTTTATGGATCATGCATTTCCTAATCATATTTACCGGGTTCAAAAAGCTTTATACGGGTTGAAACAAGCTCCTAGAGCTTGTTATGCTCGCCTCTCTAGTTTTCTTCTTGAAAATGGTTTTTCTAAAGGGAAAATTAATAATACTTTTTTTGTGAGAAAAAGAAAAAATGATTTTATTTTAGTTCAAATATATGTTGATGATATCATTTTTTGTGCTACTAATGAATTTATTTGCAAGGATTTTTCTAAAGTTATACAAGATCATTTTGAGATGAGCATGATGGGAGAGCTCATATTCTTTCTCGAGCTCCAAGTCAAGCAAACTAAGGATGGGTTATTTATTTTTCAAAGCAAGTACGCTTGAGAATTGGTGAAGAAATTCAATTTGGAGAATTCTAAGCATGCACCAACTCCCATGAGTACAAGTGTTAAGCTTAATGCGAATGATAATGGTGAGGATGTGGACCAAAAACTATACCGAGGTATGATAGGTAGTCTTCTTTATCTCACCGCTAGTAGACCCGATGTCATATTTAGTGTGTGTGCATGTGCACGTTTTCAAGCTTCTCCTAAAGCATCTCATTTGATTACGGTTAAGAGAATTATTAAATATGTTCATGGAACAATTGACCTTGGTTTATTTTATCCTAAAAGCTCCTCTTTTGATCTATATGGTTTTTGTGATCCCGACTTTGCCAGTTGTAAGGTAGATCGTAAGAGTACGAGTGGTACATGTCAATTCTTGGGTAATTTCCTTGTCTCTTGGGCTTCCAAGAAACAAAATTATGTTACCTTGTCCACTACGGAAGCGGAATACATTACCGCCGGCTTATGTTGTGCCTAAATTTTATGGATGAAACAAAGTTTAATTGACTATGATTTGAATTTTTAAAATATAAAAATCTTTTGTGATAACACTAGTGCTATCAATATTTCAAAAAATTCGGTTTTGCATTCTAGAACCAAGCATATTGATGTGCGCCATCATTTTTTATGCGATCATGTAGAGAGGCAAGATGTTTCCCTTGTGTTTGTTGACACAAAATCTCAATTAGCGGACATCTTTACCAAGCCTCTTAGTGAAGACGATTTTTGTCGCATAAGAAATGGTTTGGGTTTATGCACTATGTGAAAGTTCTACTTGCTTGCTTGATTAGTTGCATTTCACATGCATTTTTGTTTATATTTTTTTACCCCATTTTGATGGTGACAAAGGGGGAGAGAAATCTCCTCATTTGTACATATAGTAAGGGGGAGCTCATAGATAGGGGGAGCTACTATCTATAAGCTATGTTTATTTTACTACTATACAATGGTTGGTTGTTATCATCAAAAAGGGGGAGATTGTTAGCCCTTATGTTTTGATGATGTTTTACAACCACCATTATCGGTACTAATTGCTTGTTGAGTGATATTGTAGTTAATATATATATCAAGCTTGTTAGTACCATGTATGGAGGATTGGATGGAATATGAGCTACAACGATGATATCCAAAGGCAATGAGAAGCTTCATCAACTCAAGCTATCTCAAGACTCAAAGAATTGTAATTCTATGTGAGGATATTAGCTATTTTTTATTTTCTCGCTAGTGCTAGAATGTAGGCAAGTAGTTTTAGATTTCACTTGAAGCTATTGGGATATCACACACATATTTTTCATACTTATACTTTTAAGCGTTTTGACAAAATATCATTTTTCACAGGTATGAGAACCTACTCGCAAAATTCTTTTTCTAAGCAATTTGTTTTTAGTGTTAAAAATATTTTACAAAGTTTCACACTTTTTGGAAGTCATTCAAATATTTTACAGATTTTTTATAGAGTCAAAAGCATGTTTCAAAAACAGTGTCTGTTTCGTAGTCGACCGCCACGGTCGACCGCGCCTGTGTTCTTTTCTGAGTGGACGGCAAAAACTTTCGCTGTCGACCGCCACGGTCGACTGCAATAGTTTCTAAAAATTTAGTGAACCTCATAAGTAGCTCACGATCGACCGTGAGATTTTCACGGTCGACCGTCGCTTATTCAAACGGTCTTTTTGGTACAGATTTCAGGCGCCGGTTTTTCTAGGTTTTAGGGGATTTGGGTATGGGTTTAAGCTACTGTATTTTCTCCTATTTAAACCCCCTATACTCCTTCTTCTTTAAGTGTCCCAAACATTTTAAAAAGTCAGAGATTTGTTTTTCCTGAGAGCAAACTTTCAAAACCTGGTTTTCCTCTGTTTTTAGTTTCACTTCCTAGCTTCAGTGTAATCTTTCTCCTTACCATAGGGACATTGTAAAGAGAGAGTTTTTATACCATTACTACTGTTGAGAGCTTGATCTTGTAAAGATCAACTGTGTGGGAGTAAGATCTTGTGGTGATCAACTGTGTAGTTGTGAGATCTTATGAAGATCGTTGTGTAGATGATACGAGTGTATCTTCTCTTTGGAACTTAGCGATCCTCATGGAAGCTTGAGGATAGATGATTCTCATGATAGTATGAGAATAGAGGTGTCAAACAGTACAAAGGAACGCAGGAGGAAGCGTTGAATGAGATGACGAGCAGAAGAATCGAAGTATCCAGTTTTCAGCCTGTGAGTCGACTCATAACAGTCATGAGTCGACTCATCAGGTTGAGTCGACTCATGACTGCCATGAGCCAACTCATCGCTGGTTTTTGAGTTTTGTCCAGTTTCTGACGAGTCGACTCATCTCAGTCATGAGTCGACTCATCGATGGTTTCTTGGTTCGTTTGGGTTTCTGTTCACACGAATTCCTATTGGGTTTGAGTCTGGTTATTTACCAAATTGCCATTCACGTTTGTACACCTATATAAAGGATTGTTTTAGGGTTTCTAAACAATCATATAGAATCTGATAGAATCAGAGAAGTAATTAAGAGAGATTCTAATCATTGTATTAGGGTTTAGTGAGAATTGAGAGTTTGTACTCGATTCTAGTGAGATTGTGAGAGATGGATTGTAATCTTTTCATACTCATAATCTAGAAAGGGTATTTTCCTTCACCATATACTGAATTGTGCTTGTGTTTCTATCATCCTCTTCTCAACCCACATTTGATAATTCCGTGATCAAAGGTGCTCGCACGGCAACTGGTATCAAGTTGGTATCAGAGCATTAGATCTAATGAAGGGGCATCCTGTGTATGATCCTTACTCGATCCCAATACAAGAAGTTTTGCGAGATCCTTATTTCATTGGAAGGAGTCTAGGTTTTAAGAAAGAAGAAGATGGCTGAAGGAGGCAATTCAGCGAGGATTGATGCATTGGAGTAGCAAATCGAGACGATAGATTCGACTCTCACACAACTCGCCAGTCTTATCCATGGAGGTGGCAAACAAGGTGAATCTTCTTCGAAGAAAATTATTCAGTCCGATGTGGAGAGAGTAGATTCAGATTCCAACGAGGAGGAGGAGACCGTTAAGACTGCATTGCATCAATGGTGTAAGAATTCTTATCAGAACCTGAAGATTGACTTTAAGGTGGAGATTCCTGTTTATGATGGGAGTGTTAACGTCGAGAGGTTTGATGACTGGATCGAACGGATGGAGACGTATTTTACTCTTTAGGGCTATTCGTCGAAAGAGAAGATTGTGTTCGCGACTTTGAAGCTTTCGGGCATGCGTTGACGTGGTGAAAATCCTACTACAAGCAGGAGAAGAAGGCCGTGTCGTGGAACAAGTTTAAGGAGTTACTGAGGAAGTACTTCTACCCTGTGGGATTCCTTAAAGAACGTTAGTACAAGTGGTACGACTTGTGCCAAAGGGTCAATCAAACCGTTCAAGAATACACCACGGAGTTCTAGCAGAATGCGATGGTCCTCAACATTACGATAGAGGAATATTCCATGTTTATGAAGTATATGGCGGGATTGAACGATCACATCCGAAAGGAGATGAGGCTATTCACGGTGGAATCAATTGCAAAGGTGAGCGTGAAGGCAATTGCCATCGAGGGTAAGCAAAAGAAGGGCAACAAGGCTAAGGGAGACTCTAAACAGACGGGAGGCGAGTCTAGTGGTTCTCAATCTAAGGAGGAGAAAAAGAAGGATGATTCAGGGAAAGCAGGGCTGATTTGTAGTCACTGCGAGAAGACAGGGCATACAGTTGATCGGTGCTGGGAGAAGTATCCTCATCTCAAGCCAAGAGGGTTGAAGAAGAAGGAGGAGAAAAAGGCATACATGATAGCTCAAGGTCCGAAAGAAGTCCCGAGGATGACAGAGCCCAACAACAGTCTCAACCTTATGACGGGAAAGCAGACCACGAAAGAGGACGATGACCCGAGAGAGTAGCTCTTTGTTCTTAAGTTGCAAGTGAAGACCAGTTTGTTTGATGCCATTGTTGATTTGGGCAGCGAGAAGAATTTGATTTTCGAGGCATTTGTGCAGAAGCTGGGTCTGAAGACGGTCAAGCATCCGAAGTCCTATCCATTAGGGTGGATTCAGAAGGAGGAGAAACTGAGTGTAATGATCAATGCACTGTCTGATTTGCGCTCCACGAGTCATATATTAACGAGGTCACGTGCGACGTCGTTCCATTGGATGTTTGTCAGATTATACTGGGCAATCCGTACTTATGGGATAGATATGAAATTTACGAGAGGCAGGCTCAGAAGTACACCTTCACTAAGGATGGTGTAAAGTTCATATTTCGTTCGGCATCTCTTCCAAAGGAGACAAGCTTGAGAACGGTGACGCGAACAAAAAGATTAGTGAATGTAAGCAAGAAGTTTGTCTCGCTGTGCATTAGACTTCCAGAAAAGCCATCAACAAAGGATTGCAACTTAGAGCGAACGGTGACTATGACGAGACACGGGACGAATGAGTTGTTTTCAATCGGACGTCGAGACCGGATTCCTAGCAAGGCCAGGTGGTGCAGAAAAGATGGAGGAGCTCGAGAGTTTTCTTAGCAAAGGTTCTAACTTGAATGGAACTTCATGTTCTTAAAGAGGGGACCCATGATATGGGTGTATCTTCTCTTCGGAACTTAGCAATCCTCATGGGAGCTTGAGGATAGATGATTCTCATGATAGCATGAGAATAGATGTGTCAAACAGTACAAGGGAACACAGGAGGAAGTGTGGAACGAGACGACGAGCAGAAAAATCAAAGTATCCAGTTTTCATCCTGTGAGTCGACTCATAACAGTCATGAGTCGACTCATCTGGTTGAGTCGACTCATGACTGTCATGAGTCGACTCATCGCTGGTTTTTGAGTTTTGTCCAGTTTCTGACGAGTCGACTCATCTCAGTCATGAGTCGACTCATCGATGGTTTCTTGTTTCGTTTGGGTTTCTTTTCATACGAATTCCTGTTGGTTTTGGGTCTAGTTATTTACCAAATTGCCATCCACGTTTGTACACATATATAAAGGATTATTTTGGGTTTCTAAACAATCATATTGAATTAGATAGAATCAAAGAGGTAATTAAGAGAGATTCTAATCATTGTATTAGGGTTTAGTGAGAATTGAGAGTTTGTTCTCGATTCTAGTGAGATTGTGAGAAAGGGATTATAATCTTTTCATACTCATAATCTAGAGAAGGTATTTTTTTTCGCCATATACTGAATTGTGCTTGTGTTTCTGTCATCCTCTTCTCAACCCACCTTTGATAATTCCGCGATCAAAGATGCTCACACGGCAACTCGTATCAGTAGAAGAAGTTCCGTCTTCAAAACCGGGTTGTGTAGTGGATTCTCCTCGAGAGTGGGGAGCGGGGACGTAGGTCAGCGGGCCGAACCTCGTTAACACAGCACGTGTCACTTGGATAACGATTTCTAACTCTATCTCATTTTCTATAGTTGATCATTTTGTGGTTTGTTGCTTGTCTCATTTTTTATTACACTATTATAGCCTTAAGACCCTAATCACCCCCCTTCCCCCCCCCACTCTAGGGTCCAACAATCGCCTCTTCATATGACAAGTATTCATTAACCCCTCTCGCACGGTACTTTTTGGCACTTTGCTTTGAAGCATACCATTTTCGAATGGCTTTCAGGCAGAAAGTATTCATATTATAGCCTAAAATTTGAGAAGCAGCCTGATACCAGGTACAAAAGCTTAAAGAGGTGTGAACGTTGGGTATTTTATGTGGTGACGTGAACTTTGCACCAGTACTTCCTGCTACCAAATAATACCAAGCTCTTGCTCCTTCATACACATTACCTGTGTACGCAATAGTGGGGTTTGGATTTCCGACGTAAATTTGATCATAGCCGAATTGCTGAGAAAAACGATAAGGTTGATATGGTTCAATGAAGCATTTCCTCCCTTGCCAGAAAATAAGATAGCCCGGGCGAATATTTATGAGCCACCAGAAGGGACCTCTACTAAGTGTAGTGAAAGAGTTACGCCCCGGAGTGTCTTGATGGATCTCTCCATACACACAGCCCTCGAAATCAGGAAATTTGCAAGCAATTTCATAATTATAATCTCGCCTAAATATCTCACAGAATTTAACCTGATACCAACCAACCCATCGAGCGGTCTCCAATTGTTGGACGAGAGGGGTCGAGGTGTCGTTTGATTCAGGCGTTGAAATTATTGATGGATAGTGTAATACAAACCAGGATACCAAATAGATATATGGCATCGGCACCCGAGGAGTTGGAGTCTGAATGATAATCTTCCTATCTGATTCCAATTTCTTGATAGCAACAAATTCAGAGGCTAGCTCTCATAGGCCACTCTGCAAGTAACATACCATGGGCGAAAGGAGATTCAAAGATCGTCCATGAGCCAGAAGAACAGCTGGATACAGCACATCTATTGTGATTGCGTCTACCGGCCTAGTGGGTACTACGCAACGCTTCAACCAAATGGTAAGGAAACCTGCAAACAAGGCTGTGTCAGAGATTGGGATTTCTACCTGGTAATGGAAGCTTTCAAATATGGTGAAAGCTGGGAGGACGTCTTCCTCTACCTCGCAAGTATAGTGAGAGGTTACATCGTTGATGCTCTCGTTGATTTCCTCTTAAGTACTGACAGTTAAACGAGTCACTTCTGCATCTTTGTCCCACAAATTTCGAAAAAGGTACTCTACCCATTACCTTTGTTTCACACCACTGGCTCTCTTCCCAGTAGTTTGTGTACATATCT
>BQKN01000217.1:47401-68024 GCA_022839385.1 Asparagus kiusianus
CTAGGAATTCCTAGCGGACTCTATACATGATTCCTAGTAAACTCTATCCTAGCTCCACAATATGACACATGGATGATTCCTAACAATATTGAAACTAGAGCTCTGATGCCAACTGTGATGTCTCAGGGTTCACACAAGGCTATAGTCCAAGGTGAATCACAAAATGTCAAACCTGCCATGCACCAACACCGTACAATAACATGTTTCACCATCACAGTTACTATCTCTCTAGTGAAATTAAATAACAGGTATAGGTACAAAACAGGCAAAGAATAGTGAAGTAGTACAATGACCAGGTTCAACACAGAAGAAATGTATAAATAATCATCATCAGTACCCAACTGAAATAGAATAAAATAAATCTAAATCCAGAACAAAAGTAATAAGTCTCAACACTAGAGTCAAATGTAATTGCACTAAGACACTCAGTTTCTACAAAATAAAAATACAAACTCTATTGTCTGAAAAAATACATCTACTATGGAGATCTTAATATATCTAAAAATATAGTAAAATAGATAGAAGCTAAGATGCAGCTCCATCAACCTGCTACTCTCCGAGCACCTAACTCATCGTCTGAAAAGAGGGGAAACAACGAGCGTCAAAGCGCTAGCGAGATCATCTCCACCGCCCTCAGGGGAAAGGGGTAGGAGTAACTGTTAATACATATAGATATAAAATCATTCATAATACACTAAGTGAAAATTGATATTTAGAAACCCACAATACGAGAATTAGTACGTCGGGCGAAATAATCCAAACAAGGAAACCCTCATGTATATATCATGTCTCAAATTGTGAATCGCTAAATACTAATTCCAATCCTATGAATGAAAGACAATAAATAAAGAAAAGAAAATACCACAACTCCAAACCTCAACCATATAGAGCCAATGTCATAATCTCGAACTACCCTCGAGTAGTCGGCGTAGTCATAAGGAAATATCATCCAGCTCAAACCTCACTATAGACCATACCATGTATGTCATGTATCCAAAGTGTACCCTACTCTTGGGTAATCTAACATGGGAGCAAACTACAACTGTGTGTGTGTGTGTATGTGTGTGTGTGTGTATGTGTGTGTGTATAAAATAACAATGCTCTTATAAGGTTCTCATAATATCATGTGGATTCAACGTCCTTACTCAATCGTTCTTTGGCAATAGGTTTTATCTCCTCTATTCCGGATGATGCATCCAGATGATTGTACCGTGGAGTATAGGTTTATCAGCCCAATCCAAAAACACATCGATCATCTTCGAGCATTAGTACCACCGAGGTCTCATTACAGGAAAACGTCCAAATACTCCTATTGTGGTACAGCTGAGGTCTCGTTATGGGATAAACGTCCATACTGAGCTTACGGAATAAACATCCACACTAAGCATCCCTAACATATAGGTTATGCATTATCATGTGTTATGCCAATAACTATCAACTCAAACATATGTTATACATCTCAACTATGCATGTATACTCAATTTCGAAACATGTATTCAAGTGTTCGTGCACGTATCTCAATGTGCAAACCTATATCTTGTGTTCATATACACCTCAGGTGTTTAACAGACCATAAACATCATAATATATCTTATACAGATTGGGAAAATCCCTCAAAATCAGCAAACATGAGTCAAAACATGCACAGGCTCGGATATGCCTGGCGGCCAACTGCACCTTGTGCGGCGATCGACCGCGTCTTGTGCGGCGGTCAACCGACCCAAAGTTCTCAGCCTACTTACTGTAGGTTCGTGTTTTTGTGTGCTTCATGATTCTAACTTGTTTAACTCATTGTAAAACTTGTGTAGAACGTTGCAACTACTAAATTAACATCTCTGAAAACATCAAAACATCGATATAATCATCAAAACTAAGTTAAAGCTCTTGTTTAAATAATTTCAGCTCTTAAACCACGTCTAAAAATTTGTTTATAATCATCAACACATGAAAAGATCTTATCATTATCTTATATATTACAAAAGAATAATTTTTATACTCAAAATAGTTGATTAGGCCTAATAAAACAATATTAAATCTTATTAAAACACTTAAAAATGTGGGAGTAGGGTTAGTAGAGATGAAACTCACCTGAAACTTGTTGAAAACCAGAAAGATGCAAAGCTAAGATCAAGAATTCTCTCAGAGAGGTGTCGGGAATACACAACTTGCAAAAATGGAAAAGATATCCATCCTTCAGGAGAAAACCATCAATTCCACGGGTCACCCCATCATTCAGCAAAGTATAAACTTCATTAAAATCAAGGCACGATTCATACTGTTCCTTGACTTTCTCAAAACCAACTACTTTCGCACTCATGATTGAGAGAAGGTGCATGTGGTGACTGAGTGCGTCGGTAGTCTTATTTTCTACTTCCGCTTCATGTTTAATCGAGTAGGTGTAGTCCTGGAGGAGCTCATCCCAACGACCATGTCTAGCATTCAGCTTCTTTTGAGAGTGAATATATCGAAGGGCCTCGTGGTTAGAATATATGACAAATTCTTTCGGTAATAGGTAATGACGCAAGTGGCGAAGAGATTGTATAATCGCATAGAATTCTTTATCATAGGTGGAATAGCGTTGCCTTGTGTTATTCAACTTTTCACTAAAGTAAGCAACAGGATGTCCTTCTTGCGATAGGACTCCACCTATACCAATATCAGAGGCATCACACACAATTTTGAAGACCTTAGAAAAATTAGGCAAGCGCATAACAGGTGCCTACGACATTCTTTGCTTAATCTCTACAAATACCTTGGTAGCAGCTTTTGACCACTCGAATTCGCCTTTCTTCAAGCAATCGATAATAGGGGCCATGATGATGATGAAATCCTTGATAAACCGATGATAAAAAGTAGCGAGTCCGTGAAAGCTTCAAACATCCCTAATGTTCTTGGGTTCAGGCCATTCTTCGATAGCTCTAACTTTCTCAGGATCAGCGGATAGTCCTTCAGAAGAGACCATAAATCCTAGAAAAATGACTTGTTGTGTAAGAAAAGTGCATTTCTTAGGATTGGCATAGAGTTGCTCTCTTCTTAGCACAGCACAGACTTGATGCAGATGGTCCACGTATTGCTCACGAGAGTTGCTGTAAATAAGGATATCATCAAAGTACACCACCAAGCTCCCGTGAAAGGGAGGAGTACTTGAGTCATCACTCTTATAAAAGTGTTCGGAGCATTAGTCAAGCCAAAGGGGATGACCATCCATTCATACTATCCATCTTTCGTCTTGAAAGCGGTTTTCCATTCGTCACCGGGATGGATGCGAATCTAATGGTAGCCTCTCTTAAGATCAATCTTGGAAAAGATAGTGGCTCTAGACATTAAATCAAACATGTCATTCAACCGGGGAATGGGGAAACGGTACTTTATCGTGATCTTATTAATTGCATGGCTATTCACACACATACGTCAGGTTACATCTTTCTTGGGCGTCAGTAAAGCATGGACCGCATAAGGGCTCATGCTTTCTTTGACAAAGCCTTTCTTCAGCAACTCATCAACTTGCCTCTTCAACTTTGCATGCTTATTGGGGTTCATCCGATAGTAAGGCAAATTAGGAAGAGTTGCTCCCGGGACTAAATCAATTGCATGTTGGATATCACGCATCAGGGGTAACTGGTCTGGGAGGTCCTCAGGGAAGACATCAGAGTATTCTTCCAACATAGGAATGACTTCTGGGGGAACTACATCGGCAATATCCTTGGGAGCTTCTCTAGCGGCAAGGGCGAAAACGAGAGTTCCATTGGCCAGTTCACGATCAATCTCTTTGGCTCTAATCAGGTTAACGCCTCGATAAGGCTTGTCTAGATCAGGCTTCTTGTCACTACCTATCGGTTGAACCGGAAGGATCTTGACCTTCTTCCCATCATGCTCAAACAATAGCATGTTGGATCACCTAAAGATATAAACGTTGTTATCAAATAGCCAGGGTCTTCTAAGAATAACTTGACCCACATCCATCTTCAGAACATCGCACCAAACTTTGTCATTATAAATGGAAAATTGAAGAGGTACTAAATATCTCTCTTGGACATTGAGTGTGGTGTCGTTAATCCATGATACCTTATATGGATTAGGATTAGGTACATCCTTAAGACCAAGCTTGGCGATCACAGCTGAGGAGACCGCATTAATACAGCTTCCACTATCCACGATCACTTTGTAATTCTTATCTCCAATCTTTGTGAACATGTGAAAAATAAAGGTACGTCTCCAATCATCAACAGCATTGGGTTGGTAGATGGCACATCTAACAACAGATACGGTAGGGATTTTCAATTTGCCTAAGATAACCTGGGATATTATCATCGACATCATCCTCAAAATCATCAGTATCATCGTCAACTTGATGGACAAACTCATCACTATCAAATTCAGGCTCATATTCGTATTACCCATCGATGATATCAACCTTGAACCAGGTAGGACAGTTCACAGAAACATGCCTATACCCTTGGCATTTGTAGCACTTGACGTGAGGGCCAATTTTGGAGAAATCTCTCTCCAGCTCCTTGCCCGTGGGGTCAACTTTAGGCTAGGAAGAACTAGGGTTAGATCGACTCGGAGGTTGACTAGAGGTAGTGGCATGGGAATACTGGGAGGAATGAGTTTTAAAATCCTGACTCCTATAAGATTGATGGAATTTTGCTTCATCTAAATCTTGAACTAATGTGTAAGCTCTCTCAAGGGTGTCTACTCCTCTAGCAAAGAGTTCGGTTTGGAGGTCATTTCTCAATCCAGCTCTAAACTTAGACAAGACCTTTATCGGCACCTCTTGCTCAATGGTGCTGCATCGAGTAAACAATTCATCGAATTGCACAATGTATTCTTTCATAGAATTGGTTCCTTGAGTGAGATGATGCCACTTGTCTAACAGTCTATGATAAAATGATGGCGGGAGGTACTTTCCTTTCAGTTCATCAGCCATTTCTCACCAAGTTATAATCAGTAACTCACCTCTAATATGCCTCAGCGTTTCAAGGTTAGACCAATATTAGCAGACGGGTTCGGTGAGTTTCATTGCTGTGAATTTTACCTTTCGGGGTTCTGTCAGGGTGTACCAATCAAAATAGTGATCCATGTTCTTCAGCCAGTCCAATAAAGCTTGTGGGTCGAGCTTGCTGTCAAAGGTTGGTGCACTGACCTTAATGATCCTCAAGTATTGCGCGTCTAGGTCAGGTACAGGTTGATGTGGGGGTCGATGAGCGAAGTTCCCATAACCTTAGCCTTACGGTGGCGGGCGATGGGTCCAAAGCCTTGATCGTGCAGTGAAGGAGTTGCAACACGTGCTTCTTCGAGCCTCACTAATCTCTCGTTGTTGTCATTCAGGGTCTCGCGGGAAGCTTGGCTCTCTGGGGATAAATTACCTATTTGTCGTGCTAGCTCAGCGATTTGCTTAAGGAGTTTGGGATTTGTGTTGCCTGACATGCTGGACTCACTAGACTCTCCTAATCAATAGGGTAAACATGTGCGAGTGGGCATGCACTACAGCTAAAAGAGATGAAATGTGTGTACTAACAGCTAACGAGATGACTGGGTTTTTTTAAATAAAGACTCAATCTAAAAAAATTCCTAACCTAGAACCACGCTCTGATACCAAAAATGATGTGAAACAATCTGTATGCAGGTGCAAGATCAGTGACAACAATGCTTCACCAAATCAGCGATTGATCTAAGCAGGAAATTCAAGAATAAAATGAAGCGAACGATGGTTTTTAAGCAAAAGTTAAAATGTACAAAGTTTGAACCTTTGTAAAATTATTCAGATAAATAATGTAATGATTCATTCTCTTAATACAGTTCAATTTGTAATATTTAGATAAGCAAAAATACTTAGCAACAGATTCACTCACTCACTAATCAAACTGAATACAACATATTCACAATTGATACTAAGATTGATAATAACATGCACGCAATAGCAATTCTGAAAATACTTAGGCGTAAGAAAATTAAACTTTCATCGGGTTGATTTGGTTCGACGGGAGGATCCTCTGGAGGCGGTTCGACGATGCCAAATATGAGGGGTGGAAGCTCTCCACCGAGGGCGACGTAATTAGGATAAAGTGGTGTATCCGGATGGAAACATTGATGCCACGAACTAATCCCCAAACAGCTCTCTACGTTGTCAACGATCTGATGAGTCACACACTCGACGTAGTCGGGTACGCTCTCGAATGGTTGATAATCAAATCACGGGGAAAGATGTAAATCAATAATACTAATTTCTGGATCAAGCACAAGATCATTGTTTTTAGCGTCAGGATCAGCCATACACTAACGGACTACGGAGTCGAGATTCGGAACAGTGCAGAATGGGTCTGGGTTAGGGCCTGGTCCAACTGAACCTAGTTCGAGTCTGAACCAACTCCAATCAGATCCAAATATAAAGGGGTCGGGTCTGTTCAAAACACTAGACCCAAAAATCCATTCGGTTCGACTTCAATCTGAGGGGAAGCATATGATGTCTGCGCAAGAGCGAAGAGCAGCGACGACCTTTGGTGGTTGAGGATGGTGGCGGGCTGGACGGCGGTGTGGTTGATGGTGGGTGCTGTCGTAGGATGCAGGCGGATGTGAAGCTTCAGGGATTGCGTGGCGGCGAAAGGAGAAGAAAAGGGGGGCGATGGGAGATGCGATGTTGGAGGCGGTGAAGAGAGGGAGGACGAGTAGTGGCGGTTGTCAAAATCATCGGAGATGGGGACCACGGAGGTGAGAGAGGAGAGAACAGCGGCTTCTTAGACAGGAGAAAGAACAGGGGGAGCGGCTAGGGTTTCACACCCACGTTCAAGCACTCAGGTAATTGCAATTAATTTTCAAAATCTTCCTTTTTCTAGTTCTGATTACGACAAGGTTTATATAGAGAAGAATATTACAGATTTTGAAATCTCAATCAAATCTCTCTCAACCTCATCCAAAAACAAACTAAATAACTAACAAATCTCATCTCACAATTCAAATCCGAAATCAACTATTAACTAAAAATAACTAAAAATCTAAAATATCAAAACCATATCGTAGGGATCTGATGCACAGCTAAAATACGACATCTCCAATGCTGATAAACATGGCGAAAGTCCCATGCACGTGCCTGGATGTCCTCATCTTTCTCCCCATGTGGGAGAGAACTCGACCCTATCAAGTGTAAATTAGGACGGCTGTCATACTGCTCAAGAAGATCTGGATCCAACCTTTTTAAATCACCTCAATCGAGCCAAGTATCATCAGACTCAGGTCTACCTTTCCAACAAACCAAGTACCTACGGATACCACCACTGCTAGTAGAAATAATGTTATCATCAATAATAGTATCAATGTCATGTGATGTATATGTAGGTGATATTTAGGGATGTGGAGGTAAAGGGGAGCTCTCAGAAATAGGCTCAGGGGCAGGCTCATCAACCAGTAGGTTGATAGGGTTAAAATATAGGCCTTTGTACCCTACTAAATCCTCAATATTAAAATTCGAACCAATATTAAAACCTTCAGGAAGGTCGAGAACATAAGCATTATCATTAATTTTCTTGAGAATTTTAAAAAGTCCTGCACTTCGTGCATGCAACTATTTAACAGTTCCCGGAGGAAACCATTCTGGACGTATCCGGACCATCACTTAATCGCCTACACTAAATTCTTTAAACCTCCTTCTTAGATTTGCTCGTATTTTATAGTTAGTATTGTTGTCATTGATCTTTATACTGATTTCTTTATGCAAGTCATGAATGCGAGATACGAATGCAGATACTGACTCAGATACTCTATGATTTGCAGACATGGAGGGCAAGATATATAAGCTATCTAGGTTTGTAACCATACACAACTTTAGCTGGACTGACACCTGTAGACCTATTAACAGAGTTATTATAAGAAAATTCAGCAGTAGGCAGATGTTGATCCCAATGTCTAAGATTTTCACCAACTAGTGATCTAAATAGGTTACCTAAGCTCCTGTTGACTACTTTAGTTTGACCATCGGTTTGAGGATGAAAAGCCATTGAGAATTGAAGCTTAGTTCCTATTTTGTGCCAAAGGGCTTTCTAGAAATAACTAGTTAATTTAGCATCCCTATCGGACACAATTGTTTTTTATAGTCCATGTCGTTTAACAACTTCATTAAAGTACAGTTTAGCCACATGAGAAGCGTCGAACGTTTTGGAGCACGGTATGAAGTGTACACAATTTAGTTTTTTTAAAATTACCCCTTCATATTGTTGAAATTGACATTAGGTCCCCTAGTTGTTAAGTTATATTGAAACTAGTCTCTCCAGGCAAGAGTACAAGTCGCAAGAAGAGAGATTAATTTGAAACAACTTATAAGGATAAGGGAGCCTAATGGTAGTTTTAATTATTTGATGGACTAATTTCAATATAATTTAAATGATGCCCATATAAAAAAATAACAATGATAAGCATATCTGCTGTACACAACTGCCACATAGGTTTCTGAACAAATCTATAATCACTTTTACCACCTTCTGTCTAAGCTTGTTAGATGCATAAATAATCCAATGTATGGAATTATTAATAATAGAAGACACCATACTGATAGCTTAAAGAAATGAAAGCATTAACTATAAGCAAATATCATTAGTAGAAAATATTTAATGTGAAACCTTTGTTTCCAAGGGGACACATCCAATTTCAAAAAAAAAATCTTTTAATATTTTACTGGTAGGATAGGTATTTCAAGATAATGAACAGACATGTCTAATAGAACATTTAGTGTTCAAATGACAGTGAAATCAATTTCTACAATCATATTCAATAAGGCTATAACAGAACAATATAGAATGAATTATAAAGTATATGACACATCATAAACTTACTAACATATGGCCCTGATAACATAGATCAGTATGAAGAGTAAGCATATCACACTACAGAATTTGGTCATTTTTCTTTGCTACTTAGTTGATACTCAAATCAAGTATCCAAATATGTGATTCGTGATCTAATTTCATGGAAATATGTCAAATATTCTTGGCTATTAAACAGGTTAATTTATTGAGAACAATTTAAATTTCAATTTTTTTTTATAAACAAGATGGTAACGAAGTGCTTCTTTGGAAAATTTTATCAGTACTGTACTGGCTACTATGATCCACTAGCTTGGTGAGGATGCTTTGCTGATTGACAACTTAGGTACTTAAAATCTAAAGGAAAGTTAATTTTACAAAATATTACTAATGGGTGCATAAAGCCATGAATGTTCCAGTTCAAAGCTGAGGTTATAATATTTTAAAAAACAATTTTTTTTCCAAACCAAAAACCATGTTTTCCTGATCAACAAATAATTAAAAAAGTCAGTGCATATATAATATCGTTATAATATAAAAATTTCAAGCTTTCACAAACAAAAGCAGCATAGTCATGAGAACATGACTGTCCCAATAATAATGCAAACAACATTTACCAAATTAAGAACGAGTCATTAACTATTCAACCATTTTATAGTATGCAAATAGGTGCTTCCCATGTGAAGTGGAATGGGATAGAAATTTTCTTTTTTCCACCAAAAGTAATATTTTTTATTTGAATTTAAAACACCAACTAATTAACAATAAAATCAATTATAAGATGGAATTAACTGTAATTAATTGTTAAAATTAATTAGCAGTAATTAATTAAAACTTAATTAATAGCAATTAAATAAATGCAATAAATGTATTAATTAATAATAATTAAAGCAATTAATTACAGAATTAAAGTTATTTTGGATGAACAGTAATTCCAAAAATTTTCACTTCCCTAATGAACAATAGTTGATGTTTTAAAGATGAACAGTAAAATTAATTAATTTTTTGAACAAACAGAAACTGTAAAACAGTAACGTATAATGAAAGAAACTTTTAATAGTTTTTCCATGAATTTTAAAACAAAAGCTATAAACTACTTAAACTTCTAGATTGTTGGAAAAAATATCAAATAAAATTATAGCATGCAGATAAATCTGAATAAAATAAAACAATAAAATCTGGCATGAATAGGAGCAGTCATGTAATCACTGCCCTAGAAGATTAAGGATCCGCCTATCACCCTGCCGCAGATAATCCTCTCTCTCCTAGCGGTAAAAACCCGGAAGTGACTGACCTCTATATTCAGGTGAGAGAATAGAGCTTCTGCTCAGATGAAAAAAGTTACCCAAAAGAAAAACCAAAATATAGAAGAAAATAATATGCAAAGAAGAGAAGAGAAACAAGAGAATTTCTCTATATTTCCTAATAAGAGAAATGATATATATATATAGGCTTTTAGATAGCCGTTACAAACCCCTCAATAAATTCTATAATGTTAGTCATTATTTTTGTAATGTTCCTCATAATTGTAAATCCGTTGGGCATGCAAAAATGACTAAAATGTGGTAAAATAAAGTTTGAGGAAATAAAAGGAATGCGGGCGGTGCGGCGTGGCGTGGTGTGCGCGGTGTGGCGAGGTGAGGCGTGCGTGCGCGCGCGTGTGTGATATGCAAAGCCCAAACAATACAAACCCCAAAACACAATTCAAAGCCCAATAAGAGGAGATGCAAATAAAATAACCAACTATTTATTTTATTTTCTAATGTGGGACTATTCACAAAGGTAAAATTGCCTTCTCTCCTACAAAATATCCAACAGTCCCCCCCCCCCAAAAAAAAGGCAATATTGACTAAAAATTAATAAATAAATCAATAAGTCACAAACAAATATAGGTTAGGCAACCTTTTGTATCGTGAATTCGAGATAGGTAGTTTTCGGCTTTGAACATTTTCTTAGTGAGTTCATTGCCACCTGAGGGACATAATGGACTAGGCCTTGAATTAGGCCCCATTAACCAGGTATTGTTGAAAACACACACAAAACATTTTCATCAAGCGGGTTGAGCGTTAAAGTATATATGCTCACAATAAACCGACTCATGAGAGTTTCTCTCATCACAGTTCCTCTCACGTAGGTAAGTCTTCTAAAGGTATTGCAGCTAGATCTCATACCCTCCGCAATACACATGTTAGACTTATTAAGAGTAAAACTCAACCTAACCAGCTATATCGTAAGAGCATCGTCACCATAAAGAAGGGCAGATGCTACCATAATGATATATAAATATATCTAGGTCGATGCTCCACACGAGTCTCACTAGTCCAGCTTGTTTCTACCACATTGAACCTACATTGGGACTAAGTCTCCAAATAAAAGTTGGGTTACCACTGTCAGTGACCTCACTTTTGGGCTTAACCACATCTCCCTTGATGAATCCAGAACCACACTCCTGGATAAACCTTTAGTTAAAGGGTCACCAAGATTCTTTTCAGACTTTACAAAGTCCAAAATTATAACTTTGCCTAGCAGGTGTTGTACAGAGTTATCAAGTCCTCTAGTTCTTTAGTTATTTTAAAATTAGCCCATCATATTGTTGAAATTGACATTAGGTCCCCTAGTTGTAAAGTTATATTGAAACTAGTCTCTCCAGGCAAGAGTACAAGTAGTAAGAAGAGAGATTAATTTGAAACAACTTATAAGGATAAGGGAGCCTAATAGCAATTTTAATTATTTGATGGACTAATTTCAATATAATTTCTATGATGCCTATATAAGAAAATAACATTGATAAGTATATCTGCTGCAGATAACTGCCACATATGTTTCTGAACAAATCTACAATCACTTTTACCACCTTCAGTCTAAGCTTGTTAGATGCATAAACAATCCAATGTATGTAATTATTAATAATAGAAGGCACCATATGGATAGCTTAAAGAAATAAAAGCATTAACTTTAAGCAAAAATCATTAGTAGAAAATATTTAATGTGAAACCTTTGTTTCCAAGGGGACACTTCCAATTTCAAAATTTATTTTTCTTTTAATATTTTACTGGTAGGATAGGTATTTCAAGATAATGAACAGACATGTCTAATAGAACCTTTTGTGTTCAAATTACAGTGGAATCAATTTCTACAATTATATTCAATAAGGCTATAACAGAACAATATAGAATGAATTACAAAGCATATGACACATCATAAACTTACCAACATAGGGCCCTGATAATACAGATCAGTATGAAGAGTAAGCATATCACACTGCAGAATTTGGTCATTTTTCTTTGTTACTTAATTGATACTCAAGTCAAGTATTCAAATATGTGATTCGTGATCTAATTTCATGGAAATATGATAAATATTCTTGGCTATTAAATAGGTAAATTTATTGGGAACAATTTAAATTTCAAATTTTTTTTATAAACAAGATGTGAACAAAGTACTTCTTTGGAAAATTGCATCAATAATATACTAGCTACTTTGATCCACTAGCTTGGAGAGGACGCTTTGTTGTTTGACAACTTAGGTACTTAAAATCGAAAGGAAAGTTAATTATACAAAATATTACTGACGGGTGCATGAAACCATGAAAGTTCCAATTCATAGCTGAGATTATAATATTTTAAAAAAACAATTTTTTTCCAAACCAAAAACCACGTTTTCCTGGTCAACAAATAATTAGAAAAGTCATTGCATATATAATATCGTTAAAATATAAATATTTCAAGGTTTCACAAACAAAAGTTGTATAGTCATGAGAACATGACTGTCACAATAATAATGCAAACAACATTTACCAAATTAAGAACGAGTCATTAATTATTCAACCATTTTATGGTATGCAAATAGGTGCTTCACATGTGAAGTGGAATAGGATAGAAATTTTCCTTTTTCCACCAAAAGTAATAAATTTTTTTAATTTAAAACAACGACTAATTAACAATACAATCAATTACAAGATGCAATAAATTGTAATTAATTGTTAAAATTAATTAGTAGTAATTAATTATAACTTAATTAACAGCAATTAAATAAATGTAGTAAATACATTAATTAATAATAATTAAAGTAATTAATTACAGATTTAAAGTTATTTTGGATGAACAGTAATTTCAAAAAATTACACTTCCTAGATGAACAGTACTTCTGGTTTTTTAAGATGAACAGTTAAGTTAATTAACTTTTTTTGAACAAACAGAAACTATGAAACAGTAACGTATAATGAACAATGACTTTTAATATTTTTTTCCCCGAATTTTAAAACAAAAGCTATAAACTACTTAAACTTCTAGATTGTTGGAAAAAATATCAAATAAAATTATAGCATGCAGATAAATCTGAATAAAATAAAATAATAAAATCTGGCCTGAACGGGAGCTGTCGTGTAATCACTGTCCTAGAAGATTAAGGACCCGTCTATCGTCTTGCCGTAGATAATCCTCTCTCCCCTACCGGTAAAAACCCTAAATTGACCGACCTCTATATTCAGGGGAGAGAACAGAGCTTCTGCTCAGATGAAGAAAGTTGCATAAAAGAAAAACCAAAATATAGAAGAAAATAATATGCAGAGAAGAGAAGAGAAACAAGAGAATTTCTCTATATTTCCTAATAAGAGAAAGGCTATGTATATAATATAGAAAGGCTATGTATATAGGCTTTTAGATAGCCGTTACAAATCCCTCAATAAATTCTGTAATGTTAGTCATTATTTTTGTAACGTTCTTCATAATTGTAAAGCCGTTACGCATGCAAAAATGACTAAAATATGGTAAAATAAAGTCTGAGGAAATAAAAGGAATGCGGGCGGTGCAGTGTGGCGTGGCGTGCGTGGCGTGGTAAGATGTGGCGTGCGCGCGCGCATGTGTGATATGCAAAGCCCAAACAATACAAAACCCAAAACACAATTCAAAGCCTAATAAGAGGAGATGCAAATAAAATAACCAACTATTCATTTTATTTTCTAATGTGGGACTATTCACAAAAATAAAATTGCCTTTTCTCCAACAAAATATCCAACAGTCCCCCCAAAAGGCAATATTGACTGAAAATCAATAAATAAATCAATAAATCACAAAACAAATATAGGTTGGGTAACCTTTCGTATCGTGAATTTAGGAGAGGTAGCTTTCGGTTTTGAACCTTTCCTTGGTGAGTTCATCGCTACCTGAGGGATATAATGGACTAGGCCTTAAATTAGGCCTATTATGTCAAAGCCCGACTGACTGGTCCCGCCTGTCAATAAGCTTGGGCACGTTTGCATTCAACATAGCCTAACATGAGCTCGCCCTCAGAGCTCAACCTCTCCTTATTGAGCTTGCTCGCAGAGCTCAAATTTGCCTGTTTATTAAGCTCGATCGCAAAGCTCAATCTCGCCCAATTGTTGAGCTCACCCGCAGAGCTCAACCTCTCATGTTTACTGAGATAGCCCGCAGAGCTCAATCTCACCAAATTATTGAGCTCGGCCGCAGAGCTCAAGCTCGCCTATTTATTGATCTCGCCCGCAGACCTCAATCTCGCCCAATTATTAAGCTCGCCTGTAGAGCCAAACCTCGCCTATTTATTGAGCTCGTCCATAGAGTGCAACCTCACCTGCTTATTGAGCATGCCCGCAGAGCTCAATCTCACCCAATTGCTGAGCTTTCTCGTAGAGCTCAACCCCACCTGATCCCTGAGCTCGCCCGCAAAGGTCAACCTCACATAATCATTGAGCTCGCCCGTAGAGCTCAACTTCACCCGTCTGCTTTGTTCTCCCGCATGAACAAGATGCGCCTGAATGCTTCGCTCGCCCGTACGAGCCAAGCATGCCTGTAGGGAGTTCGCCCACACAAACTCTGCTTGCCAACGGATACCAGCTCACACGTTGGAGGGGCCCGCCAGCCGACCCCACCTGTTCGCCAAGCTCACCTGCAAGCTTGCCTGAGCATTCAGACCGTTCTCGAGCTTGCCCGTAGCTTTGTCAGCCTCGCCTAAGCAATGCAAGCGGTTAGCTTTTTTGAGGGAGTGAGCCTACCCACTTCCCACATCCTAGGTGATGATGAGGCATAGCTCTCATCACCCCTAGGTGGTCACATCCCACAGCTAAGGGAGAGCATGGTGCACCTCACCCATTGGTGGTCATATCCCATAAATCAAGGGATGGCTCATGTCATTCCTTACCTATTTATAGGACCCCTTTGCCAACATGAAAGGGGTTCTGTTCGGTTCTGTTGGTTCGGCTTTGTGGTTTGATGGAAAATTCGACGAAGAAAATTAAGAATTAAATTTATATTATTCTCTCTGACAGACTCAGAAAAAAATTAATTACAATTCTCTCTTTGCAATCTCTCTCTAACAAACTTAGAAAAAGAATATTACAATTCCCTCAATTGGTTTTCTGATTTACTAAAGAGAAGAAGATCGACGGAGATCCTCCCTTTTTTTTAAAATTGGGTTCTTCACAATAGCGATGAGATGCCTCTCTCAAAACTCACGTTGAGTTTGCTTCTCGTTGACGATCTGACGTTTCACCTCACTGGATTGAAGTTGATAAAACTTGTGTGGCAAGTTTAAAAATAACTCTTAACGAGTTTAAGAACTCCGTGTGAGTTTAAACTCTGTAACAGAGTTGATTTGAACCGAAATTTAGTTAATAAGTCAAGTATCAAAGCTCCTTGATCTCGGTTGCTGAAGAACGCTCCAAGCGCTTTGTTTATCTCTAGATCCGAAAATGCTCAAAGATCCAAAAGATTGCTAAGATCCGATCTGCCTAAGAGATCTCTCCTGATCCCAAAAAGCTAGCCCTTAACTCAGTTGAGTTTGTAGAGATTTATAGAGAGATTAAGGGGTGTAACTGCCCCCTTAATTCGGTCCTAAGTGGGGGTGTGATCCCCTCAAATCGTGGAAAATGGTTTTGAAATCGTTCAGCTCGTTGAACGAGTCAAACGTAAAATACGCGTTCTGGCATGAATTCTACGTTCGAACACAACGTATGGAAGCTCGAACGTAGCGTCTAGAAGTTCAAACACAACGGTTTGGAAGCTGCGTTTGGTAGCACTTGGAAGCTGCGTTGGGTAGCGCTTGGAAGCTGTGTTGGTAGCTGAATCTGAGCTGCATCTGTAGCGTTCAGAGAATGCGTTTGGGCCGAACATGAGCTACGTTGCCAGTTGGATTTGAGCTGCGTTTGTAGTGTTTGGAGGTGAATGTGAGCTGTGTTTGTGGTCAGGTTTGATCTGCGTTTGCATTGCTTTGACTCTGGAACAAGGCCACTTGTGTTTTGATTTGAAGAGACCGTCAATTTGTAGTCTCTTTTGCTAGAGCGTTGCAAAGATCATCATCTTGTAACCTTCGTCTTGGCTCCTTAAAAATATGAGAGTCGTCAGATTATAACTCCCGATGTTGATTGTGAAGGCTGTTGAATTAGAGCTTTCATCGGTTGTTGTGAAGGTTGTCAGATTATAACCTTCATCGATCTACATAAAAGTTTTTTTAAAATTGTAACCTTCTGGAAGCCGTCAACTTGTAACTTTCATCATTGGTGTTTGATAGGGATTAGCTATCTGCAGTAATTTTTAGATAGACTACAGAACCCCCTCCAAAGTTTTCGAAAGTTCTTGGTTGATGGTGAATTTTTGAAATACTTTGGAACTCAACTCTAATCTTAGAGTTGTTGATTCCTTATCATAAAGGAGTTATTCTCTGCACCCGCTTTGAAGGCATCTTGGTTGAAGGTATTTGCCATGCAGGACCTATGTGGGGATGAGCTTCAAAGAGAAATTGTAGCAACGGTACAAGCTACTCATGAGTAGAAGCTCTTAAACGTCACGTCACAGATCACATCCATTCAGCTGATGGGCCCATAAACATTCATAGGATTTTAGACAAACTCTCAGCCATCAATGGATTTGATAAGCCTTTACCGACTACCATTTGAGTCGGGCTAGCATGTGGATTGTCTAAGTTCGTTCCACATGTAACGTTATGCTAAAAGAATGAACTCTCTTAGACTTAATGCTATGATGCCGAATATATAGACTTGGTCAATTTCATGAGAATAGACTACTCGGCAATGTGTGTTAGGTGTAGACTTATCTCTAATTAGGGATCGAGATAAAGTTCCTCAGACGTGGATTCGGGTGTCTTTTTCACGTTAAAAGGCTAACTGCAATAGGTGTTAGATGTAGACTTATCTCTAATTAGAGATCGAGACAAAGTCCCCAAGACGTGGATTCTGATGTCTTTTTTGCGGTAAAAGACTGACCAGTAATGCGTGTTAGACGTAGACTTATCTCTAATTAGGGATCAAGATAAAGTCCCCTATGCATGTAAGTCATGGATTTTGACGTTATTAATAATAACTTGCCACGATGTTGAATACGTGGGCTTTGCCATTTTCACGGGAATGTGCTACTCGGCAGCATATGTTAGATACAGGCTTATCACTATTTAAGAATGGAGATAAAGCCCCCCGTGCGTGTAAGGCATGGATTCTGGTGTTATTAATAACACCTTGTTACGATATTGAGTACGTAGTCTTTGTTGTGGTTTCTTCCTGTGTTATGTTTTCACTTGAAACACTAAAAGAAAGTTGGGAGTATCAGAGGTATAGTATAAACTTGGCATGAATTTTTACTTAGAGTGAAATTTAGAAATTTTTTCATTATCACTTGGATAATTCAAGAAAATCTTTAATCCTCTAGGGATTTTATAATAAAAATTTGTTATTCTTGTTGAAAAAGGATTAACAAGTTCATTGGGGGGTTTGACTGTTAGAAGTGTGATGTTAACTTAACAATATTTTATGGGCCTATCGCTCTATTGAAGAGAGTCGATAAGTTGATTGTCAGAGGTGTGATATTAATGTTACAGGAGTTTGTTATGAGCAGAGCAACTTTGTCGACTTATCATCCTATTGAAAAGGATTGATAAGTGGATTGATTGTCAGAGGTGTGATATTAACGTGATGGGAATTTATTGCGATCGGAGAAACTTTGTGGACTTATCATCCTATTAAAAGGATTAATAAGTGGATTATCAGAGGTGTAATATTAACGTGACAGGAGTTTGTTATGATCGGGGCAACTTTGAGGACCTATCGCTCTATTAGAGAGAGTCGATAAGTTAATTTTATCAAAGGTGTGATATAACATGATAGGAATTTGTTACGATCAGAACAACTTTGTGGACTTATCATCCTATTGAAGAGGATTGATAAGTGGATTATCAGAGGTGTGATATTAACGTGACAGGAGTTTGTACTTGTGATTTGAACAAGATTTGAAGACTTAGCATCTTGCTGGGGAAAATTACAATTTGAGCAATTTTGAGGACCTATCATCCTATTGATAATGATTTATAAGTTAATTGTCAGAAGTGTATTGTTAACGTAACAAATTGGGAGTGATGCAAACTAAATTCATACTCCGTAGGGATGATGATCGTCAGAAGTATAATGTTAACTCGACGATGTGAAAGATTCGTTACTCTTAATCCTATGGATTCCAAGTAACCAACCCCCAGTCTTGATTAAGACTTAGTAGGAGAAGAATTTTGCAGTTGATAGAGGTATCATGACAACTCTGAAAATTTATTACTCATAATCCAGTAGCCATAAATAAACCAACCCCTAGTCTTGAACAAGTGCATGGGGAAAAAGGGGTAGACAGGGTACATCACCTAGTGGGCCACTATCTTTCAAGTCGTTCAGTGACATTGGAGTATAACGACTATGATTAGAACACGTCACACAACAGGATGTTATCTGAAGAGTTTGACTATCAGAGATAACTGTTAACGTGATAACTTTACGGACCCGCCATCCTATTGAAGAGGATTCACTTCAGTGATCGTAGTATCTTCCCCTTTTGACCGAGAAGATTGGGCTTGGTCATGTTGCTTAGGTTGATCCTGCTTGCTTTGTTCTTCAGCTTTGATCCTGGTAATAATTTTTTGAGCCCATTCACCTTGAGAGATTAGTTATCTCTAAGAACAGCATTCTCCAACCCTCATCTATGCTAAAAGGTTGGTCTGCAAGTTGTGTCTACAGGCCTCCACTAAGATAGACTGTGTCATACCTGACGAACATCTAAGAGCAATGTTTCGGAACCTCTTGACGAAGGTTTTGACGGACTCCATCTTCTTCTTTTTTGTGGCGAGAAGGGTATGGATTAAGACTTCTGTATCCTCTTCAAAGAATCTTGACAAGAAGAATCTCTCTAGATCCGCCCACTTTTGAATACATCCCGTAGGCAGTTTCCTAAACCATTCAAAGGCAACTCTCTTGAGGGTGCTAATGAACAATCGAGCTAGTATGGCATCATTTGATATTACATTCCTAGTCTGTGACTTAAAATGATAGATATGTTAGTTCGGTGATCCCGTACCGTTAAAAGTTTGTAGCGTCGGGACTTCAAACTTTGGAGGATAAGGGGTTGCATCCCATTCAGCAGGATAAGGCCACAATACTCCCTCATCTTGGAGCTCATTTTTGTGGGCTATAGCATTAAGGTGGGCTTCCAATTCCTCGATTTTAACCCACTGAGGATTTTGCTCATTCTTAGCTTCTTCTTCAGAGGATGATTCTTCATGATGAGTTTCTTTCTCGGTAGTCTCATTCACTCTTTGTTTCACCTTCGATATGGATGATCCTCCTTTCCGAGAGGATTCCGGTCAAGGTTGTAACTCAGCTTTCTGAAAATTGACTCTATCTGCAATGAACTAAACCATCATATCCCGAAGTTGATTGATGATTTCCTGTTGTGCTTAGAGCATGGCTTGCTGCTCATCAACCCTCCTTGAGAGATCTTTAGAATGTTTGCCATGTGGGTGAAGCTCCTATGTCCAATGAAAGAGCTTAATGATTGGGACTTTGTAATGGCTGGGTGTTCATCCTTAGCATTGGTTCCTCTGGCTAACCTCTGATATTTGACAGGAGGAATGGCTCCCGTCCGAGTCCGAGTGTGTCGGTAGATTCCATCAAACTCGTTAGCGATTTCTCTAACTCTTGGAGAACGATCTGTCTCTGACTCATCAGAACTAGGGACTGATGATCTCCCTCTGCCGACCATGTTGGAAGTAACTCTAAGGTATTCATCCTCTGAATTCTTCTTCCTATGTGAACGTTATCGTTGGTTGGGCAAAGCAACGTTTGTCAATTGGTCAAACACCAACGGTTTGGCCGCATATGAGCAGCATTAACATCCCGAGAGGACCGTAGGAATTAGTCGTTCACATTGGAATGAACGAATGACTTGTTGCATCGGTCTTTCTCTCGATATGAACACTCTCAAATCTGTTGTAAAGACTCGAGAAGAATTACTCACTGATCGTGAGGTTTGAATTAGGACCTCTTGCCTATGATTGGACAGGATTTGCTCTTAGTGAACATGGATCAGGTTGAGATGCCTTGAATCCATAGACTTCTTATATCCGCCCCTCAATCTAGTCGTGCTACACAGAGTATTTGGGGTCTCACGGCTTGACACATCGCGTAAGAAACGTGAGGGTCGCGTTTGAAAGTAGGAGCGCAGGCCTGAGGTCTACATTTTGGTTGAACAACGCAGGCCTAAGATCTACGTTTTGCTAGTAAAACGTAGTCCTGAGGTCTACATTTTGCTGATAAAACACAGTCTTGAGACCTACATTTTTGTTCTGAAATGCACTCCTGAGAGTTGCGTTTTGGTTCTAGAATGCACTTCAGAGAGTTGCGTTTTTACTGAATAACGCGCCCCTGAGTGCTGCGTTCTGCTTGAATAACGCACTCCCAAGAGCTGTGTTTTATTTGAATAACACGCTCTTGAGAGCTGCGTTTAATTTGTTTCATGCGAAGCTCTTGTTTGGGCTCATGAACGTGT
>BQKN01000217.1:78024-99360 GCA_022839385.1 Asparagus kiusianus
GAGTTCATCAAAAGATTCAGGAATCGGTCACTTTAGTGTCAGGACCAAGTCTCCTTGAGCACTGTGGTTGAGATGTGCAGTAACAACCTCTCAATCGACATTTTGTCCAAAATCGGCACGGTGGAAACCCAGACCCAGAAGGAACTTATTCGCCAAGGTGAGCAAGTTAAGAATATGATCAAAAGATTGGAAGCTGAAGAACCTCAGTCTAAGAGCAGAGCTTCGGAACCAAAACACCTCTAGGAACCCTTAATCAAGAGGGAAGGAGATCATCCGCTGTCGATTCTAGTCTAGCCCCCCAAACCAGCACGGAGTCAAAAGCCCAAGCCCTTCGAGCAACCTCCGCAAAAGCAATACGACTTTACGGAAGACCAAGTGGTGGCTACCTTGAACATTCTTCTCAAGAGCAATAGGATCAAGCTGCCAGAAGTCATTAAACCTAAAGACGTGAACAAAACTGATAATCCAAGCTACTGTACGTACCACATATTTGTTGGTCACCACACTTCCAAATGTTATATCCTTAAGAATAAACTGCAAGCTCTTTACGACATAGGAGTCCTAAAGAAGGAGAAGGTGCAGAAAGCGGTGACTACAAACATGGTCACCCTTCAATTCGGAATGGGTCTCCCTAAGGTTCATACACTGACAGGAGTCGTGCCCATCCCTAAGGTGGAACTGAAGATTGTCAATGACGAACCTCACAATCAACGAGGAAAAGATTTGTTGCCGCGGACTTTACCGTCAGGACAGATGATGTGGGTTCATCGCGACCTCCTCGATAATGAACAATAGACTTCCAACAAGTCCAAGGGTAAGTCTAAATTTTGTAATGTCATTTCGGCAACTCCGGACGATAATAGAGCGAAGGTAGCAACCCTCACCGATTCCAACGAGGAAGCAGACACATTGATTACCCGATCAGGGAAGGACTTTGCTAAGAGCTAACCTCCGATGGCAAAGAATCTGGTAAGGCTGCCAATAGGACTGCCACCAACAGTTCAGCCAAGTCCTGACAGAACTGAACTCAAGTGGTCAACCCTTCCGATTCGACCTACTCGCACAGCTAAAAAACATTGCAGCCAGGATCACCTTGTATGAGCTCCTGTGGTTGTCCAAGACGACCCGCAAAGCCCTGCGAGAGGCGGTGACCAATTCAGAAGCCTTTGACACACATTTCTTGCCCACTCCTGAAGAGGAGGCGGAAATGAGTTGTCCACAATGCTACCAAATATCCAAATAGCAGATCCCCTGCATCACTTTTACTTCAGAAGACATGCTCATCAAGAGCACGACTCACGACCGACCCCTGTACTTCACAGAGTACATCGGTTCCTCGAGAGTAGATAGGATCCAAGTTGATCCAGGATCTGCACTAAGCATTGTCCCCGTGAAGCTCATCAAGCACTTGGGGGTGCCTCAAAAGTGGTTGTCTTGAACGACCACCACTATCTTTGGCTTCAACGCCATCGGAACCCGGCCGCTTGGGAATATTCGTCTCAAATATCGACTGGGTGACATAAAAACTGAGGTGACCTTCTACGTCATTGACGCAGAACCCTCCTATAATATGTTGTTGGGTAGGCCATGGATCCATAGCAACAGGATAGTCCCATCCACATTGCACCAGTGCTTGAAATATGTGGACGATTATGACCAAGTGAAGACGGTGGATACAGATAAATAGCCCTTCAAGGGGAGTCGAAAACTACTTCACCGATTTTCTGCTCTACCAGGACCTCGAGCCAAGCAACGAGCCTCCGGTCGATGAACCTAGTAGCGGCAATGAGACTGATAGTGAGCCCGAGAACAATAAGGGTCTCATTTTTAACGATATTGAATCCATTGTGATTAGCTATGAAGGCCCTGTTATAACCGACGATGATGAAACAGAAGGGTTTTTCTTGAGTGAAAGTCTCGTATTTGCTTATTTGTCGTCCGGTTTGAAACCTGTTGATGATGAGTTCATCAACTCGATCTCAAGGGTGTATAACGACCTTTCCCTACACTTTCCTCTGTACTCGTTGTTTGTCACTAACAGGCAAATGATTGAGTCCTCGCAAGCTGTCTTTATCATACCTGCCCGAAATATTTCTCAGCAAGAGATTATCTTCGGGAGGATAGACCAGCCCAGACGTACATTGTGGGATGAGTCAGACGAAGATGAACATGCTTCTCATTTCTCATGTTACAGCCCCGTCGCGAAACGCGTGATGGAGAGGATAGGTTATGATTTCCTCCGTAAGAAAGGCTTAAAGTATGGAAAAGGCTGGAAGATGCCCCTTTGACCTACCTATGTCCCAAGAGGGAAGCCTGTCAATTACTATAGCAAAACTCAAAGAGGGCTAGGTTACTCCTTCTCTTCCTCCGAGTTATACTACAATTTCGACAAAGTATCCGATGTTGCTTGCTAAAATGATCAATCATTAACATCCTCGACTTGGGATTCAGATGTTAGCATCGGAGCCTTGTTTAAGAACCTCATAGTCAATATGGCTACAGTCGATCCCGCTGAGGTCCAAGAGGACGAATAGATTCCGCTTTATGATGAAGCATGGGATCACCACGTCAGTGCCCAGTGGAGTGGTCGCTTCGAATAGCGTGAACCACCCACGAAGGAAAAGATCCTTCAAATTAACGTGGGAGATGAGGCAAACCCTAAACCCATATTCATCAGCGACAACTTACCTCCCTAGGAGAAGGAAGACCTCATATCCCTCATACGGGAATATATCGATGTCTTCGCATGGAATTATGAGGACATGCCTAGCCTGGATCCTCAGATCGCCATGCATCATCTCAACATCGTGATGCGGCATAAACATGTACCAAAAATGTTGTAAGTGCACAACTGTGTCAAGTTATAGTATAAAGATATCGATCCACGAGGAAGGTTTTTTGTATGAGAAAATATAAAATCGGTTCTTATGTTGTGTGCGTGACAGAAAGGAGTGATGAGTGAATGTGATTGTGGAGAGATGGAGAGAATGAAAATGATTGTGTAAATGAATATATTTGAGAGTGGAAGTGATAATATAAATGTGATTAACAAGACAAGTAGGAAAAATCAAGTACAAATAAAAAACAAGAATGTAAAGATAGCGGATTCAATTAAAGATATGGGTAATTTAGAATTGAATCAACTTCTTAGAAAAAAGATGATTCCCTAGAGGGCTCTAGCCTAAAGGCGAATCAAAGAAAATAAAAATGAATAAAAAGAAAAACTAAACCCAAGAGGGTTCTAGCCTCAAGGTGAATAGTACAAAAAATTAAAATCTAACTATAAAATAAATTGTAAAATCTAAACTATAAAATAAATTATAAGAATTAAATACAAGAAAATAAATCTACTTTATAAGCATGAAATAAATCTAATTTATAAGCATGAAATAAATCTAAGGCAAGAGGGTTCTAGCCTCTTGACTATTTAAACAAGAAAATAAAATCTAATTACAAGCATGAAAATAAATCTAAACTAATAAGCAATAAAAGAGAAATAAGAAAAACAAACCTTTAAATTAATTTCCATCTTCATCTTCATATTCATCATCCAACAAAAAAAAGAAGAGAAAAATTTAAAGTGGTGAAAAAATTATTTTATTAATTGTAACAAAAAGTTACAAATTTGGAAGGCCTTCTCAATTAAGAGTAGCCCTCCTCTCCAAAAGTAGTTATAAAAATTTTCATACCTCTAACCCCTTACTCTCAATCCTTATTTATAGTAAATATCAGTAAATGAGAGCCCTTGGATCAAACTTGAGCCCCAAGAATGCAATTTCGACCGTTGATGAAATCTGGATGACTTCGCATTGATACAGGCATCGATGCTGGCATCGATGCTCCAATAAAAATTCTGACTTCACGGTTGGGAGATATCGTTGTTTCTTTACGTTCAACTATCTTGAATACATTTTTTTCATATTTAATTTTTTTTATTTTCTTCGGCTTCTATAGGCTACTCGGCTTGATTCTGGGCTTGGGCTTTTTGACTCTTGCTTGTATTCTTCATTTAATTCATGGGTTTTTATTAAGATAAGAGATCTTGGGCTTTATTCTTTACTAACCTGCAACTAAAGATAAAACAATTATTAATGGCATATTTATTCATATAAAATAGATAATGAGGGTATAAAATTGTAATAAAATATAATTATCAAATACCCTCACACCTAAACTTTTTCTAGTCCTCTAGCAAAGAAAGAAAAATAAAAGAAGACCACGGTTTTATTTAGCGTATACAACAAGCCTTTAAACCCCTAGATTACCCTAGTGGACGATTTGTAGTCTCGTGAGGGTTTGTAGTGAATATACCCACAAAATTCGGTCTACTTGCCAAATTAAAGAAGTCAGTAAATAACTAAATTCAATTGATAACTTTAGACAATCTAATTGAAGCTAGTTATCACTCAAGAAAACGTTTTTATAAATAACTTGAATGTAAATTTCCTAGAAAATCTTCTCATTATAGCAATACAAAACCAAGTCAAACTTAGAAATTTAATTTAAAAGTTTTAAAAAGAACATGCTAACTCTTTGTTTAAAATAATATTCAAGTTGCTTGATCTAAAATATTTTCAAGACCATATATACAAAAATAACTAAAACATTTATTAGTATTTTTATTTTTTATATATATATTTTTATATTATTATTATTTTTTAACTCTTTCTTCCTTGGTGATTTTTTCTACTTTAACAGGCTTTCTAAGTGACCATTTAACAAGTTTTGAGCCAACGGATCCCAACCTAATTGGGCTTAGGTCATTAAGTATGAAAATACTCCTTGGGCTTAATTACTCGGTCAACTTAGGCTTTATAAGATAGAATCACCTTGAATTTAAGAGCTTTTTCCTTTTGGTGCCCATTTTTCGCACTCTTCTTTTGTAATTTTTTATGTATATGTATATATATTCTGAAAAATATGTAAGTCAAGACACTTTGAAAAATTATTTTTAACTCTAAGCTAAGCATGCATAAATTCCATTATTTTAAATAAAAATCTAAGTTAAGGCTTAAGTAAAGTATACTACTTTGAAAATTATTTCTTAATAAATTTATTTAGAGTTATCATAAAAGGTAAACTTGAGTAAATAACAAACTAGAGATTAGAAAATTTAAAATTTATCAAATAAATCAATTATTCATAACTCTATCAATTTGGAAAGTGACGTTATTTTTATAAAAAAAAATTTAAAGAAAAGGAAAAAATTGACAAAAATGCAACTAAAATGTAAAATAAAGAGAAAAAATAACTAATTCCCACCCCCACACCTAAATTTTGCATTGTCCTCAATGTAACTTTATGATGCACAAAGTAAAGCAGATAAGAAGTGAAGTACTTACATTTGATCAGCTGACAAAAATCTGTAATTACCTTTGGTCTGAGGAGGATAGAATAAAAAATTTATTATTCTCTTCTTTTTTTTCCTTTTTTTTGTTTTTTTCCTTTTTTCTGTTTTTTTTTTACAACTGAACAAGAAACTAAATGAGAGAAGAATAAATTCTTTTTATTATTCTGAAATAAACAAAACAAATAATGCAGAATGAAGTGTTCAACACGAAGAGCTCGTATTCTACATTGAATCCTACCTTATTGTTGAAAATTCTTCCCCGGATTTTAAATAAATTCTGAATGATATAATCAATAATATGAAATTCCAAGCATGTTGGGGTGTTTAATAATTCTGCATTTTGCATTTCTTAATGAACTTAGACTCTTGTACTGTGAAGTTTTGTTTTCTAACAACCAATTCTTCTGTAGAGTTCTAAAAATTAGGTTGTTGATTATTCTCCAAGAATCTAAGTTCATCAAGAAAGAGTTCTTTAAAATTTAATTCAAAGCAGTAAATGTTTAACACAGTTTTATTATTCTCAAGGACCTGATCTGCTTCTTCTAAAAACTCAAACTCTTCATTAAAAATTTCCTCAAAACTCAAATCAGACTCTTCTTTTTCTTCTTCTTCTTCTTCTTCTTCTTCTGATCTTTCCTGAATGTAATTTATTTCTAGAGGCTGATTATTTGGCTGGTCCCCTGGATTAAAAATGGTGAGATCAGCAGTCAAATTCCCAAAGGACAGCTTTATTTGACCAGTTCTACAGTTGATGAGAGCATTAGAAGTAGCTAAGAAAGGTCATCCTAAGATGACAGGTATCTGTCCTTTGGGATTGGAAACAGGCTGTGTTTCTAAGACTATAAAATCTACTGGAAAAATAAAATCTCCAACCTTAATCAGAACATCTTCTAACTCACCCATAGGGACCTTAATAGATCTATCACCCAACTGTAAGGTGCATCTGGTTGGGTTCAGTACACCTAGACCCAATTGCTGGTAGACTGAATATGAAAGCAAATTGACACTGGCCCCTAAGTCTAAAAGCGCCTTATCAATGTGAGTATTACCAATGATACATGAAATAATGGGGGAACCTGGATCTTTACGTTTCAAATGTATGGGATTTGATAGCATTTCACTGATATTGGCAGCTAAAAAGACTTTCTTTAGAATATTTATTCTCCTCTTCTTAGTGCATAATTCTTTTAAAAATTTAGCATAAGATGAAATTTGTTCAATTACATCTAAGAGAGGAATGTTGACCTTAACCTACTTGAATGTTTCTAGGATCTTCTCCTCCTGAGGAGAGTGTTTCCTAGGCCTGAGTCTATCTGGAAGGGAGCAACTGGTCTAAATCTATCAAAAGCAGGCTCAGGTTCGGGTTCAGGTTCTTGGTCATCTGAGGGGGGGATTGTTGAATAGATTCATCAGAAGGAGAAGGAGAATGAATTTGTATTGGATCAAAAGTTTGACTTAGAGGAGCTCTCACTTGATTATCGACCTGTCTACCTGACCGAAGTGAACAGATTGCATTCACTTGAGATTCATAGGATGAACTGCATCCTGTGTCTTTAGGGTTGACCACGGGTTGACTCAAAAATTTTCTTTTCCCTCTTTCACTCACGGCACTAGCTAGTTGACCAAGTTGGGATTCTAATCTAACTATAGCTTGAGTGTTGGAGTTGAGCATTTGTCCAGTTGATTGCATGAAGGAATTCAGAGTGCTAGACGTTTGAGTCAACATATTCGTGGTTTGAGTGGAGGCCTTAATTATGGTTTCCAAACCTCTTTCCAAGACATTGAGACGTTTATCCTGATCTAGATTGTAAGGAGTCTGAATTACAACTTGATGAAACGGAGACTAATTTTGATATGACAAATTGGGTTGTTGAAATTGTGGATGAGAACTAAAAGGAACTGTGGTTCCCCTAGGAAAATGTTAGGTCAAAGCTGGAGTGAAGTTTTGAGTTCCAGGAGAATTTCCTTGATTCCATGCAAAGTTAGGATGATTTCTCCAACCTGGATTGTAGGTTGGAGAAAATGGATCATTTCTAGGACGCTGGAATGCAGCGTTCATCTGTTCTAATGCATGGTTGTTTCCTAGGAGAGGGTATTCCTCTGAAACGTGGGTAGGAGACTGACAATTATGACATCCTGGGGCAGAAATATGATTGATTTGAGCTGGAGCTCGTTCCTTAATTTCTAAGGCTTCTAACCTCCGAAGAATTGTCGCCATCTTCGCTTCAGAACCAATGTTTGACTCCAAGGAAAGACCACTAGACTTAGAATAGGGAACTGATAAAACCCTATCATCACAGTGTTCCCATTGTATTGTTTTCTCAGATAGACTCTCTAGAAATTCCCAAGCTTCGTCGGTATTTTTCCTCATAAAATCCCCGTGGCACATTGATTCTTAGGAAATTTTTGCAGAGTAATCTAATCCCTCATAAATTATTTGCAGAATCGCCATTTTTCTAAACCGTGATGAGGATATTGGATGAGAAGATCTTTAAATCGGTCAAAATACTTCCAAAAAGGTTCTCCTGAGACAATTTTAAAATTCATGATGTTGTTTCTTAGCTTCACCGTTTTATGGATAGGAAAAAAAATTTAAGAAAAATTTTGATAAATTCCTCCCAAGTAGTGATGGAATTTACAGGTAAGCTATACAGCCATTTTTTTTGCTTTGTTTTTGAGAGCAAATGGAATAAATCTGAGTTTGATCGCATCTTCTGTTAATTCTCTCATTTTAATCATAATACACACTTCCTCAAATTCCGAGATAAAAATATATGCATCTTCTGTTTTATTTCCAAGGAATTTGGGAAGCATGTTTATTTAATGCGGTCTAAGATCAAAATTTATTCCATTTATTTCGGGGAGCCTAATACAAGAGGGGATTGCATTCCTAATAGGATAGCACATATCTTGAAGAACGGGTGGATTAGGATGCGTCATTTCTATGATTGGTTCAAAGCGAATTAAACGATGAGAATTATCCCTAACCCAAGTTTGCATACACCAAGACAATTTTTTTTAGAAAAGAAAGAAAATTAGTTTTTTTTATGATAAAGAAAAATTCTAACTAAAACAAATCAAATCAATCACTTTTCAATCACTCTAACTCTAAGGTGAAGCCTAACTCAACTAGACTAGCTCCTAACCAAAAACTCCTAAAGTGAAAAGATTAAAGTTTTACCCGGATAGTTAGCCAGGTAAGGACAGTACTAGAGGGTGATCAGAAATTAATTAAGTATATCTTTCCTTGCGGAGCGCTTTACGCAACCCTTAAACATTGCCTTAGACACCAACTAATCCAAGAAAAATTACACCGGTTCACTTAAGGATTCTTTGTTCCTTATTGAGCTCGAATCCTTAGGGCCAACGTCTAATGAGTTTTATTAGGCTTGGGTGGTGTAGTGAGGAATTAGTGATTTTTGGGCTAAGGGAAAGGTGATGAAATCTCTCACCTTATCTTGAATATGGGGTTTTACCCTTAAAAATATTTTTAAGTGTGTGCCAAATCAAGATGCTCAAATCACTTGGTGAATTCCTACTAACAATATGAAATGCAACCCTATGAATTAAAAGCAACTAAAAAGGATGGAAAAGAAAAAATCTTTTTTTTATTAGGGTTAACAATCAAACAAATAAGAAGGGAGAAATTATTTGAATTTATTACCTTGTTAGTAAATGTCAAAGTGGGGGGTGAATTTTATTATGGTCAACAAAAATAAAATCTTTTTTTTAAGTCATAATTGTCTCTAATTGTGAAGAAGCAACTAAAGGGTGGAATTAAAAATTCTAGAAAGAAGAATTACTTATAAGCAAATCTTCAAATCCTAGTTCTCCAATCCACGATCTTCAAGCTCCAAGCGTTTCCTTCACAATAAACACACAAATTAAAGAACCAAAATAATTAAAACCTACTTAAGCATCTTCCCCAGCAACGACGCCAAAAACTTGATCCAACATAAACATGTACCAAAAATATTGCAAGTGCACAACCGTGTCAAGTTATAGTATAAAGATATCAATCCACAAGGAAGGTGTTTTGTAGGAGAAAATATAAAATCGGTTCTTATGTTGTGTGCGTGACAAAAAGGAGTGATGAGTGAATATGATTGTGGAGAGATGGAGAGAATGAAAATGATTGTGTAAATGAATATATTTGAGAGTGGAAGTGATAATATAAATGTGATTAACAAGGTAAGAAGGAAAAATCAAGAACAAATAAAAATCAAGAATATAAAGATAACAGATTCAATTAAAGATATGGGTAATCTAGAATTGAATCCACTTCTTAGAAAAAAAGATGATTCCCTAGAGGGTTCTAGCCTAAAGGCGAATCAAAAAAAATAAAAATGAACAAAAAGAAAAACTAAACCCAAGAGGGTTCTAGCCTCAAGGTGAATAGTACAAGAAATTAAAATCTAACTACAAAATAAATTGTAAAATCTAAACTATAAAATAAATTATAAGAATTAAATGTAAGAAAATAAATCTACTTTATAAGCATGAAATAAATCTAATTTATAAGTATGAAATAAATCTAAGGCAAGAGGGTTCTAGCCTCTTGGCTATTTAAACAACAAAATAAAATCTAATTACAAGAATGAAAATAAATCTAAACTAATAAGCAGTAAAAGAGAAATAAGAAAAACAAACCTCCAAATTAATCTTCATCTTCATCTTCATCTTCATCATCCAACAAAAAGAAGAAGAGAAAAATTTAAAGTGGTGAAAAAATATTTTATTAATTGTAACAAAAAGTTACAAATTTGGAAGGCCTTCTCAATTAAGAGTAGCCCGCCTCTTCAAAATGAGTTACAAAAATTTTTATACCTCTAACCCCTCACTCTCAACCCCTATTTATAGTAAATATCAGTGAATAAGAGCCCTTGGATCAAACTTGAGCCCCAAGAATGCAATTTCGGCCGTTGATGAAATCTGGATGACTTCGCATCGATGCCCGCATCGATGCTCCAATAAAAATTCTGACTTCACGGTTGGCTTCGTCTTGTCGAGATAAACGATTTTCATATATTATATGTTAAATTCCGTGATGCGGCATAATTATGTACCAAAATTACAAGTGCACAATTGATCAAGTTATAGTATAAAAAGTTATCGATCCCACGAGGAATGTGATTTTAAGAGATTATTAGAATAGGTTCTTATATTTTGTGCATGACAAATAGGATTAGAGAATAAGTGTGATTGTGGAGAGAGATATGATGAGTGGTTGTTTTGATTTATGTGCAAGTAACAATAAATTGAATTTTAGAGAAAAGAAATAAGAATCAAAGAATAAATAAAATCACAAGGCAAGAAAGAAGAATGAATAAAATCAAGAAATAAAATCAAGAATAAAAAGAAAATTAAAGAAAGTGAAGATGGAGAATTCAATTAAGATATGAGAAATCTAGAATTTAATCCACTAACTAACTCAAATATAAAATAAAAACTATTCTCTGTTTATCATATTTCAACTTAGATTTATTAAACATAGACTATCAAACCATTTAAGGAAAGTATAACCTATCAAATTATCATCTAAGTTAAAATTATTATTCATGATAAAAATAACAACAAGATAGTAATCCTAGAATTCATAAGTATAACCTATCAAACCATTTAAGATAAGCATAGATTATCAAATTCTTCTTCTACCGATTAGTTCACTAGTTGATTATCCTAAACATGAATATTTTAAGTGTAAGAGAATAATTTACATAATATAAAGGAAATTAGACTAGCATCATATAATTCTAAGATTCCTACAAGAATTAATTTCACATCTTAAGAAATAAAAACAAGAAGGAAAAAAACTAATTACAAAATTAAAAAGAAAATAAAAATCTAAAAATATGAACAAGAAATAAATCTAACTACAAAGAATTAAAATCTAAACTATAAAATAAATTACAAAAATTAAATACAAGAAAAATAAATCTACTCTACAAAATAAAGTGTAAAAAGAAATAAAAAGATAAGAAAATAAATCTACACTACAAGCATGAATATAAATCTAACTAATAAGCAATAATAAAAAAATTACTAAAAAGAAATAAAAGAGAAAAATAAAAGAAATACAAACCTTCAAATTGCTCTTCATCTCCATCGTCATCATTCAACAAAGAGGAGAAAAGACAAATTTAAAGTGGAGAAAAATTATTATTATTAATTACAACAAAAGTTACAATTTTTGGAAGGCCTTCTCAATTTAGAGTAGCCCTCCTCTCCAAATAGAGTTATAAAATTTTTCACACCCCTAACCCCTCACTCCCTACCCCTATTTATAGTAAACATCATTGAATGAGAGCCGTTGGATTGAAATCTTATCCAAAAACATTAAAAATCGGCCATAGATTCGTAACAACTGTACGTCGTATCGATGCCAGCATCGATAGGGGTATCGATGCCGGCATCGATACGGGCATCGATACTGGCATCGATGCCCCCCATCGATGCTGGCATCGATGCCAGCTCATCTCTGGTTACTGTCCGAACTTATTTCTTCTTGTGGGCTTTGGGCTTGGACTATTTGATAATTCTTTGATTTCTTCATGTATTGGTTTGGGCTTTGGCATTTCTTGGGCTTTACTTCTTCTTCTTAGCTTGGGTTTTTGGATAATTTGGAAATTGATTTTCCAATGGGCTTCTTTGCTTCATTTCTTCATTTAATCAACGGGTTTTTGTTAAGAGATGGGAGTTTGAGATTTATTCTTCATTAACCTGTAATTAAGATAAAAACAATTATTAGTGGTATATTTATTCATATAATGAGGGTATAAAACTGTAATAAAATGTGATTATCATTCCGTCTTCCGAATTGGGAGATATCGTCGTTTCTTTGCGGCCAACTTTCTTGAATATATTTTTTCATATTTAATTTTTTTATTTTCTCCGGCTTCTACAGGCTACTCGGCTTGATTCTGGGCTTGGGCTTTTTGACTCTTGCTTGTATTCTTCATTTAATTCATGGGTTTTTGTTGAGATAAGAGATCTTGGGCTTTATTCTTCACTAACCTACAATTAAAGATAAAAACAATTATTAATGGCATATTTATTCATATAAAATAGATAATGAGGGTATAAAATTGTAATAAAATATGATTATCACATCGGCTCAGATGCTAAACCCGTCAAGAAACAGCAGAGACGACTTCATCCACAAATCATGGAGGCGATCGAAACCGAAGTGAAGAAGCTGATTGAATCAGGCTTCATCAAGGAGGAACAACACCCTAATTGGGTGGCTAACATTGTTCCTGTCTTGAAGAAGAACAAAAAAATTTGTATCTGCATTGACTTCAGAGACCTCAACACTGCATGTCCTAAGGACGAATTCTCTTTGCCCATCACGGATGTCATCATCGACAACACTTGCGATTTTGAGAGGATGTCCTTCATGGACGGAATCCCAGGGTATAATTAGTTCAAGATGCACCATGAGGACGAGAAGCATACTTCGTTCAGGACTCCGATAGGGTATATTGCTACACAGTCATGCCCTTCGAACTCAAGAATACTGGCACAACCTATCAAAATGCCATGAGCATCATTTTTCGAGATCATCTGTGGAAGACAGTCGAATGCTACATGAATGACCTGGTCGTGAAGAGTCGCGACAAAGTGGATCACCTTTAAGACTTGAGAGCTATGTTCGATCTCATGTGCTACCATCAACTGAAGATGAACCCTACAAAGTCATTCTTAGGCATGACGAGTAGCAAGTTCCTTAGATTCGTCGTCACGATGTAAGGGATCCATATCGACCCAAACAAGGTGCGAGCTATCCAAGAGCTCCAACCGCCTAGAAATCTCAAGGAATTGAAAGGACTACAATGATGTTTGGCCTACAGCCGAAGATTCATCGCAAATCTTTTGAGCAAATGCCAACCGTTCACCAAGCTGATGAAGAATGGTGTTTCCTTCGTATGGGACGATCCTTGCCAACAAGCGTTAGATTAGATCAAGACTTATCTCTCGAATCCACTTGTCTTAGCAGCTCCCATCTCGGGGAAACCTATTCTGATCTATGTGAGAGCATTGGAGCATTCTCTCAGCACCCTCTTAGCACAGAATGACAATGTTGGCCATGAGCAAGTCATCTACTACCTGAGTAGGATCTTGCAGAGAGCCGAGCACCGATACCCCATGGTTGAAAAAGAATGTCTGACCCTAGTGTTCGCAATTCAGAAAACACGACACTACTTGGTCGGTCAAACCATTCATGTCATATCTCGGATGAATCTCATCTGAGTCTTCGTGACACAGCCTGGGTCCTTGAACTGACACATGATGCAATGGGCACTCTTGCTTTCTCAATACAACATCTATTTCATGTCGCAGAAGTCTGTCAAAGGACAAGCGATATGGGATCTTATAGCCAGTCATCCGCTCGAGTTGAAGACTAACCTGTTTGAAGACATGTCGGACGAAACCCACGAGGTCAATGAACCTTGTAGGAAGAAGTCTGGCAACTATACATTGACGGCACCTCTTGCGTGGGCACCAGTGGGTCTATCATCCCAGGTGTGGGGGTAGTCTTAGTTTATCCGCAAAACCATGTATTACCCCGAGCTTTCTCTTTAACAGAACCATGTACCAATAATGAGGCTGAGTACAATGAGCTGCTCATTGGACTCGACTTCGCTAAGGAATTTGGGGCAAAGCATCTTGAAGCTTTCGGTGACTCTCAACTCATCGTCAGACAGATGATGGGAGAATATGAAGTCAGAAATGACGACTTGATCCCATGTCACCAAGCGGCCATCAAGCTAGCCGAATCATTTGACATCTTCCACATCGAGCACGTGCTCTGTTCTAAGAACACACATGCAGATGTATTAGCGTCATTGGCAGCTAACCTAGCCCAGCCGTTGGGGACAAGCCAACAAGTCATCATCGCAAGCTGACAACTCTACCAACATCATCGCAAGCTGACAACTCTACCAACCGGAGTATGCTCTGGAGGTGAATGCAACTCACCAAATTTTAGGCTAATCCGAACCGAGAGATTGGCGCTTCCCAATCATCGACTACGTATTGTAAGGTATATTACCTGAAGACATTAAGGAGCGAGATTTTGTTTGCAGACGCGCACCGAGGTTCTACTACGATGCAACCACAAAGGTATTGTATCGTAAATCGTACGATGGCATGTTGCTTCGATGTATCTCTACGAGAAAAGCACAGGAAGACCTACAGGAAGCCCATGATGGCACTTGCGGCACTCACCAGCTCGGACCCAAACTCCCACCTGGTCAAACCTTCTTACAGTTGAGACCAAAGCCAAGTTCCCTCGCCAAGCTTTTCTAATAAGATGACGGGTCCCCAAAACTATCACATTAACGATCACCTCTGATAGTCCCCTCCAAATTTCCTCCGTCAATCCTCTTCAACAGGACGACGGGTCCACTCCTACTGTCACATTAACAACCACCTCTAACAAAATTAACTTACCAATCCTCTTCAATAGGATGGTAAGTCCTCAAAGTCGCTCTAATCGCGACAATCCAATCAACTTACCAATCCTCTTCAATAGGATGGTAAGTCCTCAAAGTCGCTCCAATCGCGACAATCCAATCAACTTACCAATCCTCTTCAATAGGATGGTAGGTCCTCAAAGTCGCTCCGATCGCGCTAATTCCTATCAGGTTAACGATCATCAAGATAGCTAACACCGTCATTCACGCAAATAGCGTTGTCTGATCAGTCGTCACACTCATACGTCCCTGAACGACTTGATTCATTCCGAATGTTCTAATATCCTTAGAATAGTCGATGGGTAGCAGGCTACCATGTGATGGCTCCTACAACAATCAATCGTCACATCCACATGTCTCTGAATGACTTGATTCTCCCAACACCGTCATTCTTGCAAATGGCATTGCTCATTGATAGTGGCCTACCAAGCGATGCGTCCTGTCGACTCCTTATTTCCGAACGACGACCCACCAAGCAGGGCGCTGTCATTCGGATTTTTGACCGGTTATTTACATAAATAATCGTTCACCCATTGGACTAAGTTGTTATACTTAACAATACGGCTCAACTCAATTACGACTTAACGGTTGTAATTAACTCAACCCGATACCTCGAACGACTAAGAATAGGAAAGAAATTTTAGCATTAAGTCTTAAAAAAACTTTCCGACAACTCATCATACTGAGGGGAATAGTATGGCTAGCCCGATTCAAACGGTAATCGGTAAAGGCAAATTAAACTCATTGATAGCTGAGGGTTTGCTAAAAATCCTAAGAGGGATAAGAGAAAAGGAGTATATGCGTACGACATTGGACAACAAAAGCATAAACTTAATTCATAAGCTGATTTTGAGACAATACAATCAAACAAAGTCATAACAAAAACATGGAGACGTCTCAAAATCAACCCTGGCGAGCTTAATCCACCAAACTAAAGGATGCGAGCTTGGCCTTAACAGCGGCTAGCATCTTCGCTCGATCAGCTCGGAGCTACTCCTCAGCTTCCTTCTGGAACTCGGCCTCAGCAAGAGCATCAGCAGCAGCAGCAGCCGTGTCTTCTCGACGCAGCGTATGGAGATCTTACATCGCTTCTCTATAAGCACCATGAACTCTGGTGCTCTCGAGCTTATGGTGCTTCAGGTTCACCTCTCCCTAGGAGGTCCTGATTCCGGTACGCTCAGCAATGTTGTTGTAAGCGTTCATCTTAGTCTGCAGATGACGTTGTCGCACACATAAGTTCGCGATGATAACCTCCTACTCTGATATCCTCTTCTCTCGAGCTTTACGCTCGTGAGAACCTCTGATCCGAGCTTCGATTATGAGTGGTGCTACCTCATCACGCGGGTCGGTGAACACCAACCCTTCCAAACGATGCACGGCTTCCTCCAAGTGAATGAGCTTTTCCTCACAACGCTTAGCCAGCCCGATACCGCTCATGCGCTAGATATCCTTCAGTCTATTAGCTATGAAGGGGTAGAAATAAAAGAAGGTGTTCCACCTGACACTAACGATGAAAATCGCTTGTTTCATAGCATTCTCCAGCCGTTGAACGAGGCCCCGTGAGGATCCGGAGTCTGAAGTTATAGATGTCTGACTAGGGGCAATCATAGCAATAGGCTGGATCCAGGGGAGCGACCCTTCATCATCAACAGGTGGCCTCCATCCACCCCCTATGTTTGCTAGGTCCGGGAAGCCTGACTTAGGCCAAGGCTGTGAAGGGAATTGCGGAGTGGATGATCGAGGGGACAGCTCTTCTCCCTCATCATCGGAGATCACGATGGGTTCGAGATTAATGCGCTCATATCTAGCCGGACTCCTCTTGCGAGCGATCTCTTCATATCGGTTCACTTCCTCTCTGAGAGGGGTCTCTTCCCAGAGGATCTTAGGTTGTGAGGCCTAACAACCGGGGCCTCTTCTCGAGCTGCAAAATACAACAAGAGGAAATTAGAAACTTTGACTCAAAAGGTTGAAAGTTTTCTAAGTCTTAAGAGCAGACAGTCTACATTATGTAGGCGAGTTGGCAAAGCTCGCCTATCGCGCAAAGCTCGCCGATCAAAGCGGGGGGGGGGGGGGTATATAACCCCCCCCCCCCCCCCCCCCCTCCCCTCAAAAGACTTCACCTCACATGTTATCACATACCATCGGCAGTTTCATCTAGCAGACATATGACTCTCAGATGCATGCAAACGGACAAGTAAACTCCAGCAGAGAGATTCTTCTGCTATTTTTAGTCGTGTTCTCGCCCTTTTTTTTAATACGTGTCATGGATTATATGGAGTCCAAAAAAAATCACCTGCTGTCCATTTCACCACATCCACATGTTCCTTATCCTCCCTATTTCTCGCAATAGTTGCAGCACATTCTCAACACTTCCTTGAATCAAGACCAACAGACCGGAAACCTCTGAAGACCCAACTCATCCTATGGCTACTCAACTCTCATCCATTCCCACAACTGCAGCAGCAGCAGGAGCGTCAATCAACAGACAGGGACCCAGTTCAGAGCTTGAAGCAGCCATGAAAGCATTAGAATTCTACACTCTCAACCAAACCAAGCCAAAAGATCCCCAAGCTTTCTACAACTCCCTCATCTCCCTCTGCATATCCAACAAAGCCCTCCGCGAAGCAAACCGCTTCCGGTCCCACCTTGCCCACGTCGGCCATGAGCCCGACCTCTACTTGAACAACCAGTTTATCAATCTCTACTCGAGATGCCGCGAGCCTGAAATGGCGAGAGATATATTCAATAGTATGCATCAGAGGAACTTGGTCTCTTGGAATGCCATGATATCATGCTACTGCTCTAATAATCTCTTCATTGATTCTCTTACGCTGTTCTTCGACATTCTAGATACCGGTCTGATGCCTGACCACGTCACTTATCTGACTGCTCTTCGTGCTTCTTCTGGCTCGGGGGATTTAAAACATGGGGAACAGATGCACGCCCTTATCATAAAGAATGGCCTCGTCTTGTCCAGGGTTGAGGTGGGCAATGCTTTGATAAACATGTACTCGAAATTTGGCAGGCTGGAAGAAGCTGAGGCAGTGAGCAAATACATGGCTTCGCTAGATGAAATAACGTGGAATTCGCTCATTGCTGCCTATTCCAAGAATGGATGCGGTGACCGTGCTTTGGCTTTGTTTGTAGACATGATGCATTCGAATCAAGAACCAAATGACTTCACCTTTGGCAGTCTGTTAGGATCAGAAAAAATAGCTTCCATCAAAGAGCTTCATTCACAGACTATTACGAGGGGGGTAGTGACCAATGTGGTTATTGGGAGTGCTCTTTTAGATGCTTATGCCCGATGCCAAAAACCTGGAAATGCATTGTCGGTTTTCAATTCAATGCCTGAGAGAAACATAATCACATGGAACTCTATTATTTCCGCGTGCCTTGGAAATGGGATGCTCGATGAAGGGTTCCAACTTTTTCATCAAATGGGTAAATCTGGATTGCTCCCAGATAAATACACCATCTCCATCCTTCTGAAGGCAGCCTCCACTCAATTGTCAACAGATACAGGGAAGCAGCTCCATGGTCTCGCGGTTAAGATGGGTCAGCAGTCTGATACTGCAACTGGGAACAACATCATCACAATGTATTCAAGAAATGGATCGATATCAGACTCTAGGAAGGCTTTGGAGAATATTATCGAACCCGATCTCATCTCTAGGAACGCTATGGCTCAGGCTTACCTTGACAATGAAGAACCCGAACTCTCTCTGGACATATTCAAAGAGATGAAGTTGTCAGGGTTCAATCCAGACCAATACAGCTTTGCCTGTGCACTGGCAGCTTGTGCTTCACTCTCTTGGCAAGGAGTGGGAGAGCAAATCCACTGTAACATGATAAAGACGGGTTTAATACTGGATGACTTCTTGGGGAGTGTACTAATTGATATGTATTCAAAATCTGCAGCTATCATAGAAGCTAGAAAGGTGTTTGATGGAATAGAGAGAAAAGATGTAATAACATGCAATTCGATGATCGCTGGGTATGCTCATAATGGCTATATTGAACAGGTCCTGATGCTCCTCTCTTTGATGAACAAAGAGAATCTGAAACCTGACAGCTTCACCTTTGCCAGTGTCGTATCTGTGTGTGCCAATTCCACAGCAATACAGCAAGGAAGGCAGGTCCATGCTCTGATCTCAAAGTCATCTTCAGAGGTCATTGCTGATACTGCAGTGACCAATGCTCTTATAACAATGTACAGCAGATGTGGCAGCATAAAAGAGGCAAAAAAAGTTTTCTCAGAAACAAAAAACAAGAACGTAGTGTCGTGGACTTCTATGATTAGTGGGTATGTACAGTGTGGCTATTCAAAAGAGGCTCTAGAGCTTTTTAACAAGATGGAAGGTGCTGAAGTAACACCTAAATCAAAAACCTTTGTCGCGTTGTTAACTGCCTGCAGCTATGGAGGCTTGACAGATGAAGCAGACAAGTACTTCAAGATGATGCATACCAAATATGGCATTAAACCGGGATTTGATCATTATGCCTGCGTTGTTGATATTTTGGGAAGAGCAGGGAGATTAAATGAGGCAGAGGATATCATCGAAAGAATGCCTTATGAGCCAAATGCACTTGTGTGGAAAATACTACTAAGTTCTTGCAGGATTCATGGGGATCAGAGGAGAGGGAAAAGATCAATGGAGAAGATACTGGCATTAGATCCTGGGGATTCTGCAGCGTATATCTTACTTTCCAACTTGTACGCAGATTTAGGAGATTGGGATGGGGTAGCGGAAGTAAGACAATTGATGAGAAAGAACGGGGCAAAGAAGGAACCTGGGAAGAGTTGGATTGAATTAAGGAATAAGGTTCATGAGTTCCGAGCAGGAGATTATTCCCATCCAAGAACAGATGAAATCTACTTGAAGGCGAGAGAATTGTGCAGACACATGAAAGATGAAGTTTACTTTTTTGGCAAAGACCAATTGGATAACGAATTAAAATAGAGTTTGTGTCCGTTGCTTAATGTAAACTTATGAATATAACTCATCAGGCAATGGATTTGAAGTAGACTCGATGCACTTAAAACTGAAAACTGACAAAACATGCAGAAAAAGAATGCCCGTGTTCACATCAGCATTTCAGTCGAGCCTCTAGAGAAATAGAAAAGGCAAATATATTATTCATCTACCCTCATCTCTCTTAAATAGAGATTAGGAGGATATTACATAGTAGGATATTACTTAAAATCATATTTAATCACATCTCACAATATCTCAACAATACCTCATAATATCTATGAATTCTACTAATATCAAATAACAATATACCAATAATATCCCTCGTATAATTCCTAATGTATGAGATTTGTGAATGTTGACATGAACATTCCAGTCTGAACAAGAAAAAGCTACAAAAATGACTAAACATGACAGCATGAGAAGTTTATAATGATAAAGGTCATTTACTTAAATTCTAAAGTTAATATTCGGAACCATGTCAAAGTGTTTCGATAACTGTCACACTATGTAAGTCTTGACCAGCAAGAATCGTTGCAGGACCCAAGTCTCAAGTGTCTAAATTGACACTGGAAGATTACCAAAACGTACATATATGAAATGCCTGCTGAAACATATACGGATCTCGGAATGCAGATGTAAGCATTTGTACATAAGTTGGTAAAAATATAATACATTTAGTGTAGTGTATGACTTGAAACGAGATGTTACTGTCAAACGGAATGACACATACTCCAGGTTTTATTATATAAAATGTCACAATAAGTCACCAAGTGATATCAGATGTGCACAAATCAACGGTTCATGTTTGTTCAAAACCAATCTAATGTGCACGCTCCACTCTGTTAAATTCTTATAAAGGTGCTGTAGTAATGATTGTTTCAAAGGTCTTGCTGATCAAAAAAGATGTTTCCTTTACCACAACAGTCCACATTATGGATGAACAAAAATAACAATTTTCTAAAGACCATATAAAATTAAACAAGGCCTCATTTAATCGAGGATTATCCACCAAAATGCTAGTCACTACAAATGCTGATATTTAGCTATGACTATGCATATTTACGTTTTTATACATGTGAACCTTAAGAATGCAATTTCACTGTAAAACAACTGTTTACCTCAAGTCAAAAGGCATGAGTTTTCAGATTAGTGACACACTATTGGTGATTTCGTTCTTTGTATAATGATGCGTAACTCATAAAACATTATCATGTAAATGGAAAATTTTGACATGTAAGCAAGAAAAGCTTTACAAAAGCAAATACAAAACTCTGGCAGCAATGAGGATCGAGAAGAATCGCATCAACATGAGCATATAAAAGTTAAGCAGAATATGAACACAAGTGTATTATGAAACCAATAGTAATATCTTGAAATTTGAAATAGTGACCCATATTCAAGTATCAGTGTCCTAAGCACAAGATGTCCACATTCACCACATTTGATGTGAGAGGATCTTTTGAAAGAGAGTATCTGAGATTAAGAAATCACACATAGTTAAAGCTAAAAAAGGATTTATTTTGAGGTGAAG
>BQKN01000217.1:99370-131559 GCA_022839385.1 Asparagus kiusianus
AAATCACACATAGTTAAAGCTAAAAAAGGATTTATTTTGAGGTGAAGCTGACAACATTGCTAGTATACTCTTCAAAGAGTTATTTTTTTCAAGAGCTTAAATCCCTGGGTTGTTGGCTAACAATTATATATAACATAAACTGGACGCTCCAACACTCCCCACCTCTGTTCCTCTCAATTACATTAAAGGTCCCCTAAAGTCCCCAACATAGATATAATTAACCTAGAAATACATAGTAATGGAGGTAAATAAAAAACTGTTGACTTACCAGTGATGAGCTTGAATCCACAGTCTCTTGAAATATGCTACTCTAATGCCATGTCAAATAACCACATTGCCGAAAAGCTTAAGAAAAGGTTAAGCTTTTGGCAAAGTGATTACTTGACCTTGTAACAGAGAAACAGGAAATCAAGGGCTCCAGATTACAAACCTCATATTTGACTGCTTGACATAGTTTCTTTACACACATCTGTTCTTAGTTTCCAAGCAAGTAATATTCCCGTCAAAGACTTGTCTAGCAAAAGGTCTGTCTATAATTCTTAATTTTTTCTTGATATATGTTTTTTTCCTGCAGCCCATAAGATCAAGATTATGAATAAAGTTGTTTGCAGACTATAGTGAACAAAAGATGCACATTTACAAGATTAAGACTCCTTACGGCCAGAACACTAATGGGAATATACTTATGATTACAATTATACATATATTCCAGATATAGGTCTATCCAGGTCAACAAACCGTCAGTCTTAGATGTATCAGAAAGTAAAAAAAAAAAAAATCTTATCTAACGATAAATTTTCAAACCTGCATTGAGTTGAAACTATAAACACGTGTTGATAATTAGTTACAAATGCTCCATTTCCTAGACGCTACTAATTTTGTAGGATTGGCAGTTGATGGGCTCAGAATAGGCGTTTGGCAGGCTGGCGGTCGACCGCGAGGTTTTGGCGGTCGACCGCGTTCGTGCACAGACCTCACTGTGCGTTTGGATCTTTGGCGGTCGGCGGTCGACCGCGGCGGTCGACCGCGGTTTTCTCTGGACTTTGGAGCCTGTTCTGGATTTGGTGCGGTCGACCGTGGCGATCGACCGTGATGGCATCGCAGTCGACCGCCACGGTCGACCGCCGAAGCGGTTTGGTCAGAATCTGGATTTCAGACCCGTTTCGTTTGGGAGTTGTATAAATACCTATAACTCGTTTCGAGGGTTAGTAAGCAAGGGTTTTGAGCTGAAGAAAGAGGTTTTTGTTGGGCTTCTATTGTAGGAGCATTTGGAGAGATCAAGTGTGATTTGTGGAGGGTTTTTTGTGAGATTTGTAACCCTAGTTGTATCCCCTTGATTTCTAATAGTGAAAACTCCCCCTTCCTTGCCCCGTGGACTTAGGCATCTCGTCGAACCACGTTAAAACTGGTGTATTTTATGTTTGTGCTATCTTTGGTGTGTTGTTTATCTCTCTCGGCTATTTGGTTGGATCTCGGCACAAGGGTTTCTCCCCAACAAGTGGTATCAGAGCTCCAGGCAACGCTTGGGCATTTTAGAGGTGTAGATCAGTTGGAAAGTTCATCTAGGCTTCGATTGGTGATAATGGTGGGATCTTTGTGGTAAAATTTTTATCTTTTTTAAGTTGGATCTATTTCTTGTTTGTTCCGTAATTGTTTGGGTGCTTTGAGATATATGGTCGGGAAAGATAAAAGTGAGGAGGGTTCTTCTTGTGTGAAGACCGTCCAAAGTTTGAATGTCCATTCTATGAAGATAGATGTGGAGAAGTTCGATGGCACAAATAATTTTAGACTTTGGAGATGCGAAGTCATGGATGCGCTAAATGCGTAAAATTTGGAAGATACGTTAGAGTTGGACGGGAAACCATGCGACATTGATGAGAAGGTTTGGAAGAAAATGAATAGAACGACGTGTGGTGTGATTAGGTCTTGTCTCACTCAAGATCTAAAATATGATGTGATGAATGAGACTTCTGCAAAGAAGATTTGGGAGGTCCTAGAAGGCAAGTATTTGACGAAGAGCGTCGAAAATCGCTTGCATTTGAAGAGGAGGTTTTATCGCTTCCAATTAAAAAAAGGGACATCCATTAGTGATCACAGGAACCACTACACGAAGCTACTTGTAGATTTGACGAATGTAGATGTTATTGTTGAAGATGAGGACAATGGTTGTTATTGTTAAGTTCCTTGCCCGACGAGGAATATGAGACTTTCGTCCTCACTCTTATTAGTGGAAAGACATCTCTTTCATATAGTGAGGTCACCACGGCTCTTGTGAATTATCAACTTCGTAAGAAGGACAAAGAGACTTCCATTAAGCCGGTAGCAGAGGCATTGATTGTAAAAGCTAGAAGTCCAAACCGTGATAGGAGGTCGCAATCTAGAGGGGGCATCCTATAGTTTGTAGGAATCAGTGTGTCTTTTGTAGAGAGGATGGATATTGAAAAGCTGAATGCTTAAAATTACAAGCCGGGAAGAATAAGGAGAAAGCTATTCAAGCTTCAGAGGTGAATGTTACCAAGGCTAGTGACGACGTTTCAGATTCATATTCTTCGGGCTATTCATGCCCAGCTCTCCCGTCAGTTGGTGTTACCGACTCCACCAAGTGGATGTTGGATTCAGGTGCTACTTACCACATATGTCCTAGGAGGGATTAGTTCTCCAGCTTTCAGGAGTTAGAAAGAGGAGATGTTATTCTTATGGGTAATGATCACAGATGTCCTATTGGTGGTATTGGTACCGTTCAGATTCGGACGAGTGACGGGATGATTCGGGAGTTTGTTGATGTGAGGTTCGTTCCTCAACTAAGGAAGAACATTATTTTACTTGGGACATTGGAGGCAGCATGCTATAGGGTGACCTTGGCATGAAGGTCACATTAGGATCCATGATTGTGATGAAGGGCGTCAAGAGGAGTAACTTGTATTATCTGCTTGGGAGCACGGTTATTGATAGAGCGCTGACGACTTCTTTGGCTAGACTATAACATTGTTTGGTGCTGGGGTATATTATTGGTTATGCCGTGCATAGATTGTTGAGGAGTGCTATGACCTGTAGATTGAAGTCCTTTGAGCACAGTGGGATGAGCGAGAAGACCGAGGTGGAGTTTGGCACTTCTATCCATCGACCGAGTGGTCTTTTAGGAGGTATTCAGTCAGGCATTAAGGGGCCTTCCATAGAGGCATCATTAGGAGGTAATCGTTATTTTGTTTCCTATGTTGAGGATTGTACTAGGTATTTATGGGTTGCAACCAAGTTTCGTTGGTATGAAGCCCTAGTAGTCCGTAATAGTTGGAGGAGGTGTATGGACAGAAAGGTTACCCATCGTACTAGTTCTAGTAGGGGTTCTTTCTTACATTGGTGCCAAGCTCATGGCAGTTGGAGACACTTCATAGGAGAGGAAACAATGGGACGACGAGATGAGATGGCGGATTCTGTGGGTCGTTCTTTTCTGGAGGAGGATCGACGTTGGTTGTCGAGCGGTGGATTTGATATTCGGGCTCTGACAAGTTTGGGTCATCTTATGAGGTTGTCGACTGCTGTGTTAGATATTGTTAGATCTGATGGAGCTGTTTCAGATTTTGATTGGCGTCGGATATTGGGCTACCTAATACGTGGCCACATCGTGAATGTGAAATTGGATCCGATTGCGCATTTGGGATTCAAGGACTCATTCGGCTATCAGTTAGGAGCTTCTGAGTTTGATCTGAGCAGGTTTGTCACTTTAAACTCTCGGCAGGTAGAGAGTATTGATCAGATCAGAGGGATATCGCAGCGGATGGAGGGTGATGCTACTCCATATTGGGTGGAGCTTACTCCACATACTCCAGGTCATTTTGCATTAGTTAGGATTCCTGCTGAGGTGATACAGTTTGGGGGATCAGATTGTTCGAATGCGGATGACGAGTTGGTAGATCCGAGTGCAGCTGGTGGATGTAGCTTGGATACGGCCATTGGTTCACCTCAGGTGAAGGTGTTTGGATCGTTTCAGTATGGGGCCGTTGGTGACGCTATCAGTCGCACTTTGGATGTTGGTATTGGTGAAGAGTTAAGGACTCTTCTTTTGGATTGAGGGTCTTTGGAGGCCATTGGTGAACTACCTGAAGGCTTGATTCCTTAGAGAGGATACGTAGACAGTCAGTTTTGATGCAGCCAATTTGGTGAGTAGACAATGCTGGTTTGAGGTGAGTGTTCGCACTCCCGTTTGGGTCTCTATTTGTTGTGGATTGAATCCGTTGTCATGAGTCCGTTGCCATGGCGTACTGGATGCAACAAGTGAGACAATTGGTTTGGTGGGTGTCGGCTCAGTTTTGAGAATCTTCGCCGAGGTGGAGATTTGTAGGATTTGTAATTGATGGGCTCAGAATAGGCGTTTGGCAGGCTGGCGGTCGACCGCGTTCATGCACAGACCTCACTGTGCGTTTGGATCTTTGGCGGTCGACCGCGGTGGTCGACCGCGGTTTTTTCTGGACTTTGGGGCTTGTTCTGGATTTGGTGCGGTAGACCGTGACGGTCGACCGCGATGGCATCGCGGTCGACCGCCACGGTCGACCGCCGAAGCGGTTTGGGCATAATCTGTGTTTCAGACCCGTTTCGTTTGGGAGTTGTATAAATACCCATAACTCGTTTCAAGGGTTAGTAAGCAAGGGTTTTGAGCTGAAGAAAGAAGGGTTTTGTTGGGCTTCTATTGTAGGAGCATTTGGAGAGATCAAGTGTGATTTGTGGAGGGTTTTTTGTGAGATTTGTAACCCTAGTTGTATCCTCTTGATTTCTAATAGTGAAAACTCCTCATTCCTTGCCCCGTGGACGTAGGCATCTCGCCAAACCACGTTAAAACTGGTGTATTTTGTGTTTGTGCTATCTTTGGTATGTTGTTTATCTCTCTCGGCTATTTGGTTGGATCTCGACACAGAGGTTTCTCCCCAACAAATTTGATCTTAAGAGAATTACAAATCCACTTCCAAATAGTGGTATATGACAAATTCATTGTATTAGTAAAGAGCAGAACCTAACTTTGAGTTTATCGGCATGAAAGGAGCTTATTTGACTTCCATGTATCACAATTCTCTAGACTGAATAGATAAATATAAATCCCTTGTCATCTTAAGTATTGGAAGCATTCACTTCATTGTAATGATATCATGCATATATTATGGATTATTTTTCACCAAAAACATGGCTCTTACATTGTGGCTTACCTGGAATGTCAAGAGTCCATTTAAATGTTCAACATGTACTTACTTGGCATTGTAAAACAATTAAAATGACATATAATAAACAGGTTTACCTCCCGCATCTTTCAGGCCTTCAAATTTCCAATAACACAATACAAGTTGGTGATGCAATAAACAGTGAAACTACAGAAAAAAAAAAAGAACAGTCTAATGTACCAAGGTAGCAAAGACCAACCAAGATTTTAATAAATGAATATTTCTCAAAAACAAATAAGCAATGAATATGATCCATGTGAAAGTGATATACCTCGGAGGATAGATACACAAGAAAATTCTAAGCAGGGAACGAACCTCTTCAAAAGGAGACACCTCCACAGTGAAGTTTGTCAAAGGGCCTGCACTGATGTTAACCTTTCTCACAAAAGTTAGCTGTTAACAGTTCAATAACGAATACCGGCTCCAGTATGTTTACATATCTGATATGAAAGGTATAAAGTCTTATTGGCATTCAACAAAAAGAATCAATTAATTCTGAGTATTCACAGCTGGTCAGTGAATAAATTGGTAACAAAATTCTTTTCCCCTTTCAGACTAACAAAATGAAAATAAATTAGGCAGTCAAATGTCCAGATGCAAATTAGCACATAGCATAACTAGATGCACAAAGTAAACATCAGAATCAGCATATAAAATTAACTGCAATCAGAGCTGAGTTCCAATGGACTGAGCAACAAGTACCTTTTGACAATACGGCATGAGGCTTTCTGAAATTGGTACCACCTCTATTTACTGATAGCTTCTCTATGGAGAATTTTTTACAAATGTTATACGAGTAGAACTCATCATATACCACAAATTCTCAGTCACTAGTGCTACTATCCAACAAATGATACATGTAACAGATCAACTTTACAATTCTGGGACCATTGTATTACATATTGATGTGAAAACAAAATTAGCTTGAAAGAACAACAGGGACAATTTCCCAAAATATTTGCTAAAAAGTCGCAAATGCAGGGAAGATCAAATGTTACAAATGTATATACAACCTATATGAAGGCAGATGATGAGAGAAGAGGAACATCTTAGTTTTACTTCTCTGACGGCTTTATGTAGACTGGATGAATTTTTGCTCTCATCGTTAAAAAAATTTCTGCAGGATCTTCAAATCTGCTGTGAGTTACAGGTATCAAGTGTCAAGAAGTATTTGCTCATAAATTTCCTGAACCTCCTCTTATACTCTTTTGGCGAAATTACAGTTGGTAATTCATTCTTAGGAACAACAAGATTAGACTTTACCCAGGTCTCAAAATGTTTGTCCCAGGTATACTTCCTCAGATAATCTATAATACCAAATACAATCTCTTTCTTCTTCCTGTCCACTCCCACAAGTAAGGAGTAATCCATTACATCTATAGACTGCAAACATCAGCACAAAGACCAAAATTACAATCTGAACTTTCATTTGAATATTTAGAGTATAAAGGAAAAAATGTTTTACTCACAGTAAGGAAAAACGTATCATTCCAAATTGCTCGTTCGAGAACATGTTTATCTTTCCCTCCAATATATATAGGAGATACACGCATGTCCTCGACAAAATTCTGATCTAAGAAAACACTTTCGGAATTATTTGAATTTGAGATGTATCTGGAGTAAACAGAACCTTTTAGATCATACTTGCGAGAAACATTTCGTCCAAAGAAAAGATTTTCCATCACCACGATATCAGTCTTAACTTCTTTTCCGCTTTTGTATTGCCTAACCTGCAGAAAAGGGATTCAATTATCAGTATGAATAAGACTTGTATGCAAAATGTTATCAGTTTGAATGCTACTAAGAATAAAAACCTGATAAAGCCCCAAGATTTTTGCAAGGCATGTCTGGCTTCCTGAGTTTAAGGACTCATAAACATGTTTAAAATAATATGGTCCAAACTTTAAGAACGACTCAAATTCAGGCTTCTTTATTTGTTTTATTATCAATCTATCGTCCATTGTCTTCTCAAATACTGCTTTGCTCTTTCCTCCTTGAGCATCCCACTTCTTACAGTGGCTTAGGGAGGCTATATAGGCCATTTCTGATGAACAACACTTCTTTCGAAGAGAATAGAAAAGCTTTGCGTATATACAAACCACTGAGTACTTACTCTTTCCAGAAAATTTGTAAGACCCAACAGTGGTTTCAGGATGCAGATTTTCCATAGGTATCAACCTATCATCAAATAATGAACCATCAGAACCAAAAGTAGCTAGCTCACTCGGTGAAAGTGATGAGAAACTCTTTGATGACTTTATTCTTTCAGTCTCAAAAGATTCTGTACATGTCTCACTGATGTCAGTCACTCTAAGAGTGTCAATAACTTCATTGCCAGTATCACCTTTGCCCTCCCTCTCTTTGGCTCCGATTATTTTTTCAGAAGAGGCAGGACTAGCTTCAGACAAAGCCAGGGCACAAGAAATTATACTCGATATTTCATCTTCAATTACAGATATCACATTGCCACCAGGACCAATTGAGAAATGAAGTGAATCCATTACTTGAGTAGCCAGTTGAGGAATCATTGAAAGGTAAGTTGGAGAATATGTATTAATAAATTCAAACTTTATTAATAAACCATCATGAAGATCCTGCCTTAATTCCTTTCTCAGTTTAGAAAAAGGAGACCAGATCCATTTAGGATCGTCCATTTTGAATTCATCAGACATCTGGGAATCTTCAGCAGCCATTTTGTCAACTTCAGGTTCCTCCAAATTCTTTACTTTTTCAACAGGTTCCAGGGGTTCAATTGAAACTGAGACAGAGTTGTCTTCACGCATGCGATCCAAGCCTACAGAAATGCTTTCTTCTACACCAGTTGTAAAACTTGAGAAAGGAGAACTTTCTTCAGTATAGGATTGCTCCTGGATCATTGACTCAGAAGAACTCAAACACTCAGTTTTAGGAATTTCAGACTGATCCATTTCCGAATTGGTTTCTAAACTAACATGATTTACAACGTGATGATTTCCACTAGAAGAAAACTCATTAGCTTCAATAGGAATCTGAATGGTTTCATTTACCTCGTGGAGTATTTCATCGGTTGCATCATTGGAAGTCTCTACGTCTCTTGCATGTAGTGAAACAGAATGTAAACGACGGTCCCAAATATAAAGCATAAGTAGAAGCTCCTGAATTAGCCAATTCAAATTGAGAATCTTGTGGCCATTCTTCAAAGAGGCCTATTGAAGAAACATTTGGAATAGAATATATTAGTTTAGCATAATAAAAGTTAAAGAAAAGAAACAATAGGTACGAAAGGACAGAAAGGTAATGACAGCATAGGGAACCTCAAATTCAGTTTTTTCCTGCATCAACATCTTTTCAACTTCATCAAATTCAACTGCTGAACTTGAAAGCTCCATGTGTTGCTTAAAGGAAGTACTAGAACATTTAGGCTTTAACTTCTTTAATATTTGTGCAATCTCGGTGAAGAAAATATCTCCTTTTGAAAGAACCTTAAAAGGAAAATTTCTTTTAGAAAAAAGTAATAGAGTGCAGAAAAAAGAATATTTGCACCACATGAAACATTAATTATAATTTTAAATTACATACATCTTTTGCTTCTCTTAGAAACCACTCTTGTTCGCTTGGATTACAGAATTCCAGCATTGGTGGTGGCTTACACGCGGTGTATATTTCAACTGAGGTATACCTAAACATTGCAACCTTAGAGCCCAACCTGTTACATATGAGGATACATGGAGAAGGCTAATGAGTGAGATCATTCTTAGAACTCTTTGAAAAAAAAGAGCTGCTATAAAATTTGGAAAATGAAAAACATACCCAAAAAAACGAAGACAGTCTCTATGTAGTAAATGCCCACATCTAGATGTCCTGCTAGCTGCAGAATGACTAGCTAAGCTGAGCTCTAAGAACTTCCCGAATGAGAAACGACGAGCTGCAGAAGACATCACAACCCTCCGTGTTTTCTGAGTCCCACTCTTGTGCTCACATTTTAAACATTGGGTCCACATCCAAATTTTTCCTTCATCTTCACCTGATAAAAAAAATTCCCTAGAAAGGCGCCTTATAAGAACACTGAGAGTACCATTCTTGTGTGTATAACGGTATATATGATCTTCTGGTGGTTGGCCACAAGAAGAGCAACTATGCTCCTGCAATGAATGGAGAAACTAGTATTACAGCCTCCTCCAACAGAAATTAAGACTAAATATTCAACATGCATTTAAATTTGTAAAAAGTGAGAAAGTAATTTAAATGAAGTGTGGATAGACTCCAATCTATCATCAAACTTACTACCCTAGTAGTTCTCTGTTGCAGATAGCCCCTCAAAGAGTTATATTGTTGCAGATAGACCCCCGAGTGAAAATCTAGATAGACCCCCTGAAAAGGGTCTAAAATTTTTCACTAAGGTGGTTTCTCTGTATTCTGCAACAATAGAACTACAGGGTGATAAGTTCATATTGGCGATAATATGGGAGGTCTATCTGTAATTAGCCCCTAAAACAATGGAAAAGAAAAACAAACCTGGCAAAGTAAAATATCTTCCAAAAAATGTCCAAGAGACATGTCATCTTTTCCATAATAATATATACGAGAAACGTGACCTTGCTCACAATCTTCCTGCTTGGGAATACAATACTTAGACCGCAATACCAATATGCTTTTTGAGTCTAATGAACTCTCAATGTCATCTTTTCCTTCAATTTTCACCTCAGTAGTAGTTGTATCACTGGTTCTTTCTATATTTATATTATGAATCAACTCTACCCCAGCCTTTTCACCATTGCTCAACCGATTACCTGTTTCCTCTTGCTCGGTTCTGGCATTTTCTTTCGTCCTAGGATCAAATGTTTCATTGACCTCTACTTGTGAAGAAATGGAGTCAATAATAGGTGGGATATTGAATCTCCAGAGAGAAGCGGAGACAGGAGACAGCAGCTTCCCATCAGAAATTGGAACATTAGAAATTGGAAGATCCGATGTAATATTAAGTGGAGAACTGCCAGCTGTAGCACCACTAAGATCATGGGCAATGGAGATAGTACCATTTAAAGAAACTCCTGATTCACTTAATGAGGGATCATTTAGTTCTTTCACAGCTTTCGTGTCATAGAAAAATGTCTTCTGATCCACAAAGAACGCAGTTTCAAGGATTAAGTGATATGCTGAAATTACTGCATATCGCAGTACGCTTTTGACCTTTCTCAGTTTCTCTCTGTGAGCACCTTTGAGCAATATCTGAAGCAAGAAACAATCCGTGATTTATACAGAAAAAAGATGATATCACAAAATTAAGACAGAGTGAAGACGCCCTGCATAGTATGTATAGTGCTATCTATGATCCCGCAGAAAATCTATCCTTTTGAATTTTCGTAAGCACAAAAGGGAAAAAGAAAGGACCTAGGGGAGGAATCATATTCACAGATAAAATTTAAGTATATTTAACAAATTATGACAGGATTTTTGGTTGCAGTGAAAACTTCTTATATGGTGTCACCAGGACACTGGCATTTATTTTGTAACCAGCACACAACTTATTGATTCCTTAACAATATGCCTCCTCCAAGAGATTCTTAGCAAAAAAACTCGTTTTCTTCGAAAGCAAATGGATGGTTATGTTAGGACGTTGCCCGTGTAATATCTTTTGTTTGAGTAATAACAAACATTCATTTAAGTCTAATCTATGTTTGAGATGATCTAGTACAGGTATATACAGGTATAGAATATGAATGAACTAAAATCAAGCGAAAATCAGATCAAAAGCTGATTTCAGGGCTATAACCATCAACGGTGCACATTGACCATCCATGGTGACGAGAAGACCATCTATGATGACAAGGAGACCATCGATGGTTCTTTATGACATCGATGATGCAAATGTCCAAAGACGTCCAAATCATCAACGACATAGCTTGGCCATCGATGTTCGCTCGATACCATCAATGGTCGAGTCACCACTGATGGTAAAGACGGCTGATTTGAAATTTCAGAATTTTATCCCAGCCGTTCGTTACACATCAAAGCTCTATCCTCTCCTATGTTTTGGGACTTCTTTCCAGGCCTAATTAGAAGCGAAAAAGAGAATGATAAAGGAGATCTCAAGTTTGAGTTTGGTAATCAATGAGAGCTTTTTGATCCCCCGGAGTCTCGTCAAATGCTTACTCGATGCGCACAACATCATCTGATTAGTTCACAATGAGGAGAGCCCTCGTTTTTCATTAAGTTTCGCTTAAATCTTTCTAAGAACAGTCTGATAAGCAAAAGGGTTGTAAGATCATTTCTGTATCGTGCTTAAATTGTTAATTGTTTTTCTTTTCATTGAACTTCTTTTAGGGCGCACTCAAGCCACTTTAATTGAGGGTTGAGACTAGCTAAGACTAGGAATTACTCATTGTGAGGTTAGTTTCGATGACTAGTTTCAGGTAGAAACTAGAATGCGGTCTTATAAGCCTACTGAATCGGGTCTGTGATTAAGGAGAACTCTATAATAGTGAGGAAGCCCCTTCGCGAGAAGAAAGTGAATGAAGAATTATTTATCCGAACTACTATAAAATCTCGTGTCTCTTGTTGGTTGAATTTATATTAATATTATTGCTTATTATCATTTATCACTACTTATTTTTTATTTCGCTACATATTTTGTGATTACGCAAAAACGATAGGCAATCCTATTCATCTCCATCTAGACTTGCATCACAGATCCAACAAGTGGTATCAGAGCCAGGTTACTCATTTTAAGGCTTCACAACTTAGAGTAGAGATGTCAAGTCTAACTGTCACAATGATTTTTTCTGAGGGACACGCAATTGATCGGCTCCAGCTTTTTGATTTTGCAAACTGCACCAATTCAAAAATGCATGAAAGTATTTTTGTTGTCAATAGATAGATTTTGGAGTCTAGAATATTGTTGAGACCGATTATAGTGAACCCACTACCATTGTTAGTGATACCACCGTAGTCACAAGAGGTAAGTGGACCCCTATTGACTAAGAACTTTACTATTTAAATGCAAAAGATATGAATGCTCTTTACTGCTCCTTGACTGCTAAGGAATTTAATCGTGTGTCAAATTGTTCAACTGCGCACGAAATTTGGCAGATTATGCAGGTTACACATGAACAGACGTATAGATAAACGAGGCAAAATTAACAATGCTCATGAGCAAGTATGAAAACGTTAAGATAAAAACCTCAAAAAGCATCCAGGATATGCTCACCCGATTCACGAACATTATGAACATATCAAAGACTTTATAGTAATAATATGACAACAAAGCTTGTGAGAAAAAAATCTTCAATCACTTTCCAGATATTGGGAACCAAAGGTGACGACCATTGAGGAATTGCAAAATTTTTCTAAATTAACTCTTGCAAATATTGTAAAAAACCTTCTCACGTATGAAGTACGACTAAAGGAGAGGAGGATTTTGAAGGTAGCTCAAAGAAGAAATCAATGATTTTTCAGGCTGAAAAAGATAAGTCGAAAAAGGAGGAAAGCATGATCTGAGAGGATGATTGTAGGAGTGAAATAGGGCTAGTAATCAAATGTTTCAAATCGGTCCTGATATCAAAGGATGGATAGAAGTTTATGCGCAACCGACAGAACAAAGCTTCAATAAGATAGGAAAGAATATTCAGATAGTGAACCGCCTTGTCATCGTTACAGGAAACCCGGTCACTTTAGAAAGGATATTCTCTTACCAAGAAGGATCACAAAGGAAAGAACAAGAGCTTCAGAGCAACATCCTGGGATTTCTCAAGTGATAGTGATAAGTCCGAAGTGAGCTCAAGCGAGAATGAGAGAAGTCATTGTCTCATAGTCAAGGATGATACTTCAGACGACTCAGATGAAGAAAATTCTGAGAATGAGGTATAACATTCTTATCATGAACTTTTTTGAAAATATAATGAAATGTTGGGTAAGCTTGAAAAAATTGCTGATAAATATAACACCTTGAAAAGAATATATTCGAATCTAAAGAAAGATTATGGCCACTTGCAATAGAATTTAGAAACTTCTATTCCAGAATCGAATGTATCTAATACAACAAACTTGAATCCCTCATCTAATGATTACAATGGATGTTCTTCTCTCAAGACAAAAATTAGTGTATTAACTCAAGAGTTCAATAGCCTGAAAAACAAAAAGGATGAACCCAATAATAAGGTAACTACTCTCTCACAAGAACACTCTCTTGAACAAAAGAATTTGAAGACCTGTTGTACGACCATTATGCCTGAGAATGAAATGCTTAAGTACAAAATTCTTGACTTGGAAAAGCCTGTGAAAGATTTTTCATTAGGCTCAAAAGGTATGAATATGGTTCTTTTGAATCAAAGGTTCGCAAAGGCAAAAACTGAATTTAGCTATTCATACTCAAACAAACACAAAACTTTCAAGCCTTCTTTTGTTATGGGAAACAATCTCTCATTTTTCCAACCAAATCAAAATGCCTCATTTACAATCTGTTATTTGTGTGAATGAATGGGATGCCATTCAATATCATGTAGGATTCAATACAGGATAAAAATTGTACAACATATTTGAGTGGCAAAAGGCACTATTTCTAACCACAGTCGACCTTTTTGGATACGTAAGCCACACATCGCTTCCTTCATGTAGGTACAAAAGAGAGCTAAGGAGTAACACAGCACATGGTGTTTAGATTTGGGCTACACACAACATATGACGGGAAAGAAAGAACTGTTTCCTAGCCTCGATAAAAAGAAAGGTAGAAATATGTCTTGTGGAAATCATAACAAGGGTAAAATTGTAGGAGTTGGCGATATAGTTAATGATTTTTTTAAGCTCCTAAAAGTATTACTTGTTGATGGTTTGAAGCATAATCTTATTTCAATTAGTCAACTATGTTATAAATGTATGTCTATTCTTTTCGAATGTACTGTGTGCAAAATTATTGACTCAAAAATTTGTTCAATTATTTTTACTGGAAATAGACATGCTAATGTTTACACTTTGAACTTTAATGATATCAAATCTGACATTGTAAAGTGACTGGTCGTAGGAGGAGATAATGGTAAGCTTTGGCACAGGAAGTTTGGATATGCAACCATGGGAATGTTGTAGAAACTCTCAAAGAAAGAGCTAGTGAGAGGTTTGTCTATCTCTACATTCAAGAGTGAGAGTTTATGTGAGGCTTGCACAAAAGGTAAACTTGTTAGATCCTCTCATAATTTGAAGAACCAGTTGAGCATTTTTAAACTTACTGCAATTGCTTCACTTCGATTTATTTGGTCATATGTAGTTATTGTTTGGTGATTGTTGATCATCACTCTAGATGTACATGGATCATGTCTCTAGATAAGAAGACTGATGGCTTAAAGTTTTTGAATTTTTTTTGAAAAGAATTGAAAAAGAGAAAGATCTTCTCATCTGTAACATCAGGTCGGATCATGCGTAGAATTTTTAAAAAATTTAAAGATTTTTATGCTATTAAGAGAATCACTCATGAGTATTCTTCCTCTTGATCACCTCAACTGAATGGGGTAGTCGACAAAATGAATCGAACTTTACAAGAGATGACTAGAACTATGTCAAATGAGTATAAACTACCAAGGTACTTCTAGGCCAAGGCAGTTAACATGACATGCTATGTTAAGTAATAGAGCCTATCTACAACCACTGCTAAATAAGACCTCTTTTGAGTTTTACTATAAAAAATCCCCGAATGTTGAACAACTTCGTGTTTTTGGTTATAAATGTTATCTTTTAAACACGAAAGATCAATTAGGAAAATTTGATTCTAAAGCTGATGAGTGTGTTTTGAGGATACTCTTCATATAGCAAGGCATTCAGAGTTTACAACAAAAGAGCAAAAGTTCTTGATATCCATATCAAATTTGATGAAACTCACACTTCTATTGTTTATGTTATTAATGCAAATAACCCTCTTGTAATAAATCTCAATGATCAAGTTGAACAAGAAAAGACGTTGATGGAAGATGAGAAAAAGACTATATATACACTATGAAGCACGGACATGCATAACATGAAGCCGTGTCGTGTCGTGTCCGTGTCGGACACACGTGTCGAACACACGTATCCTATGTATTTTTTAGGATTTGCCTCGTGTCGGCGTGTCGGATCCGTGTCCGTGCTACATAGTATATACACACACAACAGCTTGTAGATATTTTTACCAAACCTTTGTCTGAAGACCGTTTCACTAGACTGATACAAGACTTAGGCATTCTATCTCTTAACATCGAGCATGTTGAGTATTTGTTGTACATATATTGCTTTGATTTTTGTTGATTTTTTTCTTTTGTTTTGTCTTTATTTTTTTCATTTTTTATTGATTTTTATCTTTCTTATTTTTGTTTTTCCTTAAAATTTAAAAAATAAAAAAATTGAAAGAATATTTGGACATGCCTATATATTTGCCTTAACAAGATTATTTCGAATGATACTATTCATTGGTATATAGGTATGAATATGACATGCACAGTTTCGCATTTAGCTTTCAATCTATATACGTATTTCCATAGACAATGATCAAATGTTAACTGCATGACACTTTGTTTCACGAGACACTTCATATGCCATTCGCACACACTTATTTCATATTTATCTTGTATACTGTTGTGGAATGGTAGAGTTATAGTCTTATAATCAGTTCATAGATATTTCAGGGTATATAATGTGTTTTGAGCTTCTTTGACTTGGTTAGTGCACAAACTTACTTTATCATCATATACTTAGTTGCATGTCAAGGTATGAAATGTCAAGATATGAACAGTGACTGAGTGTAATTGTTAAAAGATTATCGAATATTCATACTCTTGTTAAATCCACTAAAATCGAGTATATTTGTTGAAAGATGGTCAAAGATCCATATTTGTGGATTATTGTTCATGCATATATTAATGGGTATGTATCGTGTACTAAATATATAATATATTTAGAGATAATGTGAAAATACATTGTTCTTCCTTGTACATCCTATATGGCTAAGACAATAGAGCAACACTTTTCTCCTTAGGTTAAAGGTTGAGTTAGCTCGAGTCTTCATATTATCTCATTTATGACATTTTTATATCAGAATATGTCTTTTGAACTAGTCTAAGTTTCTTCACTATTTGTTTCACGCACTTACAATGATTATTCATCTTTTCGTGTGTGCATATCTCGATGTCTTTCTCGTGTTCATATGTTTTCTGGTTCACTTTTGGTCTTTTGCGCTATTTTCTATACAAATTTTCTACATGAACATGTGTGCATATCTCTCCAATACACTTTTCAAATAGTGTTTATCTAATTTTATCTTGTATCATGTATATCCACTAATGTGTTTTTCACTTTTGCTAATAACAAAAGAGGGAGAATTGTCTTGTTACATGCATGAGTTTTTTGGTTTCTCAAATATTTTTTAAAAAGTCAATGCATTGTTTTAGGGGAAGCTTCACAATACATGTCCTTTCATCACACTTTTCATGTATGCATGACTGTAAGGGAATATTGCATATCATTTCCTATTTCATTAAAGTGTATGTGTGCTTATTTGTTGTTTATATATGTCAAACATGTATTTACTGCGATATTTCAAATTTAAGTTTGTTATTATCAGAATGGGGGATTGTTAGGATGTTGTCCGTATGATATCTTTAGTTTGAGTAATAATAAACATCCATTTGAGTCTATTCTATGTTTGAGATGATCTAGTATAGGCATACATTGATGTAGAACATGAACGAGGCGTAACGAAATGAAAATGGGCTCAAAAGCTAATTTCATAGCTTTAACCATTGACGGTGCACATTGAACATAGATAGTGACAAGGAGACCATTGATGGTTCCTTATGGCATCGATAACGCAAATGTCCAGAGAGATGATAAAGATGGATGGTTCGAAATTTTTGGTTTTAATCACGACCGTTCGTTGCACATGAAACCTTTATTCTCTCCTATGTTTGGGGATTTCTTTCCTAACTTAATTAGAGGACAAAAAGAGAGAAAGAAAAAGGAGATCTAAGGTTAGAGTTTGGTGATCAAGGAGAGCTTTTTGATCCCTTGGAGTCTCATCAAATGCTTACTCGCCACGCACATCATCCAATTAGTTCACAGCGAGGAGAGGTGCCATTGGAGTTTATCTTCATCCCCATTCTTCATCAATGCTTTGCTTAAATCTTTCAAAGGAAAATTTGTTAATTGAAAGCATTGTAAGATCGTTTTTCTATCGTGCTTAAAATTGTTAATTGTTTTTATTTTCATTGAACCTCTTTTACGACACTCAAGCCGGTTTAATTGAGGGTTGGGACTAGGTAGGGGTAGGAATTACTTATTGTGAGAGTTAGATGAGACGACTGGTTTCGGGCAGAAACAAAGGTGCGGTCTCGCAAGTCTACCGAATCAGGTCTGTGATTCAAAAGAACTCTATCATAGCGAAGAAGCCCTTTCGAGAGAAGAAAGAGGGGGTGTAGAATTGTTTTTCTGAACCACCATAAAATTTTATGTATCTCTTGTTGGTTGCATTTGTGTTGGTAAATTTATTTTTTCTTCCGTTGTTTATTATGTGATTATGCAAAAAACACGGTAGGCAATCCTATTCACCCCAAGGCTTGCATCTTAGATCCAATAGGTTATCATAAGGTTTCAAATTGTTGGAATATTCAAGTTTGATCATTTTATAGAGTAAGAAGTCTCGAGTTGCGCTGCTTCTCCTCTAAAATTATTGTTTTATAAAATAAACATATGTTTTGGCTAATTGACTTTTAATGTGAGATAACACAATAAAAAATTAACATATTGAAATTAAAGATTACACGATGCACGTGATGAAATTATTTCATGTCAGTGTACAACTTATACTAAGCAACAAAATGGGTAAATAAACTTAGTATAAAGATCAGACTTACTGTACAACCAAGCGGTCTTGGAAAACCCTCTAGAAACATTAAAGTTTTGGTCGGCTTCTTTCCACCTTCTCCAGGAAAGTCATATTCCTCTACAAACTTCTCAACATGGAAAGAATCACATTGCTTCAGCTTGGGCCTGAACAGGATGTCTGCAGAAGAAATTATCTGTGAACCAGTACAGCGAGCAATTCTTTCTAAACGTTGGAGTTTCATATCAAAGGCCAAAGCAATTCCTTTCTCATTAAGAAATTCTTGAATGCCACGTGAAACTGTTTTCTCCACCAAAACCACATTAGGATTACAGTAATTTATCATCTCAGCAAAGGCCTGTTTATATTCTTCTTCCTGCATCCAACAATAAGAAAAATAGACAATTACATAAAATACTTTCGTAACAAGCAAAGGCACAAATTTCTTTACCAGAAGTCTACCTGGTCCATAGATTTAAGTGATGATAACCCAACTGCAGAATCCCCAAGAGATCCTTTAAGGAGTAACAGTCGAGGATTCCTCAACTTCGTAGGCATGTGCTTATGTGCAGTGTTTTTCTTGAAAACTAAACCCTTGATCACTTGACTGTAAAAATGAATTTCGATTTACATATGCAGAATAATTCAGACCTAAATTTCTACCAAAATAGCAAAAGATGTATATGAAGTATTAAAATACCCTTAATGACCGGAATGTAGAAATGAATTCAAGTTACATATGAAGAATAATGTGGCACAGTGTTCACTAAGAATTTACCTTTGGCTACCAGTACCAGATGCAATGCACTTCACCTTGACATATGACCGAGGGTCCATAGCTCTTCCTTCATTAGCATCAGGCTTAACAAGCAATGCAGCTTCCCAAGACAAAGCGATCACAATGTCAAGCCAATTCTCACCGCCATCTCCACTGGATACACCCAAACCCTCTAAGCCCAGAAGTTGGATAACATGAGTCTTAAACTGCCCATTCCTAGCTTCTGTCATTGCCTTGTTCCGCTCTTCCTTGTGACTATGATGGTTCTGAGAGTTTTCATCAAAGCTACTCAATGAACTTGACTGGCCCCAAGTTGTACCACCACAATAATCATCATCATCATCATTAAACGCAACACTGTCCATGTCATGCTCCAGGACATATGGTTCAGGTGGTTTCCAGATGTCAGTATTAGTACCACTGGGTAAAAATGATGATTTACTAACAGCATTCTCCGAATTCCTTTCACCCTCTTCAGGCATGGGGTTATGTTTTTCAGTTTTCTCACTTCCACTGCCTTCGCAATCTTCCAGTGCTAATGACTTAGGAATGTAACCTTTTTCTCCTAAGATAGGAATGTTAGCATTAGAGTCCTCAACAATGGTATCTTTCGAGGAACTCTCTTTCCCATGTTCTACCACAATTTCAGCAATGTCTAAGCTTGGATTTCTTTGACCAGTATCTAGAACATCAGCTCCATAGTCCCTGAAAATTTACAGTTCTTTCAATCAATCATGGCAAACCTTCTAGTCTCACAAAAACTTTACACAAAAACTTTACACCAGATTGAAGTCTTAGTGGGAGACATTAAAGTTGTATGGCTGGCTAATGGGGAGGAGTGCAATTTTGCTTATATTCCGGGTAAGAATCCTGTTAAATTCTAAAAATACCTAATCCAGCAGTCATAAGTAAAACAGTGCAAACCCAGTAATCAACAGGATAATCTCAAAAATGAAGTGGACCTTTAAAATTCTAAAAATAGTTATAAGATTGCTCTTCTCTAGTCTGAAAAATTTGCTAACATGCAGCAATAACATATGATACAGGGTAAAAAAAGCAGTTCAAAGCTTCATAAAACATGTAATACCTTTTTTGAGTATCCCAACAAGCTTGAGTATCATCTGAACCAAGAAATTAGTATAAGAATCTATTAGTTGTCAGATGTAACATGATATACTCATTATGTCAAGCAATTAAGGAAAATCAAGAAACTACGGAATGCAACACAAATAAGGAAAGCTCGTAATAGGAACGGTAATTCTCTCCATCTCAACCAAGAGTAGATTCATGGAACACACATCAAATAATTCAAATCTATATCGTGATTCTCTCCCACAATTATGAAGTTGTATATGGTGGAAAATGTGAATATACCATTCCCCATAATCATGGAGATAGATAGACAATGAGATGTATATAACTACTCACGATTTACCAAATGATAACAACAATCAATACAATTGTTCTCTCTACAAACTTATTTATGGTCCCTTCCTTCACATTGTTTACGAATAAGAAGGAAAAACAGAAATAAGGCAAATCAGATACAGGAAATTCACGGAAGCTCAAAAGGAAAAGGATTACCAGTCGTCGGACTAATCATCAAAGTTGTGTAAGACCTCGAACCATCCTCTTTCTTTGAGGCAATTGGAATTAAGTGTTCTGCATGCAAGGATGAATCAGCATTTCTTTGCTCACATTCGCAGAGAGAAATTTTCTCGAGGTTATCACTCTCTGGAGTTGTCATCTTGTTTCAGCGAAACTTGGTAGTTGGAAATATATGATATGTTAAGAAACATTAAAAATCAAGTCCTTCTCCTTGTGCAAATCATATTCCTAAAAATAAAGGCTTTTATCAGGAAGATGAATAATTGAAGCTAATAAGACAAAGTGATTGATTAAAAGTGGACTAAAATGACACAAAAGATAATATGAAATTTGTTCCTAATCCTTTATAGACATTTTAAAAAAATCATAAATCAAACATTAATGCCAACTCTAGTACACTTTTGCAAAATAAAAGCATCAACATAAACATATAAAAGTACTAAAAAAAGTTCATGAAATTCCCTTATAAAGATTCCTAATTTACTCAAAAACTATGTTACCCGGGTACTTCTATAATGAAGCCGTACCCGTACCGGACACGTACCCGACACTTTCCCGTACCCAAACTTCATGGACACTTCTTGAATATATGCATGCATTTATTACAACATGTACTCAATTATACGATATATGTGTTAATTTAAAACACTTGTCAAGGACTTCCTGGATGTAGAGCTTACACTTCACATCCTTCTTTTGAAACTAATGAGATACGGGTCAGGTTCGTTTCAGTCCATACCCAAGTTCAAAACTATATAGTTAATGGGTCGTTTAGATGTCTAGTAATTTACAATTCACAATAATCAATATGATAAAAAAACTCAAAAATGTAATCGGAATTTTAATTCTAATAATGACACATGAAGCGGGAAAATTATATCTCATGTGCATTATTAATTCAATATATATATATATATATATATATATATATATATAGAGAGAGAGAGATACACACACACACAATTTTGCCGTGTCCCCTACCCGTACCCGCCCCGTACCAGTACCCGCACCCGTACCCGTTTCCATGCAACTTAGCTCAAAAACAAAAAACTATTCTATAAACTATTCATAAAACAATGTTTTCCATTCCTTTTGTTTTATTTTTTTAATTGATATCAATCCTTCTCCGCGTTTATCTTTTTCGATAAAAGTAGACTATATTTAGATGTTGAAAAGGGATCGTAGACCTTTAATTGGAAGTTAAATTTATATATCTTTATGAAAGGATATCAAATAACTACTTTTTTCTTTGTTAAGTTTTGAAATTTTAGTCGTTTTTATGTGATTTTAAATTTTTGAGGGTGTGTTTTGCAAATTTTGAAACTTTGAGAGTATTTTTTAAAAATTTTAAATTTTAAGTTTGGTGCTTTTAATTTTCATGTGTTGGTGATAAGTTTTCGAACGTTAGGGTATTTCTTGGAACTCTGAAATTTTGAGGGTGTTTTTGCAATTATTAAAACTTTGGATTGTTTTTTGTAAAATTCAAATTTTCAGCGGTCTCCTGAAAATTTCTAGATTTGACCTGTAGTTATAAGGGTGTTAATCTATGGATTTTAAATTGTTTAAAGGTTGCTGTTAATATCCAGATTTCATGTTTATGTTTTAAGTTTTGAAACATCCGGGTGTTTTGTGTAATTTTAAACTTTTGAGGGCATTTTGTGCAATTTTTGAAACTTTGTGGGTTATTTGTAATACTTCATATATTATAGCATGTTAGTTCTTTATCTTTAACAAACTAATACCATAGAGTTGTTTCATGTATTTTATTAATCTTTTTTTTTTTTAATTGTGAGTGGCAGGTAGTTCACATGGGATTAGGGCTTAAGTGATATTTCCATAGTGACAGTGAGTTTTGAGTTATGTCAAAGTCACCCAAACTTATATGGGGTTTTATGAAATTTAACGTAAAGATGTGTACACTTAAAACTGAAAAATGAAATCATAAAGTTCCTAAATTGCAAATTAATATCCAGTTACTCCTATGGTGACTCCAAAAAAGAAACAGAAATTGGGGGGGGAATGGTCTGGAAGCCAAGAAAATCCCATGAATCCAAACCCAAAGCAAAAGCTACCTTCGCCCTTAATTTCCAAAACCATTCATCAAAAGAGAAAATTCCAGTTAGAATGAAGGATCTTTTGAAATCTTTTTTGCTGTTCCTCAAACCAGCAAAATTATTGAAACAATAAATTCCAACCTTGGATCAAATGCCCAAAACACTACAACAAATCAAGGGACATTCGCAGTTATCTAACCACTAACTCAATCCAAAACCACTACATAAATCCACCAAATAATTAAAATAAGCAGATCAATGCCGATAAGAGAAAGACCAGGTTCCACAAGAATGTACCTTCCTTCAACGAAATAAACCTAACCCCAAAAATAGATCAAAATAAAGAAACCCCACGAAAAATATAAGTTGAATCGAAAATAAAGAACCAATATGTATATATGCGTAATCACAAGGTGAAGGCATCAAGAACTCTCACCCGCTCGCACAAATTCAAAGCCGCTGCTGCTCCCCTATAAGGCTAAGCTTGTGCTCAAGGGAACGAATCTTAAAGCAGCAGCAAGCAGCTAGAAGCTAGGGTCTCGATCAAGGGTTTTCAAAATCCAGAGCTAAGAAAAAGAGCGGAGGCCAGTGAGAGAGAAGAGAAGGAAGGAGAAGAAAAGGATCAACGAACACGATCGGGCCAACTTTAGATGAACGAATCTTGAGTGACTGCTCTTTAGAATACGGTGTGCTGTATATGTACCTTTTTTTTTTTTTTTTTTTTTTGTTCTCACCAATTTCTGTAAATTTTTAAAAAAAAATTATCAGAACAGAAGTTCTGTAAAAAAAATTTTGGCTTTTTTGCTACTGCTCTCGCGTCCCCCACGCTGTCCATTCATACTCGCCCTGTATGTAAGTGGGACAGGTGACCTTTTTCTGTTTGGTGTCCGTTCAGTTGGCTGGAAAAAATGGTTGGAAAAACTAGGAACGGATCTGACGTGCAGTAAGAAAAATACAAAAAAGAATTTTTGGAAAGTAATTTTTTTTGGGGAAAAAATGGAGAGGATCTGACATGCACACAAAAGTAAGAAAAATGCAAAACAGAAATGTTTTCTTAAAACATCATGAAATGTCATATCTTAAGGGGTGTTTGGTTCAATTTCTACAAATTATAGGAAACATTTTTCACCTAAAATATGATTTCCTTGTATTTCTTTAAAAAATTATAGGAAAAATTTTGAGAAATCAAAAAAATACTAATTTTCTTGTTTTTTTTACTTTGCTTGTTTGGTTCAAAACAAGAAAATGGCCCATAACTTTATAAAAATAGCAAAATTTCCTATAATATGTAGAAATTAAACCAAACTTCCCCTAATTTTATAGAAAAGTATTAATTTTATAGAAAGTGTCAATGTTGTGTCAGATTTCTAGATGATTTCTGCCCATTTTGAGAGGAAATTAATTTCTTTAAATTTTGGTATTTTTATACTTTATAGAAAACATTTCTGTAAATTTTTTTGAACCAAACACAGTTTATGAAAATCTACAGAAAATTTTTAATTACAGAATTGCTATTATCAGACATTTTGAGAAATTTTTTTTATAAAATTATGCAACCAAACACCCCCTTGAGGAAAACATAAAACGAGATTTTACCATAGAATTGGACTGGAAAGGAAAGATTACAATGAAGGATTTTGGTTACCTAAAGAGGTGCCTTCTTATTTTTGAGTTTTGAAAATATACTTGCATCTCGAATGGCATCCTTCCCTCATCATGTCCCCCGCACTTGCACAAATATGACCTCCACAATTTGCAATTTGTTAGAACTAAAGCGAAAAATCAAGACATTGAATATGAATTTTCCTGAAATACTTATTGAAAGTTGGTTCAAGTCATTGTGCGTCCTAAAACGTTATGCTTGAAGAAAGATTCTACATATTGTGGTGCAAGGATCCTAAAGCCGAATTGCTTCTAAGAACAACAACTTGAGCGTATATATAAAGTTCATGTGGAACTGCGCGTGGAGTTCGTAATGTAGTTGGGTTCGAGTCCATGTGACAACCATGCCCCCGACTTGTCATAACCATCACTTCGCCGGATTTCATTAAGTGCGTTGCGGGCGTGAAATCCCATGGGTCCTGTTTATCATCATGGGCATTATCTCTTAAGTCATCCCGCATTTAATGTGGTGTGGCCTCCCATTCCTACACAGCCGAAGAGAAGTCATTGCCGTTATTACTTCCATCCAATCAATCCACCGTATCGCGACCACTAAACTCAGTGTGAGCAATTCGAGAATTACGCTAGGTTTGGTGATGTGTTGCCTTAGGACCATGAGCCTCGACTTATGTGCACTACTTACATCTCGAATTCAATGCATTTCATGAGTTCTGTTGTGATTAAACTTGTGATGGAGTAATCAAATCGTGTCAGCGACATCTCATCTTCAGTACGACATGTGAAGTCTGAGTTTCATGTGGTTAGTCCATGTTATGTTCATACTGTTCTTCAGTATAAACGCTTGTTTAGGTCCACGAAGAGTTTTAAATCTATGCCGAATTGTGTTCTGCCAGGTTATGTCTTCCCATACTTAGAATTTGGTATTCTTCCTTCTTTCAATCAACTTTCTTAGTTATGTTGGGTTTGCATAGTATGACCTAAGTATCTCTTGGGGTTTGTCTTCATGTATAACTCATCCCTATTGAATGGCTTGTTCTTTCACTTTTTTGATCGCCTTCAAGATCCCCTTTCATCTCTATTGAATGGTTTGTGTTTTCACTTTTTTTATCACCTTCAAGATCCCCTTCAAAGTTTTTAGAATCTCTGAGTCTAGATCTCGAGAAACTTTAAATTTCTTCAGGCGAGTAATTGCTTGTTTGTTCAGAAAAACCTTTTTCTTTCCATTGACAGGTTTAATGGCGTTTGGTGGGGATTGTGTTATGAATAGAGAGGTTGCTATTTCCAGAGGTGTATTTTAGAATCAACAATAGAATTCTCTTTGGAAGGCGTGTTTCAGTGGACCTTTCGGAGCTAGTCTAGCAGAGGTGTTTTCTTGAATGTGTCAATAGGCGTCATCTTCAGAGGCATACTGATAAGCTTGATCGATGATTATCTTGGAAGAGGTGTAATATTGAACATTCTAAGACTCGACTCTATTTAGCTTGACTCTTTGCAGAATCACTGTTCAAGTCGTGATGATATCATTCAGAGGCGTACTGAGGAGCTTGATGATGTCATCAGGGTAGCAACATTTAGAGACGTACCAACAAGCTTAACGGACGCTTGTCTTAGAAGAGGTGTAATGTTGAACATTTCGAGACCTGACTATATTTGATGCAATTCTTTTGTGGAATCGGCCATTCAACTCATAAAGATATCATTCAGAGGTTTACTAAGAAGCTTGATGAAATCATTGGGTTGCAACATTTAGAGATGTACTGATGATCTTGATAGATGCTTATCTTGGAAGAATTATAATATTGAATATTCTGAGACTTGACTCTATTTGGTGTAACTTTCTTATGGAATCGCTCATTCAAGTTATGATGATATCATTTAGAGACGCACTTAGGAACTTGACCAAGTCATTGGTATAAAGACAATTAAAGGCATACTAATGAGCTTGATGGACGCTTGTCTCGAAAGAGGCATAATGAGTTAGGTCTCATGTTTATAAGCCTACTATCTAATCTTATTTTGATAATTTACAAACAATCTCTAACATCGTTTGTCTAATGTTTGTATTTATTTATTAGGTATTCTAGACAAACATTAATGTCAGAGGTTAGATGGAATTGAGTTTAACGATGACATTTAAAGGAGGTTGGCGGATACCAAAATGAAGCAATGATGAATTCAAAGTCAAGTACAAGATCAAGCTTCATCCGCAACCAAGTTGAGCTACATTGAAGACCTATAGCTTGGGTAAATAGTTTTGTAGTTTAAGTTTATACTTTGTGTGTTTATACTTAGAGCTCAATTTATACACACACATTGTTTTTATTGCTTTCAATTTTAGTCACATAAATATGAAACAAATAGATATAATTATATATACACACATATTTGTTTCATGTTTGTATGTGCTCGAAACGATTTCATCTAAATCAAGCTTTAACAATTTTAAATCAATGAAATCATGTTTATTTGCACAATATATATTTATGAATTAAAAGACTCGTTTATATCATCTTACATCTTTTCTAAAGTCTATTAATCCTTTCAAAAGAAGTTTCAAAACTTGTTTGAAATCATTTTGTCAAAATCATGTGATTTTGAGATTTCGTATTTTGACCAATTTTACAAAATGATAAGTTTTCACAAATAAGAAATATAATTTGAAAATTTCTTTTTGTAACATGTTTATTTTCATGTTTATGAATATTTCTTAAAGTTTTATAATTTTTGAAATTTATTTGCTATTTTTAAAAGATGTTTGAAATCAACTTTTACTGTTCATTATATGCCATGTGCACGTTATCAGTCGACTGATGAACAGTATCAGTCGACCGATAAAACATGCTAGAATATTTGTTTAGTTTCTGCTCAGTCGACTGATGAACCATTGGTCGACCGATGTAGGTTATCAGTCGATTGATGAGTTCATCAGTTGACCGATAGCATCGAGATTACAGGGTATGAGAAAACACTCTGGTGGGTCGACCGACACACCATCACTGGTCGATTGACAGGATATGATTAGTTGACTGATGTGATTTTTAGTCGATTGATAAGAGTGTCGTTGCATAACAGCTAGTTTCTTGTCTCGATTTTTTTGGGGTCTTTTGTCTTCTTCTTTGGCTTTGGGCTATTGTATTGAGTTCATATAAATACCCCTTTTACCCTAAACATTCTAGGTTTATCTAAAAAAGTTTTAAACAAGTTTTTACAAGTGTTTAAGGATGTTTTAAGTTTATTTTACAAGTGTTTATGTGAAGAGAGTTTCACAAGAGGAGGAGATATTTTCATCTACTGTTTACGCTTCAATTTCTCATCTTCGTCGCTCTTGATTCTTAGAAAAGTTTTTCTAAACTTATCTTCTAGCATATTCATATTTTGATTTATATATATATACTTGTGCTAGATTGATTTAAGTTTAGTTTTATTTTTTTATTGTTTCATACACAACTATTGAGCTTGAGTATTTTCACATATTGTATAAATTGGGTTGTGGGTGTGATTGAGTGAGCTTACACTTAGTTCTCATCTTGTATTGGAGAACAAACCATTTGTATTTGAGCTTTTATTATGAGATCAGATTGTAATACACAATGACACTGAGAGAAGTGGTTGGTGAGAGATGGGGTCAATTCCAAGAGGAGTGGTGTCGGTAATAAAGCCTAATGAGAGATAGTAAATCCGAGCACTTGAGAAAGTCGATACGGGTTAGACCAACACTTAGAGGGTATATTGTGTGATTATAATTATGTAAGTTGTGAAAGTTTTCGGTGAGCTAGAAAATCAATTGTGTGAGTTATAAATATTTTCGGTGAATGTTAAAAACCAGTTATGATAGTGGAGATTCTCCTCGTGAGTGAGGAGTGGAGATGTAGGTCGGGAGTGACCAAACTCCATGATCACATTGTGTGTTTGAGTTTGCCTTGACGTATTATTTGTGTTCATTGTTTATTACATTCTATATCGTCATTGTCTCATGTTTATATCGCCCTTAGTCTAATTGCATATCCTTGCTCTTATATCTTGTTGTATATCATTATTGCTAGGTTAATTATTAATTAGTTTTAATTTAGCATTAAATAGGATTAGATTAGAAAATACCCTATTCACCCACCCACCCCTCCTCTAGGGTAATTTCATTTGGTTTCAAAGCTTAGTGCTCTTTGATTTGTGGCTTAACCGCCTAGAATCAAAGATCCTCACTTTGACTTTGCTAATCTAGTTTTGATATTTATTATATCTTGCTTGCATTTATATCATGGATATGCACGGTGCACCTAGTTTAGGCTATAATATTAATGTTGCTCCTAAATTCAATGCTTTCCTCTATGATCAATGGTATTTTAGATTTAAAATATTTGTTAGATCTAAAATATTGAATTGTGGGAAATCATTGATCATGCTTATATTGCGCCCACCTTGGTAAAATCCAAGTGAAGCTTAAATGATAAAAAAATATTTATTATGAACAAGGTATTGTTAGAATTTTTGCTAAATGTATTTGACTCATCTATTTCTAACAAGATTGCTTCTTTGATAGTGCTTACAATTTGTAAAAATTTATAGAAGCACATCAAAAACTCTTGGAGGAGATCCGACAAGCCTTGGCGGATTCCACTTCAAGTTCAAGTGGAGCATCATCATGTACATGGCCACTAGGCGATAGCTCTAGTAAGGTATGCGAGTCCGATACCGATGTTGAATTATCTATTGATGAACTCGCTCATGGATATAAAAAGTTAATGCATGCCTATAACCAATTTCATCATAATTTTAAAGAATTAAAAAGCAAGCATGTTATTTTGAAATCTGATCATGAGAAGCTAGAATCCAAGTTTGATATCATTGTTAAGGAAAATGAAAATCTTAAAGAAAATAATGATAAATTAAATTTGAAAAATGATAATTGACCTCTAAAATAGCTATCTTAACTCATGTTAATAATGATGCCATGTTAAAAGTAGAAACAATTAAAAATGATTTTAATTCTTTCAAAAATGGTTATGGTTGTTCTACTTCTTATGACAATGCATATATGCCTAATAAAGAGTTGAATCACATGAAAGAACATATATCCTCCTTAGATTCAACTTTAAAAACTTGCATTGATAATAATAAGAAACTAATGGATATTGTGCTAAGTCTAGTGCAAATAATTCAAAATCATTCACTCGCTATGCATACATATATAGCAAAGTTTATAAGTGCTCTATTTACGACCGTAAAGACCATTTAGCTAAATTTTACTATGATGCACAAAAATCTACTAAGTCCAATTTTATGCATCCCACTAAGTTTCTTCATCATCATCACACACACACATGCACCAATTGCTCATCATAAGCATGGTACTATGTTTAAATGTGAATATTATGGTAGATTTGGTCATTTGGCAAAGTTTTGTTTTAATTTAAGAAAAAATTTAAACTTTCCAAATACTTTAAATAGACCACGTTTGTTTAATAATATTTCACATTTGCAAAAAGCTTCAAATAAATTACCTTTGTTTGCAAATATTCCTCGTGCACACTCATATTGTCAACATAAACAAATGTATTCATATCATTGCACCTATTGTAATAGAATGGGCCATTTGAGTAATTATTGCTATGATCAGACACGTGCACCACATGCGCCCAAATGGGATCATAACCCAAGGGTATTGAGATTTAATGATATGAGTCATGTCCCTAAACTCTTCGGCACCAAGAGTATTTGGGTACCAAAGCATTTTTGATTTTTAAAGAACAAACTTTTACCGTTTTCGTTCTTTTTTATGTTCTTTAAAAGATGATTTTTGTGTGGATTTTTTAAAACAACGTCTTGATGATCTTTTATAAAAGAAAATATTTTCATTTGGTTTAAGTTTGAGTAACCCCCCGGATTTATTGGGTATTTATTTTCAAATCATGTTTACTTGGTGCAAAAAGTTTATATGGGTTGCAACAAGATCAAAGAGCTTATTATGGTTGTCTCTCTTACTTTCTTGTCGAATATAATAAAAATTAATATTGGTTTGTTTTGTCATAAGCATAATTCTTTTAACCTTTGTGGATAAAACATAAAAATGTTTTGACATTACTAGTTGTTTGATCACTTGTTTTCTTCAAAAATGATGATTTGTTGATTAAATATGTTTTTATGTGAGTATGGTTTAGATCTTAATTTATGATTTTATTTGATTGATTTGATTTTTATTTGAAATTTTATGATTATCATGATTCTCATGGCTCATGATTTGTTTTCAATTGAAAATATTTATCACGATTCTCATGTTTTACCACTCTTTTAATTTCATAAATCTATATATATTACTTTTATTGAGGCACTATGTTCATAATGACATATAAATATGTGTTCTCATGGATTTTTTGAATGTGAGTCTTTCATGATTTTCATACTCACATTTTTATGCCTTATATTTTTTATATACGCATTAAGGCATTTTGATAGGGGGAGTTTTTTCCCTATATTTGTTTTTATACTCACCTATGCTAATTTGTAGGGGGAGCTTACGCTCTCTTATCTTTTATTATTTTCCTCATTTTTTATGTTGACAAAAGGGGAGAAACATGTACATTGTGAGTATATCTTACTTGTTGCTTTCGATTATTTTTATGCATGAGGAATATAAATTGTATATTCATTTATTATCATGCATATTTTATATCTCTTTGTGTAGATTGTTTGTTATCATCAAAAAAGAGGAGATTGTTAGGTCTCATATTTATGAGCCTACTATCTAATCTTGTTTTGATGATTTACAAACAATCCCTAACATCGTTTGTCTAGTATTTGTATTTGTTTATTAGGTATTCTAAACAAACATCAATGTCGGAGATTGGATGGAATTGAGCTCAATGATGATATTCAAAGGAGATAAGCGGATACCGGAATGAAGCAATGATGAATTCAAAAACAAATACAAGATCAAGCTTCATCCACAACTAAGTTGAGCTACATTGAAGACCTATAGCTTGGGTAAATAGTTTTGTAGTTTAAGTTTATACTTTTTGTGTTTATACTTAGAGCTCAGTTTATACACACACATTATTTTTATTGCTTTCATGTTTAGCCACATAAATAAGAAACAAATGGATATAATTATAAATATACACATATTTGTTTCATGTTTGTATGTGCTCAAAATGATTTCATCGAAATCAGGTTTTAATAATTTTAAATCAATGAAATCATGTTTATTTGCACAATATGTGTTTACGGATTAAAAGGCTCATTTATATCATCTTACATCTTTTATAAAGTCTATTAATTTTTTCAAAAGAAGTCTAAAAACCTGTTTGAAAACATTTTGTCAAAATCATGTGTTTTTGAGATTTCGTATTTTGATCAATTTTGCAAAATGATAAATTTTTACAAATGAGAAATGTAATTTGAAAATTCCTTTTTGTAACATGTTTATTTTCATGTTTAAAAACATTTTCCAAAGTTTTATAAATTTTAGAATTTATTTGCTATTTTTAAAAGGGGTTTGAAATTAACTTTTACTGTTTATTATATGCAATGTGCACGTTATCAGTGGACTAATAAATAGTATCAATCAACAGATGAAATGCGCTAGAATATCAGTTTAGTTTCTGCTTAGTTGACTGATGAACCATCAGTCGACCGATGTAGGTTGTCAGTGGACCGATGAGTTCATCAGTTGACCGATAGCATCGAGATTATAGGGTATGAGAAAACACTCTGGTGGGCCGACCAACACACCATCACCGGTCGACCGATAGGGTATGATCAGTCGACCGATTTGATTTTCAGTCCATTGATAAGAGTGCCGTTGCATAACGGCTAGTTTCATGTCCCGGTTTTTTTGGGGTCTTTTGTCTTTTTCTTTGGCTTTGGGCTGTTGTATTGAGTTCATATAAATATCCTTTTACCTTAAACATTCTAGGTTTTCTAAGAAAAGCTTTAAACAAGTTTTTACAAGTGTTTAAGGGTGTTTTAAGTTTGTTTTACAATTGTTTATGTGAAGAGAGTTTCACAAGAGGAGGAGATCTTTTCATCTACTGATTGAGCTTCAACTTCTCATCTCCATCGCTAGCTCTTGATTCTTAGAAAAGTTTTTCTAAACTTATCTTCTAGCATAT
>BQKN01000217.1:131959-148100 GCA_022839385.1 Asparagus kiusianus
GTGTGTGTGTGTGTGTGTGTGTGTGTGCGCGTGTGTGTGTGTGTGTGCGCGCGCGCGCGCGCTATATTGATTTAAGGTTAGTTTCATTTTATTTATTGTTTCACACACAACCATTAAGCTTGAGTATTTTCACATATTGTATAAATTGGGTTGTGGATGTGATTGAGTGAGCTTACACTTAGTTCTCTTCTTATATTGGAGAACAAATCATTTGTATTTGAACTTCTATTGTGAGATCACATTATAATACATAAGGACACTAAGAGAAGTGGTTGGTGCGAGACGCGATCAATTCCAAGAGGAGTGGTGTCGGTAGTAAAACCTAGGGAGAGGTAGGAGATCCGAGCACTTGAGGAAGTCGACACGGGCCAGGTCAACACTTAGAGGGTGTATTATGTGATTACAATTGTGTAAGTTGTGAATGTTTTCGGTGAACTTTGAAAACCGGTTGTGATAGTGGAGATTCTCCTCGTGAGTGAGGAGCGGAGACGTAGGTTGGGAGTGAACAAATTCCGTGATCATATTGTGTGTTTGAGTTTGTCTTGGCATATTATTTGTGCTCATTGTTTATTACATTCTATATCACCATTGTCTTATGTTTATATCGCTCTTAGTCTAATTGCATATCTTTGCTCATATATCTTGTTGTATATCATTATTGCTAGGATAATTGTTAATTAGTTTTAATGTCACTACTGGAAACAGGACTTTTAGCGACGGACAAATCCGTCGCTAAAAGCCGAAAATCCGTCGCCAAAGGTTTTAGCGACGGAAAAAAAGAAATTCCGTCACTAAAACTACGTCGCTATTATGAGGGTAGGTAAAGCCTCTTTTAGGGACGGCAAATCCGTCGCTAATTTATAGCGACAGATATATAGCGACGGAAAATCCGTCGTTTATGTATTATTTTTTGACGACGGTATTTTCCGTCGCTATACATTTATCCATCGCTATACATTTATCCGTCGCTATTAGTTTTGGCGACGGATTTTCCGTCGCTAATACAGTCTTTTGGCGACCGTATTTCCGTCGCCCTATGTCCGTCTCTATAAAGTTTTCCGTCGCCAATAAATATTGGCGACAGAAAATCCGTCGCTGAAAGCTAATCTGCCGTGTCAGTTTTTTGTCGCTAAAAGTTATTTTTGCGACGGAAATTCCGTCGCTAAAAATGGACCGAAACATTTTTAAAAATTATTTTGAAAATTAGAAATTCCTGTACAATATATTTTACAACAATAACCTGTACAATATATTACACAACACATGCATTAACACATATCTCAATAATACTTATTTACTAGTTTTCGATCATCAGCTACAACACTTTCGACATTTGGATATGCAAATCGCAAAAATTAAACTATAAATAAGATTGAGGGGGGATAAGAAGGGGGTACCTTGAGAGAGAGGGGGGAGAGAGATCGACGGCGGCGGCGGCGGCGGCGGCTCCACCCGACGGCGGCGGATAGAGAAGGGGGGGCGCGGGTCTGGGAGATCGAGAGAGAGGGAGAAAGAGAGGAGGGTGGCGGGTCTGATGTGCGGCGGAGGCGGCGGATTTGGGCGCGGCGGCGAAGGCGGCGGCGAAGGAGGGGAGGTTTGGGGGGTCGGGATCGAGAGAGAGGGGGAAAGAGAGGAGGGGGGCCGGGGTTCTCGGGTTCGATCTGAGAGAAAGGGGGCGTTTGGTTTCGGTAAAAACGGGCGCGGGTGCCCAAATTTTTTTTCACACCGAAAAGTTTTAGCGACGGCTAATTCCGTTGCTAAAAAACTTTTCGGCGACGGAAATTCCGTCGCTATAGTGGTTTTAGCGACGGAAATGAATATTGTCGCTAATAATTTAGCGACGAAAAATTTTCGTCGCTAAAAATTAATTTTTCGTCGCTATAAAAGTTTTTGCCTACGGATTAATAGCGACGGAATTTCCGTCGCTATAAGTTCTGTTATAGCGACGGAAAATTCCGTCGCTAAATATCCGTAGGCAATACTCCATTTTCTAGTAGTGTGTGGCATTAAATAGGATTAGTTTTATTAAATACCCTATTCACTCCCCCACCTCCTCTAGGGTAATTTCATACGCGACTCTCTTGTGGAATCAACCATTAGAGTCATGACGATATTGTTCAGAGGCGTACTGAGGAGCTTGATGAAGTCATCTTGTATGCTCACTAATAAGCATATTAAAATAGTTTTGACTCTTTGAAAACTCTCACAACTCAATCAGAGTGTCATTTCACTAAGGGGTACATACTTTAAGCTTATTGGTGTGATCTATTAGGGCGCTAATGAGCGCACTAGTTGTGGCTTGCAGCCGACATGGTGGTGACCACCTCAAGCGTAGCTTTTGATTAAGACTGAATGCAAGTCAATTTTCACTTTTGAGTAGTCTAATCACCTTCCTTATAAAGGAATATCGCTGGTTGTACTTCTTTTGCCATGAATATAGGGTCAAATTGTGAAGTAATTATGCCACTTGTTGCACACTTATTGGAAGTTTGTGGTTATAAATGGACGTTAGATAGAATGATAATATTCTCATCTAATACTCCTTTAATCTGGATGCCTTTCGACAGCATGGAAGCAGCAATTGAATGACTAAGGCCGTAGCTATCTACAACCACCAGCGGGCCTGATGCAGATAATAAAGTTCTTCTCAACTAGTGGATTTCTTGCTAGTAAAGAAGAAGAACCTCGAGCTAGTCATAAAGAACCAGTCGAAGGCGACGCTCGCATAATACAGCGAGAGGTTCATGTAGCATTCTCGGTGCTGGGATCTACAAAAGACCGTTTAGAGGCTTAGATGACATCTCCGTAAGGATCTTTGGAGCTCTACTAGCAAACACTTAAGGAACGAATGATTAGTTGTCCACGCTAGGAGAGCACCTCTTTCTCCTCTATTTTTTTGTTTGTTTATTTTTTGGTCTCTCTTTTTCATCATGCTTGTAAGACAATAAAAGATATCTTCTTCATTACTGAAAAATGGTTTTCTATTTTCTCAAATGATTACGCGTAATATTAGTAGATTTGGGTGTAGTTTGCACTGAACATAGCCATTTCTTTTTCATCCTCTATTGTGTTTATAGAGAAGTTTTTCTAACTCTATTCTCTAGCAATTCGTTTTTTTCCTATTATCATTTATTGCTAGTTTGTTAATTGAGTTAGATTTTGTTTATACTTATTTTATCACACACACCCTGTTTGAGCTTGTAGCATTTCATACATCATATATTGGATTGTGCGATTGTGATTTGTGAGATTGAGCTTACATTGAGTTCTCACCTATTGTAGAGAACATTTTATTGTAATTGAGCTTTATTGTGAGTTACACGTTGTATCACACTTGTACACCGAGAGGAGTGTGTGGTGAGAGACGGAGTTGTCCCAAGAGGAGTGGCGTCGGTAGTAATGCCTAGAGATAGGTCATAATTCTAAGCACTTGAGGAAAATACGGGCTAGAGACCAACACTTAGAGGATGTAGAGTGTGAGAGCAATTATGTGTGTTATAAAGTTTTTGGTGAACTAGTAAACTGGATTATGAGGTATAAACGTTGTTTGGGTAAGCGTAGAAAACCCGGTTGTGATAGTGGATTTCTCCCCGGGAGTGGGGAGCTGAGACGTAGGACGAAAGGTTCGAACTCCGTGATCATCTTTGTGTGTTAGAGTTTGCATTGGCGTATCATTCGTGTCTATTGCTTAGTCTATTTTATTCGCCTTTGCTCATTGTTTATATTGCCCTATCACATTTGTTTTTGCTTATTCTTACATATATCTCATTGTGTATCTCATTGTTAGGATATTACACTTTGTTTACATTGCTTATTCTTGCTCATATCACTTTGTATATCTATCTTGCAAGAGTAATTTGTTAATAAGTTTTAATCGGCATTAATATCTAATAATATTAGCAATAACCCTATTCACCCCCCTCTAGGGTTCTTTCTATTAGTATTAGAGCTTGGTGCTCTTGATTTAAGGTTTAACTGCCTTGAGTTAACGGTCCAAGCTTTAATTTTGTTGCTAATCTTGTTTTGATATTATTTAATTCGCTTTCATATATTATGGATATGTTTGGTGTAGGCTACGATATAAATGTCGCTCCTAGATATAGTAACTTTCCTTATGAACAATGGTGTTGTAGATTTAAAATTTTTGTTGATTCTAGGAATATAGGCTTATGGGAAGTTATTGACAATGCTTATATTGTACCCACTTCGGAGAAATCCAAATAGAGCAAACATGAGAAGAAATGTTCACAATGAACAAGTTAGTGTTAGAATTTATGCATAATGCTTTTGGTCCATGTATTTCTAACGAACTTGCTCATTTTGATAGTGCTTATGCAATTTGAAAATTATTTGAAGCACATCAAGGAAACTAGGAGGCGATCCGACGATCTTTGACGGTTCCCTCTTCAAGTTCACAAGGAGCCTCATTATATACACGGCCACTAGGCGATAGCCCTAGTGAGGTATGAGAGTCCGATAACGAAAATGATCTTACTATTGATGAACTTGCACAAGGTTAATGCATGAATATAAGAAATTGCAACGTAGCTACATTAACTTAAAAAGCCAACATGTCGAAATAAAATCCTCTCATGAAACACTAGCTACTAAGTTTGATCTCATTGCAAATGAAAATATAAATCTTAAAAAATGTAATGAAAAATTAAAATTAGAAAATGCTAGTTTGTTTCATACTAAATGTGATGCAATGTTAGAAGTTAAGAACATAAGAAAAGAGCTTAATTCTTTCAAAATTGATCATGCATGTTCCACTTCTAACAACAATGCTTGTGTGGTTAATAATGAGTTGAATCATGTTAAAAGTAGAATATCCTCTTTAGATTCAACATTAAAAATTTGCATTGTTAATAACAACAAGCTTATGGACTTGTGTGCAAAGTCCCACAAAATTATTTCCAAGAAACTCATTCACTATGCACACAAGTATAACAAAATTTACAAGTGTTCAATTTGCGGCCGTAAAGGCCATATTGCTAAATTTTGTTATAATGCACAAAAGCCAAATAAGCCTAATCATTTTTGTGCATCCCATCAAGCTTCATCATTACACACACATGCACTCGCATCCAAAGTTCATCATAAGCATGCTAGTATGTATAAGTGTAAATTTTGTGGTCGTTTTGGTCATTTGACCAAGTTTTGTTTTGATTTGAGAAGAAACTCTCGTTTGCAAAATAATTACAAAAAAACCTATTTTTGTAAATGAGCAATGTGCACAACAATTTGGTCAACGTAAACCATTCCAAACTCTACATTGCACAAATTACAAGCATATGGGTCATGTATACAATTTTTTACTTTGATCGTATCCGTACACAAAATGCACCCAAATGGGTTCATAACCTAAGGGTTTTAAGCTTTCATGATATGGATCATATCCCTGGACTCTTAGGTATATGAGAGACGGGGTTGTCCCAAGAGGAGTGGCGTCGGTAGTAATACCTAGAGGTAGGTCATAATTCCAAGAACTTGAGGGAAACTCGGGCTAGAGACCAACACTTAGAGGATGTAGAGTGTGAGTGTAATTGTGTGTATTGTAAAGTTTTTGGTGAACTAGTAAACCAAATTGTGAGGTGTAAACGTTATTCGGATGAGCGTAGAAAATCCGGTTGTGATAGTGGATTTCTTCCCGGGAGTGGGAAGCGGAGACATAGGACGGAGGTCCAAACTCCGTGATCATCTTTTTGTGTTAGAATTTGCATTGGCATATCATTCGTGTCTATTGCTTAGTCTATTTTATTCGCCTTTGCTCATTGTTTATATTGCCCTATCACATTTATTTTTGCTTATCCTTACATATATCTCATTGTGTATCTCATTGTTAGGATATTTCACTTTGTTTACATTGCTTATTCTTGCTCATATCACTTTATATATCTATCTTGCAAGAATAATTTGTTAATAAGTTTTAATCAGCATTAATATCTAATAAGATTAGTAATAACCCTATTCACCCTCCCTCTAGGGTTCTTTCAGAAGTGGCCATCACATTGGCTAATTCTTTTGAAGGCTTCTATATTGGTTATGTGCCTCGTCTCAGGAATACATATGTCGATGCCTTGGCGTCACTCACAGTTACACAAGCTTTGCCCGAAGGGATTACTCAGCGGATCACCGTATCTAGCGAACAACTTTTTTGACCTAAATATGCATTGCAAGTCGACGCAGACGATGAAGGGCCCAAGGTATTCGAACCTAGAGATTAGAAATTCTTGATCATCGACTATGTCTTATATGGCCTGTTACCTGAAGACAGAATCTGTATGCAGACGAGCACTAAGATTCTATTACGACTCCCTATCACGGACCTTGTACAGGAGATCGTACGATGCGTTGTTACTTCGTTGTTTGTCTAACCAAGAAGCAGAAGAAGCTCTTAAAGAAGCTCACGATGATATTTGTGGAGCTCACCATCCAGGCCCTAAACTATAGGACCGGCTGTGTAGACTTGGCTATTACTGGCCAAATATGATCAGGGACGATGTCGCTTACACCAAACGGTGTCACACCTGCCAAATACATGTCAATTACATGCATCAGCCGTCGGAGTATCTGCATCTTTCAGCCACTTCATGGTCATTAGAAACATGGGGTATGGATATTATTAGCCTAATTTCCTCGCCTTTTGCAAAAGGACATCGCTTCATCCTAGCGATAACCAACTACTTTTTCAAATAGGACATCGTTTCATCCACGTGATGTGCCTCTATTGTAATCATAGTCGTTATACTCTCATGTCACTGAATAACTTGATCATTTCCATACTGTGATTCCTGCAAATAACGTTGTTCAAGGTAGTGGCCTACTAAGCGATGTGCCACTATCTACCCTCTTATTCTCAAGTAGTGACCTACCAAATGATGAGTCACTATTCCAATTTGAGATTGTTATTGTATTAACCATATCATCATACTCCTCCGGTCATTCCTGCAAATGACCACTTCTTAAAATAACAGGCTTACCATGCGATGATCCTCACTTCTAAATTTCCAGGTTGAGCAGTTACACCGAACGATACAACCAAACTTGATTACAACTTAACTGTAGTAATCATGCTTAAACACTTAATCTAACACCTTGAATGGCTAAGGATGGAGGAGAAATCTTTGCATTAAGCTTGAGAAAAACTCCTCGACAACTTATCATACTAAGAAAAAAAAGTATGTCTAGTCTAACTCAAACGAAGTATGTCTAGTCTAACTCAAACGCCAGTTGGTAAAGACACATTAAGTCCATTGATAGCTAGGGGTTTGCTAAAAATTCTAAGTTATGTTTATTGATTGCAAAGAAGAAGTAAATAATTGATGGATAACACAAAAATTTTATTCATTGAAGCTATAGTGACAAAAGTCAAAATTACATGGATTGAACTCAGATAAATTGAACAACATTATGAAGTTCGCTTACAAATTCATCCGACGACCTTTGACGCCCCACTTCAGTGTCTTCCAATGCCTTCTTGTACAACTTATCATCGTAAAACATCACTTGGTTTCTCACGACAGTATCAAGCCTCTCCTCCGCCAATTCTTCAGGTTCTTATTGTTAAAATTCCATCTCCCATTTCTTGGCAAAAAAATCTTCACTATTCCCGACTTTCAACTAGGAGAATCGTAAGTTCACTGAAACCATTAAGCTTCAGATTGATCAGCAGAACTATGACCCTCAGAAGGATAAGTGTTTCAGTGGGTCTATGAAGCTGGCACATATTCTGAGGCCCAAGATGTAGGTTTGCCTACTTAGGGATCCTCAACATGTTGAAGGGATAAACAAGATTGGACCTGGAATATTTCTTTAGGGTTGCATTCGAAAGCTCAGCAAGTTGTTAAAGCACTTTTTGACTTCGGTTCTGAAAGATTAGGAGATTCTCAAGAATGGGATAATCAGGTAGATCCACTCTAGTCTGGGCTGCATCTGAACCAATATCACCACGCGAAGAAATAGGAACATGCGAATGAATAACTGCAAAGAGCAAAATGAGGAAGTTAGCTCAAAAGGGCCAAATTAGGCTACAAGACGAGCCTCGCCTAAGAAATGGTGCGAGCTTCACCCATTAGATGAACCTCATTAATAAGACAAACCTTGTCAGCCAAACAAGTTTCGTCGAATAGATGGACCTCATCAAACAGACAAGCCTCGTTCGACAAACAGACTTCGTCAAAATTGACAAACTTCATCCATCAAGCGAATCTAGACCATCTGACGAACTTCATCATATAAGAACCACAATGAGTAGTTAAAAGAGTGATGTTTGTCTCCTCAAAGAAGCTAAGCCACAAGCGACAGATCGACCATCCAGTCATCGAAGGTTCAAATATTCTTGCGCAAACTTTGTGCTCATGTGACCAAAGTCCGATCAGATGAGGATCTTACCTGAGATGATGGGTAGAGCATCGGTGCCGCCTGAAGAACCCATGATTTTCATACTCTTACCCCCTGACAGCAGTTGCTAAAACTATAGAGTTTAACAAGATCAGAAAAGCTTGAAGCTTTAAAAAAAAGGGGAGAAGACTGGAAAGCAAGAGCCTTTCTAAGTCATTTCGACTTAGATCTTGAAGAAGAAGACGATAAGTCTTCTTGAGAAGCAATTGCCTATATATAAGCAGAGAGTCCAACTCAGCAGCCCTGATCTACTATGCAGATCTCCAAATGCCAGATGGACAAAGGGTGTTTGACCCGAAAAGACACAATAAGTAAGTGGTACTTAATGCTAACGAAATTGATTGACAAATCCACGTGGATCGACAGAGTCAAAGCAACGATGCTTTCTGAATTGCCAAACCTTGCTTCAAAACATTAAGACTCGTTTGAAACAAGTCTTAAAATTCTAAAGTGATGAGGCTCTCCAAACTCTCGAACTTCGCCTTAAAACACTAAGAATTGCCTGATGAAAGTCTCAAAGTTTCAGAGCAATGAGGCTCATTGAATTGGTGAACCTCACCTCAAAGCGATGAGGCTCGTCTAGACAACTCCAAAAATGTCTACGTATTGAGACTCGTTGAATTGAGTCTCATTCCATCACACGACCCTCATCAAAATAAAAATGGTGGGCAAAATCATGATTCTATTGACAAAGAAACTACTACGACAAGGGCCATGTCACAAAAGTGAAACTCAAGGAAATTCAATAGTCTTGCAAATTTCTTCCAAAAGTTTGTTCAATGATTCTTGGTGCTCCGCTTCGACTTCTGCCATTGCCTTCTTACGCAGCTCCTCATTGGAAGACACCTCTACGTTGCTTATGGCGTTTTCCAGCTTTTCTAACTCATTGAGCTCAGCCTAAAGCGATGTTTACTGTTCCTCCCGCTTAGCTACTAGTATCTTCCGCACTTCCACCGTGGCCCTCAGATTATTTTCTTCTTCACCAGCTTAGCTTGAAGATCGAAAAGAGTAGCCCTATAAGAGTTAACTAGGAGATGTTAGTTCTGCTTACCGTATTTTGTCCTCACTGGACAACTTCTCGCCGACCCTGTTAAGCTCTTTAACTCTTTGCTTCTTTTCAAGCACTTGACGCTCAAGCTCGAATAGAGAATCGTCCCTTTGCCTCAAATATTGCATAGTCCATTCTTCAGCTAGAGGGATAAAGGATCAATCGTGGTGATCATGCCACCTTCTGAAGAGGTCTTCCACCTTTGCTATATGCACTCTATATGGCGCCACGGCCATACTACTGGTCAAACTCTGCATTAAGTTTAGAAGAGATTCTAGCAACACCTTGATCTCAGCAAAGTCAGCATCATGATCCAATACTTGAGAGGGAGATTCCATTAAATTTGTAAGGAAGTTCTCCCGAACCTTCAACACAAAGTTTTTCCCTAAAGCAAAAGAGGAAGAAGGTGTGGCACTGGAAGAAACCATCTCTGAGTGATCGACAAATGAGCCTGTTGCTTCTGTGGAGACTAACAACGAAGTAGATACGGTGGTCACAACAATGGCAACAGGGGCAACAGTCATGACAACATCTGTTTGAGATTCTGTTGAGGGAGTAGGGCTGGTTGTGACAATAGCTATTGTCACTCCAATTTCAACAGCCGTGCCATGAACGGCTGTCGCTTCAGCTAAAATAACTAAAAAGGACATTCACCCTATGAGAATTCTGTTAGTATAATTAAGAAAGGCAATAACATATATGAAGTTGTTTACCTGGGGCACAAGGAGCATCCTCTGTGCTCACACTAGGTTCAAAATGTGACCTGGGACAAAGTAGAGCCAAAGGAACGTCATCCTCAAATTCTAACTCTGCTTCAGCTATGACATGTTTTGTCAGAGGAGAGATAAGTATTTGAGCTTCTCGTTGTGGTTTCTTCCCAAGTCGCTTTGACTTCCTTACTAGTTCTGGCCCCTTGAACTTATCCCCTATTTGCCTTAAGACTCTAACTTCTTCGGCTTGTTTTGTAAAAAGGTCAAAAGGTGAATGTTAAAAGATAACAACTCCAAATCTAGAAAACCGAGTGAAGATAGAGGTACCGGTGTAACTGGAATTGGCATTTTCGAAACTGGAGCTGTTGTTTCTAAAATCAATGGCTCCTGAGATTCAAAGTGAGTAGGTGACCCCTCCGTGGAGCTTGGGATGTGCAAAAACTCAGTTGGTGGTTGAGAAGAACCCTCTATAGTTGCACCAACAGGTGGGGATACATGCTCAACAATATCATGTCGCAGACACCCAAGCGACTCTTCAACACGGGCAAGCTCCACTGGTCCATCAGCAACAGCTTCAGTCTCAAAAGCTACGCCTTCTTCGGCAGCGACAGGCATGTGACTCCCATACTCTTCGATGCGAGGAGACCCCTGGAGTAGACTTTCACTAAGTGCCGCAAGAACTTATTGATGAGTCTCATGCGGACTCGAAGGTTGCAACTCTTCTTCTCCTCCTAACTCTTCTGCACGTTGAAACTCCTTGAGACCCGACATGTGACTCTTTTTCGAAGTGTCCCTAGATTTGAGGTGACCTCGAATAAGGTGTAATCCTGAGGAGTTAACGTTGAAGCTTGGAATTGCTGCATTAGTGGTACAATAACACTTGTAATAAGCAAGTGTCGTCCGGAGTTGGGGATTCTGGTGTGGAAGTGAAAAGCGAGCACCTATACCTCCGAAACAAGCTCTCTCTCCCTCGATTAGACCACTACCATTAGATCGCAAGTGCGTGTTAGGGTTACTAACGTATAACTAGTCGTAGCCGAATTGACGAGCAAAACGGCAAGGCAAATATGGCTCTAATTGACACGCTGGGCCAAAGCGGTAGATCAGGTCCCCGAGACGTATATTCATGAGCCACATGAAGCAGCCATTGATAAAGCAGTATAACCCTGACTGTTCGACTCATCCACAAATGCTTGGTTGTAGCTAATCGCAGGAAAATAAGGAAAACACCGAAAAAAGTCAAAATTGCTATGGTCCCTGAGCATGTTCCTCATCATCGCCATATACGCCTTTCTCGAAGTAGAGTTCTCTAGTCGCTAGATAAGAGGGGTGATTTGACCTTCTTCATGAGCGGAAGGTGCACTCATGAGGGTAGGGCAGTGCATCAAAGCACGCTATGAGATAGGCATAAGGAAGTTCCACTTGAGGATTCTTTCGTCCTCGACAAAAATAGACACACAACCGCCACAACCCCCAGTGAATGCGAGCGCCATGGCTAGGAGGAGAGCATATGAATGGCCATGCGCCAAACGGATGGCTCGAACGCCACTTCCATCGACAGGGTTTCACAGCTATTGGAGGTGATGACAATATGTTTCGGTCATAACATGAGGTATCCCGCTAGTAATGCCTTGTGAGAAATTGGTTCCTCAACTTGGTGAAAGAATCTCTCGAACTCCACACCAGCCGCATAGCCACACTCAATCTAAGGCGTTACATAAGTAATGGGGGATGAGCAAAGAAGCGCTTTGCCGACACAATCATATCACAGGGGTTCAACTGTGCTACTGGGTCCTTCTTCCATCCATAAAAAGATAATATGCCCAGGTGCTATGGTTGGGAGACATGCGCCCTTCTTATTAGTACGCCCCTAAGTATGCAAACACATATGATAATAGCATATCAACTCCTAAAAGATGACGACAGCTTGGAGATGGTCTTTCTCTAGATCTACCAAGTCCCTGTGCCCTAGAATGTACTCTTCATAGGGGTATCCTCCTAACGACAACATCAAGACTTCCACCATCTCGTGGAATGCAATCCCTAACTCCCTGTCAGGAGTGAAGAATGTGCACGTGTCAGGGTTATACAACTCTAACACACTAAAAAATTGTTGGGCATTGTTCTTTAGCCCAAACTGTGTCACTCTGATCGGCGCAAGAAGACTGTACTTATGTAGGTCGTCGTAGTTTTCTTGCAAGATGAATTCAATCATCCGGGGCCACCATTGTGTAGCACTCCAATGGGACCACCAGAAGTTTTGAAGCCCTTGGCTGGAAATTGTCCCTCTGCCTTGAAGAAAGAACGGCCGAAAGTACTTGCTTCTGCGGCCATCTCACCAGGATGTAATTCTCTCTGAACTAACACAGGGTGTAAACTGATAATGTAGTGACCACCACCATCCACTCTGGCATCGCTCTTAGAGAAATATCCGCATGTGACCCCATCCTGTGTCGGGATCAACATCAGTCCATCTTCATGGGGACTAAAGCTACTTTAAGGAAAGTAAGGGAATGGTCATGTGGCATAAGAGGGGTAAAGAAACGCCATTCGCCCACTGTCCTAAGCCATCGATATTACCCGAGATCCAACACATCAGGGTCAGATGTAGGATCGCTGAACATAAAATTAGATTTTGGAACACGACTTCGGATAGATGTTTCCAAAGAGGCGTCTGTGATCAAACGCCTTAATGTGACACGTGAGGGCTCAGAGAGTAGGTGAAATACTTCCTGACTTCGGTTCTGGAATGTGGGAAGGTACTCGAGCATAGGATAATGGGGTTGGTCTATCCTCGTCGAAGTGTTATCCGATCCGATATCACCATGTGGAGGAATCGGAGCAGAAGAATGCAAAACTGCAAAAGGGCAAAACAGTGGAGTTAGCCCAAATAAGCCAAAGAGGGAAAACCTTAGCTCAAAAGACGAGCTTCCCCCAAAGAATGGCACAAGCCTCATCAGACAGGCAAACCTTGTTAACAAGACGAACTTCGTCCATCAAGATGAATCTCATCAAACAGACAAATTTTGTCCGACAAACTAGCCTCGTCAGAAAAGACAAGACTCATCAGATCGATGAGCCTCGCCTAACAGACGAATCTCATTCGTCAGATGAGCTTCATCTTAAAAGGGGAAACTATTCGTCTCCCTCGAAGACTTAGGCCCGAAATAGGCAGAGTTCAACTATTCTAAAATGTAAAACTTGCGTTCGAGTGCATTACCTGAGAAAATAGGTATGGAGGCGGCCTCGCCTGAAGAGCAAGTGGCGGCCTCGCCTGAAGAGCAAGTGGCTTTCTTGCCTTTCCCTTTGTCGACAGCAATCTCTAGGGCCATGGAGTTGAAAACTTGAAGAAAATAGAAGGCGAAAGTTCTGTGCAAATGAAGCGCCTAAAATTTTTAAACTTGAAGAAGACGATAAGTTGGTCAGAGGCCTTTGCCTATTTATAGGCGGGAAAACAGATCAGCGGACAAGATCCGCTCTGCGAATCTCGAGGCCCTAGCTGGCAACCTTTTATCAGGCTTGAAAAAGCATGATGACGAAAGCGTACACCATTTAATGCTGACAAGACCTGACTGATAGTTCCACGTAGGTTTGACGAAGCTCGCATAGAGTGACGAGATTCAACAAACAGTCGAGCCTCATCTTGAAGCATCAGAGCTAGCTCAGAAACAATAAATTTTGCTTCGGACCATGAAGTTCACTCCTAGAGACCAAGTTCGCCAAGAAACCAGTCTTGCCAAGAGGCCAAGCTCATCATGCAAACCAAGCTTATCATAACCAAAAAAGGTTCAAAGTATTTCATACCCCATCAAACCCAATTCAGGTCTAAAAACTTTGAAGGGGGTTTTGTAGGCACTAAAAAATTCCAAGAAACAAATGAGTATCGAAGCCAACAACAGACATGACGAGGGTCATCACAATGATGAACCTCGTCTCAAACAACAAAGCTTGTCATTGGAGGTGAAGTCTGAAGATTATCAGTGAATGAAGCTCAAGCTCATTAGTGAAGACGAAGCTCAAACTCGTAAGTGAAGACAAAGTTTTCTCAGAAGACAAAGCTCACCATATAGTGAATCTCGCTTTGTTGGATGAACCTTACTACGTACCGAGGTTTGTCTCGTCTGACAAACCTCGCCACACAGCGAGGTTCACCGTGCCAAGTAAGGCTCAACGCTAGGTGGTTAGCATCCTTAAAGACCCAGTTAGCCTACGTGGGCTAAACTTGAGGAGTCAGTTACACCCTGACTCCATGATTTTAGTGCATCATTTACGCGCTAAGGCCTACAAATAGCTATAAGCAGCTATGAAGAGGCTAACTTGGACATTTGCGCAAGGAACACTCCAGGCAGAGCCTTTGCATTCAAATTTGAGATCCGAACCTCGGTTCTTGCGATCTAAAATCAAAAGCAGCCACTGTCGGTAGTTCAAGCCATCAATAGAGGCTGATTCTCCTCTTGAGTTGAAGCGGTCTTGTTCTGATCATCAAGGGGAAGCAAACTCAACTCAAGCATCGAGTGAAGCATTCTTCCGCCACACAGAACCCATGTTAAACAAAAGGAGAAGTAAAATCAACCATCTCCTCTTATGTACTTGAAAAAGAGCGATTGTAAAGAGATCCTTACCAGGCGATATGATCTCGTTTTCATAACTAAAATAGTTAAGAGAAAATCAATCATTTCGTATCTTTTTCGAGACCCTACACTTACCTTTTAAAGAAAATTTTCAATCTTCTTCTTCAAATTTATTCCTTCATAATTAAATACACAAATCAAAGAACCAAAATAGAAAAATTCTATTTTCAAGTACCTTTCTCGGCAATGGCACAAAAAACTTGATGTGTTGTAGAAATAGTGTCAAGTTGTAAGTGCACAACTAAGTTATAACATAGAAAAATATCGATCCCACGAAAAAGGTGTGTAGAATTTTTTTAACAATGATTCTAGATATAATAAAGAGGATGTGATTATTTACAGATAAAAATGACTAGAATGAGAGGGGAGAAAGAGAGGGAATAAATAAACGAAAATAAATAAAAAACAAGGAGGAGAAATAAAAACTAGAAAAATAATAAAATCAAAAAGAGAAAAATAATCAAAAGACGAAAATTAAAATAAGTAAAAGATAGAGGAAACCAAGCAGAAAAGATAGGAATCTATAATCGAATCCACTAGCTAACTTTATTTAGGATTTATGACCTATTCTGTTGGCCTTCTTGTTTTGATGATGATTTACAAACAATTTACATCTAATATTATTTGTCTAGTGTTTGTGTTTTATATTTATTCTAGGCAAACAATATGTTGGAGGATGGATAGAATTGCGCCATAATGATCATATCCAATGGAGGTTGGCGGAATAGTGGAGTGAAGCAATGTACATTCAAGTTCAAGCTTTATCCGCAAGTGTACCAAGTCAAGCCTATTAAAGATCAAGCTTGGGTAATTTAGTTTAGGTGTTATATTATGTGTGTTGGTACTTTAAGCTCAATATAATATGCACACACTTTTAATTGTTTACTTTTTTTATATATTTATATATATATATATATATATATATAGGGTAAAGTGAATCTAAGGTGACTCCTTAGGTGTAGCCTAAGGATGCATGATCTAAGCCATTGATTCACTTTACCACAAAATAATCTAAGCCCTTGATTCGATAACAACTCCCAAAAAAGAAAAATAAATTCTAAAAAAGCCCTATTCTCACGTGGTCCCCTCAAAAATCGTGATCAGAAGTGGAAAAAAATCGCGATTTTCTCCTTCAAAAATTTTTCGCTCGCGTCGATTCCGTCTCCTCCGCATTGCCGCCGTCTCCCCTGCATCGCCGCCGTCTCCCCGACCTCGCCATCGTCATCCGGAGAGCGTGGCCTCCGTCCCTACTTCAGCGCCGGATCCCGCCGCCCCTCAGGCTGAGCCATTCGCCCCCGCTCACCACCATCGCGAAAGCTCTCCTGAGCCCCTCCACATCCGCCACCACT
>BQKN01000217.1:168100-201146 GCA_022839385.1 Asparagus kiusianus
ACTTCTGATCGCGATTTTTGAGGGGACCACGTGAGAATAGGGCTTTTTTTGGAATTTATTTTTCTTTTTTCGGAGTTGTTACCAAATCAAGGGCTTAGATTATTTTTTGGTAAAGTGAATCAATGGCTTAGATCGTGCATCCTTAGGTTACACCTAGGGAGTCACCTTAGATTCACTTTACCCATATAAATATATAGTTATATAAATATACATAAGTTAAGTTTTGGTTTCTATGTATATTTAGTTATATATATACATACATGGTTTTGGAGTTTTCAAGTTTTAATATGAAACAATTGAATATAATTAGAAAATATATTTTTGTTTCATACTTACATGCATATATATATGATTTCATCAATATCAATTTTATTTAGTTCAATAAAATCATATTTACTTCTGAAATATTTGTAAAATATGCAATTTTGTAAAAATATTGTTTTCTTGGTTTATGAACTTAATAATAATCATATATATTTTTTATTAAGTCTATATAATCATTTTGTAATGTTTCAAAACATGGTTAAGCTAAAATGTCAAAACTCATATATTTATATTTTCATGTTTTGGAATATTTTACAAAATGATGATATTTCTCATTTGGGAGGTCTTTTCTAAAAACCAGTTTTTGTAGCATATGTATTATTATGTCTACAATCATTTTCCAAAGTTTTATATTTTTTGGAATTTGTTTGATATTTTTAAACAGGGTTTTAAAATCAGGAAATCAACTTTCAAACATGTTTTCTCATATGTCAGTTTACGGTCAACCGCCACGGTCGACCGCGCCTTTGTTTTTAACCTGCGGAGCCAACAACAACTTTCACGGTCGACCTCCATGGCCGACCGTCAGCTCAAAAATTCACACGGTCGACCGTCAAAGTTTCTGGAATTTTCTGAGCCTCGAAAGTGGCTCGCGGTCGACCGCGAGATTTTCACAGTCGACCGCCGTTCACCCCAATGGTCATTTTGTACAGAATCTGATTTCTGATTCTTGGGCTTATTTGTCTTTTTCTTTGGGGTTTTTGCTGTCGGTTTCTCTTCCTATATAAATCCCTCAATCCCCTTCTACCAGACATAATCTAAGAAGTTTTTAAACGAAAGTTTAACATGGATTTAAGCCTGTTTTAGTTTGTTTTAAGTTTGGGGTTTGTTTTTACAAAGAGGAGCTTACATCAGTTGTTGAGGAGTTCATCTTTAATATTTCATAATTCTTTCTTTGTGTTTATAGAGAAGTTTTCTAACTCTTTTCTCTAGCAATTTTATTATTGATTTTCATATTCTTATTATTGCTAGTTTGCTATTGGAGTTAGATTTTATTTAACTCATTGTTTACACACACCCACATTGAGCTTATTGTATTTTCATACATAGTATATTTGGGTTGGTGAGTGTTATAACAATTGAGTGTGAGCTTTTATTGTATTCTCATCCATATTAGAGAACAATCATTTATTGTAATTGTGCTTATTGTGAGGATCATTTTGTAATACACTTGTACACCGAGAGAAGTGAGTGGTGAGAGTCGGGGATCGTCCCAAGAGGAGTGATGTCGGTTGAAGAACCTAGGGAGAGGTTGTATCCGAGCACTTGAGGGAGACACATCTAGTTCCAACACTTGAGAGGTGTTCGCAGGAAAATTCGTGTCTTTCTTCATTGATTCCATTGCACACTCTTGTAATAGTTTATCGATTACAAAGATCCGGTCTTTTTATAAGATCCGGTTACAATAAAAATCAAAACAAAGAAATGAAAAAAGATTACAACTTTCTTTCCTTATTTGCCGAACAAATCGCGAGCTCCTGTTTTGCGGTCACTCGCTTGCGTGGGTTGTTTGCCTGCGCTGGGGTTTATCCGTGGACCACCGCTAGATCTAGATCCGATCGGATCTACACAGTATAACGGGTATTATTTCACCAAGGAAACAATAGCCGGAGGGATTGTTTCACCAAGGAAACAATCGCTCAAATCTCGGGATCAAAGACCAAGCTTTGATCCGGAGTATAACGATGTAGATCTGAGATCCGGTCCTCTCGAACTCCTACCTTATTTGGCGTTGACGATCGCCGAGCACCAGATCTGGATGAGCAAGTCCTTGAAGTCCTAAAGTTTGAATCTTTTTAAGTTTTAAGCTTCGAATCCTACAGGGCTTCGCCTCTCTCCAAAAATTCCCACCCCTGAACAAATGAACCTGAAGGCCTATTTATAGGCGCTCTGAACTGTGCCCGCGTATGGAACTGGGCCGGCCACCTATAGGTGGCTCGGCCTTGGCCGGCCTTGGCCGAGTCCCCCAGGTGTTCGTTGATTTGCCTCTTTGTGCCCGTTTTTCGGTTCTGTGGTTGACTTGTTCGGATTCGATCCGATTCCTGATTTGGCAATAAATCCACTTCCGAGTTTGAGTCCGAAACGAATCTTTGATTCGATCTCAATTCGTCCGAGTCTGCTATTGTTTGGATGGCTCGTTGACTCCCCAAATCGTTGGCTTGATTCCGCACGCGAGTGGATTTATTCCATTGTTTGCGTGCGGTTCGTCAGCTTCATAGCCTCGTTAATCCGCTTCGTCGCGTATCGCTTGGCTTCGGCATTATGGACTAATGGTCGTGCTTGGATACATCGCCCGATGGTCGGTTCTGTCGAATCAGCGTCGTCGAGCTGTGTTAAGGGACCTATAGGTAGTTTTATACGCCTACAGATACCCCCTCCAAAGTATTTCAGCCTCGTTCTTTTATAGAAGAGTCTGGAATACTTTGGATGTGATTGTCCCATCGTTCAATCGGTTCCGACGGGATATTGGGAATGGCTTCCATTCTTGATTCCTTCAGTCCTCTAGGCTATTCGGTGCTTTGTCGAATGTCTGTAAGGGTTCCGGTGCTGCATTTATTGTCTGACCGTCTGTCGGAATTTTGAATTTGAAGTCGATTCTCGATTTCCTGACTTTTTAGCTCGAATTGGCTGCTTCAACACAGAACTAACCATCGATCGTCGGCGTTGAATCTTCATTTACAACATATTGTCCGGCGTTTGAGCTTCTTGGTGACGCGTTGTCCGGTGTCCATGCTCCATTACAATGCGTTGTCCGGCGTTTTGACACAGTTTATACTCGTACGTCTGCTGGAGTATACACAGTTTAAGCTCTTAAGGAATTGGAGCGTGGCGGATAACTGAGTCACGAGACCAATTTATAAAATTGATGCGTCAATGACTCGTATTTATAGAATTTTTGGCAAATTCTCAGCCATCAACGGATTTGATAAGCCTTTACCGACTACCGTTTGAGTCGGGCTAGCATGCGGATTGTCTAGATCTGTTCCGCATGTAACGTTAAGCTAAAAGAGTTAACCCTCTTAGTACTACGATATTGAATACGTAGACTTCGTCTTTCTCCTGTGAAAAGACTAAACAGGAACGTGTATGAGACGTTGACTTAGGATTTTTGGCAAATCCTCAGCCTTCAACGGATTTGACGTGCTCTTACCGATTACCGTTTGAATCGGGCTTACATGCGGATTGTCTAAATCCGTTCCGCATGTGACGTTGCGCTTAAAGGAATGAACGCCCTTAGACTTTGTGCTACGACTTCGAATACGTAGACTTCGCTATTGTTACGGGAATAGGCTACCCGGTAACGTGTATTAAACACTGACTTATCCCTACTTAGGCTTCGGAATAAAACACCCTAGAATCAAATTCTGGTATCTATTTCTACGGGAAAGAGACTAAACCGGCGACGCGTGTTAGGCGTCGGCATATCCTTTCTTAGGATTCAGGATGAAATTCCCCATGCGTGTAAGGCATGGATTTTGGTGTTATTAATAACAACCTGTCACAATATTGAATATGTGGACGAGTGTTCTTTTTAACGGTTAAGAACTAACCGGCAGCGCTGGTTAGGCGCAGACTTATCCCTTCTTAGGTTTCAGGATAAAATACCCCAGAATCGAACTCTGGTGTCTTCTTCTTCGGAGAAAGACTAAACCGGCAGCGCGTGTTAGGCGCAGACTTATCCCTGCTTAGGATTCGGGATAAACTTCCTAGGATGAATCCTAAATTCTTAGAAAAGGATTGGTGTGGGAAGGAAGAATTTTATATTCTATTCCCCGAACAAAGAAGAAAATGAGACTCGAGGTGGGATCTCCACCCCTAGAATCCGGAAAGGTGAAACTAAGAGTGGGATCTCCACTCCGAGAATCTAAAAGATTCGGATAACCCTAACTGTCGGAAGGTTTGATTACCGAACTAAGGATGAATTTCTCGTTTACCGAGAGTGAATCGTGATTTTGGTCCTAACTGTAGGAAGGTTTGACCAAGCGAGAGTTTGAGATGACCCTAACTGTAGGAAGGTTTGATCACTCGATTTGAAAGCGGACCTCTCTTTCATTGGAGGAATCGAGAGGGGATTTTGGTTGTGGTCCTAACTGTAGGAAGGTTTGACCAAGTGGGGGTTTAAAACGATCCTAACTGTAAGAAGGTTTGATCGCTCGATTTGTGGGCCTCTCGTTCATTGAAGGAATCGAGAGGGGATTTTGGTTTTGGTCCTAACTGTAGGAAGGTTTGACCAAGTGGAAAGTGAGAGTGAGAATACAAATCACTGTAGGAATGTTGATTCGTACAAATCACTCAAAGGGGGTTCCTGATGTTAAGTGATAAAGACTTAACAAAAAGGGGGCTTTGACAATTCGTCAATGATTGATAGATCAGAATTCTAAGCATTATATCCGGACTCTAACAATGAAAGTGCTGAGTGCACGAACATAGCGGAAGTTTGAATGGATTAAACAGGAAAGAATTTTGGTGGTCCCGCCGTCAATTAGTTTGATCGGTGGGGGATTCTATGGTGGAGACTATGAGTCGTCAAACACCAATGAGAGTTTTGTGAGGAAAAATTGATCCAATGAAGTGATCGGATTTCATCTCAGCAAAAGAGTGTTCGGAAATTAGGAGTTTAGTGTTTATCACTTTATTCATCATGACCGGGTTATCCCTAAGAATATTACATTTAACATTCTTCCGGGAACTTCCCGTTACATGAATTATCCACCCCCAGCTTTCTTTGCAAAACTGGGTGTATTATTGTATCAGCTGCACGATCGGGTTATCCTTAAGAATACCACGCGTGGCACTCTCCAGGAACTCCCTGTGGAAGATAGGAAATAGTTTAGACTCATACACCTATTGGAGTATCAGGGAGCAGTTTAACCTCTTATACCGGTCGGAGGATTGAGAAGCAGTTTATACTCGTATACTTATTAGAGTGTCAGGAAGCAGTTTATACTCTTATACCGGTCGGAGTTATGCCGTTCTCAACTGGCTTACTCCAACGTTATGACGCCGGCTTCAACCAATGTCTGGATACTATTCTTTAAAGTAAAGCAGGCCTTGGTGGGATGAAGGATCCTCCTGTGGTATGCGCAGTACTTCGGATCCGTAGTATTGTCAGCTTCCTCCTGATTCGTGATCGGTGGCAGCTTGATCTTGTTATTTTTAAGGAGTGATTCGAAGATGGCTGGAACATCTTCGTCCTTGAAGGAGTACTCTTTTTGAGGCCTCTGATCCGAAGTCTTTTGCTGTCTCCGGGACTGCTGTTGCGACGTTTGATTAGCATCGACAGCTGCTGCAGGTGTCTTGCCCTTACCACGGGAGGCGAAGTTCGAGTTTGGAGGATTAGTTCTCGATTGGCTCCTCTCGGCCTTCTTCCTTCGGAGGAAGCGTTCGGCTTGTTCACCACGCACCTTCAAGTCTTTCCAAGTGTTGGACGGTGCTGTCCCTATTGATTCCAACACGTCCAGTGCGAGGTTGTTGTGGCAAGTCTGAAGAATGAACTCCTCAGTGATTGGGTCCTAGCAATTCAACGCCTTGTTCCAGAACCTTTTGACGAAGGTGTCGACTAACTCCCCGTCTTTCTGTTTCTCGTCGAGCAACGACCCGATGGATATCTCGGTGTTGTCGTCGAAGAAGTTAGCGAGGAATTTTGTCTTCATGTCGTCCCAGCTATTCACGCTTCCTAGCTTGAGGCGGCGATACCAATCGAAGGCGGCTCCGCGAAGGGTGCCAACGAATGACCGCACCATCAGAGGCTCATTACCGGAGATAACACCCAGGTGCGATTTGAAATAAATCAAATGCTGAGTGGGGGAACCCTTCCCATCGAACGGCGTGAAGTTGATTAGACTAAACTTCGTCGGATAGGGGATTGATTCCCATTCTCTTGGGTATGGACAAGGAATGCCCGTTTTCTTCACCTCTTGAGCGGACATCAACGTATTGATTTTGCTCTCGAGGCTTTTGATCTTCAAGTTTTCACTTGTATCTTCGTTGGCATCCTCATTACCACCCCCTGCGTTGATGGGAGGGTTATTGGCATTATAAGTTTCATTTGCACCTATGTCCTCATTTTCCAGATTGTTCTGGTTACGACGACTTGGTTCGCCTTGTTGGTTCCTCAGTGCCTGGAGTTGTTGCTCATACATTTCTTTCATATTCTACATGGCCATCTGCATTTCGAACTTGAAGCTCTCTTGCTGTTTAGCCATGGCTTCTTCGAGCATCTTGGCCACTTGTTCCGCGCTTATCATCAGCGACTCGCAGGGTTCCCCCTCACTGGACACTGTATTATCAGACGCAACCGTAGAGCAAGCATCAGATTCTTCATCTTCTGAAGGTGGTCTTATCCGAACCCTACCATAAGTTCCTCGTGTGATGGCTCCGGACTGCAGACGGGTTAGACGCCGGGATGCTTTCAGAATCGACTCGAGATCATCCCGTGTCGATGTCCTTTTGCTGGTCATGTTAGCAGTGACCATCGGAAATTCTCCATCCTCAATCGCCATTCTTCTTCGTCGGAAACGCCTGGACCTTAGCTTTGGCATTTCAGTGCTGAGCCTCTCGAAAACCGAAACTCTTTCGGGGACCGTCTTGATGCAGTTATACTCAGACAATACCGCCCGAATGAGTTTGGAACAGGAGCATTGAGTCTCTGTTTTTCGAAGACTCCTTTTACTAGTTTTATTCATACCCCCAGCACGATAGTACAGCTCGTCCGTTTGAAAGTCGGAGCAACCTATCGTGTGTTGGCACGATTTCCCAGGTATAACGTCATTGTCATCGGACAACAACGTTTCCTTCTGAGGGCGAATTGCCTTCTTTGGGCTTTCGAGAGTCACGCGCCTTGAAATGCGCCTTTGTGAGCGTGAATTCTCAACGGGCTCCCGAACTTCGATGCGCAAAGTGGTACGCCTGGGTGCCATGATTTCTTTGTCATGCTGAGGGTTGCGGCGACCCCCAGCATGTTGAATCGCTCGGGACTTCTTCATTGGACCTAAACGTTCCTGAACTGAAGCTTTGCATCGTCCATCGGGAAGTGGGCCGTGGCGCTCCAAAACTGACTTCTTTCTCCGGGATGATTCTGCATGACCTCCCGGAGTAGCCATGGGAATTATCAGCAACTTCGTTTGGTTTGCCGAAGGTTGAACCTGCTTCGAAGGCTGCAAAGGTTGCTCTTTGGCCTGAATCGTCACTTCGGACTTGGGCCTCCAAACTTTACGGGTTGGTGGCAGCTTCTTTGCCACTTCCTTCTGCAGCTTCCTACGGGCCTCTTGGACTTGAGCCCGTGCCTGCGCTGACATTGCGCGGCGCTTGCGAATGCGCTCCTCAAGTGTCGAACGATTCCGTTTGATACGGATCCATTCGTTCGTTGGCGGCTTGGAGGAGCTGCCATTCATCGGTTGTTGAGGCTGTTTGCCTCTCTTGTTCTTCAGATCCGCGTTGTAGCGGATCCCGTCAACTGACTCCATAGCCTTTGCGAATTGCTTCGCAAGGCGTTGACGTTGCCTTTGGCGGGCTCTCTTCGAGAGAGTCACTACGCCCTCTGTGGCGGTAGGGTTGGCCAGAGCAGATCCGACCTGGTTAGGAATTGGAGGGATCTCACCCGATGCGACTTTGGCATCTAACGGGGCAAGATCTTCGTTGGTATTTTCAACGTCTTCATACCAACGAGTTTTTCTCCTGGAGGAGAACTTCCTGGACTTGTTAGACTTGCGAGGGGAGGTAGATCCGGACGAGGATGACAGATACTCCTCGAACTTTTGTTCGTCGAATTCATACTCGACCTCCTCCTCGACCGGGATCGGGATCTGCGGCTACGACGCAACGATCTCGGCAGCGAGATAGGTGGCTCCCACTGTGGTCGCCAGATTGTTCGCGGGAAAAATCGTGTCTTTCTTCATTGATTCCATTGCACACTCTTGTAATAGTTTATCGATTATAAAGATCCGGTCTTTTTATAAGATCCGATTACAATGAAAAATCAAAACAAAGAAATGAAAAAAGATTACAACTTTCTTTCCTTATTTGCCGAACAAATCGCGAGCTCTTGTTTTGCGGTCACTCGCTTGCGTGGGTTGTTTGCCTACGCCGGGGTTTATCCGTGGACCATCGCTAGATCTAGATCCGGTCGGATCTACGCAGTATAACGAGTATTATTTCACTAAGGAAACAATAGCCGGAGGGATTGTTTCACCAAGGAAACAATCGCTCAAATCTCGGGATCAAAGACCAAGCTTTGATCCGGAGTATAACGACGTAGATCTGAGATCCGGTCCTCTCGAACTCCTGCCTTATTTGGCATTGACGATCGCCGAGCACCAGATCTGGATGAGCAAGTCCTTGAAGTCCTAAAGTTTGAATCTTTTTAAGTTTTGATCTTCGAATCCTGCAGGGCTTCGCCTCTCTCAAAAAATTCCCACCCCCTGAACAAATGAACCTGAAGGCCTATTTATAGGCGCTCTGAACATATTTCACAGTTTCATTAGTTATCTGCTATCACCTTGTTTTTCGTCTGTATAGTCATCTACATGTGTTCTACATTCGTGTCTTAATTAAACGAGTATTCACAAGTTATATGTATCTATCTGTTGGTCAGCTTAATTGTAAGTACGATCAATTGTTTACCTGTAAATGTGACTATTAGTGGCCTTGTATTAAAATTGTTGGGGACTTATCTGTGGCCGTGTATCATTATGATGGATGACCTTCGTGCCTACATATTTTATTTCATTCCTGTGTCAGCTATATGCCTTGATTTCCTCCAAATTGTGGAGATAAACCAACTTTATTCTTGTAGGTGATTTCGTCGTTTTCACTAAATAGGGAGGGGAGATTAACATCCTGATTTATTAACAATCCCGATTTGATCTCCTTTACATCTAGGATGATTCGTTTAGACTATTTCTATCATTCTATTGCTTCATTTTTCGAATTAGACCCAAAGATGTGTTCTCGTTTTCTGCGTTGACCTACCTTCAATCGAACTATACCCTGAGATTTCTTCTCCGTTGACGTCATAGGATTCCTCATTGTGTCGTCCTCATACTTATGATTATTTCTATGTCTCTTTCTCTTGGATCGTTTCCTCGTTTAGCATGTATACTTTATTTTTGATCGTTATTAGTTATTTCCTTATTTTTCTGCATTGACCTATTTTTCGTCGAGCTTGACTCTAGGATTTATTACATTAACACTATTTCATATTCATATATTCTGCTATTATATTGTATTGAATTATTATTTTATGATGTGATATGCCATTACACTAGTACTCATGATCAGTTGCATTATTATTTTCTTATTGTGTTTGAGAACCTTAATAGTTCATGACTTAGTGGCCTCGTGCATCCTGAACAGACCTAGTGACATGTGTGAGTGTGTTGACTGAAATTAGGCGGTGAACCCGAGTTTTAATAGGGATTTGATTGTTGACTTAGAAAGAATGAGAAGAGTTAGGATGGGAAAGTCTTTGTTCGTCTGATCGGATGTGACTGTTGATATATCTTCCAAGCTCACGCCAGTGGTTGGTGTCGCCACTGGGATTGGTTTGTAGGGCTAAAGTGAAGTGTGTACATCACTTTGGTCAGTGGGAATTTGATTCGTCACCCGAGTTTTGCTTGAGTTCGGACCAGGCAGAAAACGGTGATATGAGCGTTGACTCTATGTGAGATGTGGACCAGTGAGTTTTAGGATGGCTAGTATTCGACCCTGTTACCGTATGCTGTTAGCTTTATATTTATCATGTTTTAGTAGTGAATTTGCATGTTGATTTTGTTAGATTTCCAGTTTGCATGTTTCTTTGTCATTTCTGTTGTTGTGTCGTTTTTCGTATTGGGTTTTCATTCACTCTATTAGTTTTGTGGGATCTTGCCGTGTGCCATGCACGCTGACGTACACCTATTTTCTCTGGTGTACGTCAGACTTAGAGGAAGAGCATGTCCATCTTAGAGATGTGCTAGATCCAGGATATTGTCAGTAGGAGTACCTTACAGATAGAGTTGAAGAATAGACTGACGTTTAATTATCTCTTCTTAGTTGATGATCCTAGTTTCTTTTGTAGAATTTTCCTTTCTTTTACCGTTGTACGAAGTATTATATTTTCTCCAGTATTCAGTTGTTCAATTTTGTATAAGGACATGTTGACCCGAATATTATGTCTTGGATGATATTCATTTGTGATATGTATTATTTTATTCTGTGTTGTTCATTATATTCTTGCTAACTGTGATCGGGGACTTGTGCCTTTGTATTTAATTCTTAACGCTTAGTGTATTAGGTTGAGGAGAAATGTTTATTTTTATTTATTCTCCTTAATCTAATACATCACAGGGTTGTTCACGTTTTGATTCCCCAGTATTTTGGGAAGCGGGGCGTGACAATGTGTCCATCTGGTCCCGCCCTAGAAGCTTTGTCAAACCACGTATATGAAGTTGGCTTGTTGGTTGTAACATTGGACTCACAGACTTTATCTGGGACACCTTTGTGAAGTTTTGAGTTCCCAGGCACCAATGATTAGCAAGGAAATCAGCCAAACCCTAGCTCTTGATTGCCTTCTGATAATTATATTTTTTATCCTTATTATCTATCTTATTTAAATAAATATGTTACTAATAAATTATTTTTTCTTAATTTGCAAGTTAATGAATAATTAATAAATAAAAGCCCTAAAGAATCAAATTCTCTGATTTTCTACCATTTATTAAAGTCCAAATATGAAAACGAAAGAAGGCCCAAGAAAGCTTAAGGATCCATGAAGAAATCGAGTCAAGAAATTAATAAAATTGAAAATCTATTGCAAACAAATATGTCGGCCAACCAATTGGCCAATCGATTGGTTAACCGATTGACCAATCAATTGGTTAACCGTTTGGTCAACCAATTGGTTCGTGACAAAAATAGTTTTCTAGCTGAGATTTAATCATTGATCTCCAAGCTAAATCCAAGGGTTCTCATTCATTATTGTAGGCTATAAATAGGGGTAGAGGGTGAGAGGTTTGAGTGTGACAAATTTTATAAAAACTCCACTTGAAAAGGAGGTTTAGTTGTAATTGAGAAAATCTTTCAAAATTGTAACTTTGTTGAATTAATAAATATTTTTTCTTATCTTTATTTGATGATGAAGATGAAGATGAAGATGAAGATGAAGATATAGATTTGAGATTAGCCTTCAAGAGGCTAGAACCCTATTGCGATGTAAATTTTTCTTGCATCCCAAAAATCACATTGCATCATAAAAATCACCTCGCATCACTATGCATTGAAGTCAGTTTCATCGATCCTCTTGAGTTGCATGCAGTCAATTCCTTTAGTTCTTGTAGGATCTATTATGAAATACTTGTTGTTAAAAATTAGTTTGAGCCATTGTGCGGCCTACTTAGGTGCAAGGATCCCAAAGTCAATTTTGAGAACAACAACTTTAGTGTACTGACTAGACCCTCCATAATCAGCTTGATCAAGTTTAAACACTAGGCTACCTCCTTGGTCTGGCTTTGGAATTAACCTTCTTGGTCTAGCATAGGATTGGTTTCTAAAGGATAAATGAGAGAGCTTGTATATATATCTAATATTGAGTAGAGGGCTTTGCATAGGTGTCTGGCCCAGCCCAAGAATTGTTAGCCCATTAATGAGAGCAACCCAAGGGTTAGCTTAGTTACACCAACTCAACCGACTATAACATTAAATAACTAGTTTATTTAATGAGCCTACTAAGCATGTCAATTCTTAAAGTCGTAGGTTAGAAGCCCAATTGTCACAATTTAGCTCAAACTGGTTAGCTTTGTTGTTGATAGTGAACTAGCTACAAAGCACCTATTGCACCATCATAGCACCTCAGCCCTAGCCTCAATCCATGACCTGAACTGGAAACCAAGTTCGAGTCCTAGTCTAAGTCGAATATTAAACTTATGGAGAATTATTAGATTAAATGAGTTGAGGCTTGCCTTCAACAAGTCTTGAACCTGTGACCTACGATTTGTTCAAAAATATTTTAACCAATATGGTACAATATATTTTTATTATTAAAGTATATACTGTAATATATATGTACTTTAAAACATAGTCCAGGTTTTTAGAAAATTTTTTACAAAAATTCTAACACAATTGTACGCATCACAACAATCTCATGGCATCTCACCAACAAAATCTAAAAGGAGCATATATCAAAAATATTGCAAGGAGTACTCACTTAGCTTGTTGTTTCAAGGCTCCACGCTCAGAAACTCCTCTTTCCGTCAAAACCCCCCTACCTTAACTTTGAATAATTATCCGACGACCTTCATTACTTTCAAAATATCAGATGGCCCTCTTAAACATGGGCAGTAGTTTAAGAATCTGTATTTTTTTAACTTTATCATTTTATTATAAAGTCCTCCTAATAGAGTTAATCGTAATTTTCAAATGGATCAGTAGAATTGCATAGGACAAATTTACTATCGAAAACTGTGGTTCACACTTTTGGAGGGATTTTCAGACAAAAGTTTAGCGTTAAACAGTATTTTCTAGTAACCCCTAAACTTAAGACAAGTTTTTGATATTCTGAAAGTTATAGGGAGTTATGTGATAATCGTCCAAAGTTAAGCGAGGGTAGATGACCTTTAGCCAAAGTTTGATGGGAATAATGAAATGGTAAATATTTTTTTTTTGGATTGAAAGGATATTGTCATTGTTTTTGGACATAGAAGACAGTCCCGTGTTAAACTTGACAGTGTTAGTTCAGTAAGTCTTTGTGAAATATAAGAAGTTCATGGTATGCAAAAAGCCTCAAAGTTTAAGGGGGATTGTTGCATTAAAATAGGGTTATTTTGAGATTACACCCCCTCCCTTGAAAACAATTTCAATATTTCTATATTAAGCCCCCAAATTTTTAAAATTGCTCTTAAGCCCCCAATATCTTCAATATTTCAATATTAGCCCCGCCTTTTAAATCTTTGAAATTAATCTAACGCCCCCCCCGCCCCCCCCCCCCCCCCCACCCACCCACCCACAAAATCTAATTAGTATGTTAAAATAAGTATTCCTAGTTAAAATCCCTAGTTATACCCCTCTAACACAAACCCAACCCCATTAGCCACTTTAACTTATACATGTTGAGCTCTCTAGGTTTGTTTAATAAAACCCTAAATCAAATTTATTTTCCACGTCATCTTCTCCATTGTCTTCCCCAACGGGAACCTTTTCATAGCAAATTTAGGATCAGGACTGAAGAAAGTCGATCGGGAAGACGTTGGAGAGGATGAAGTAGAAAATAGTTTTGGGTTAATGTTTTTATTAAACAGATTTTGGGAACATAATGGGTACAAGTTAAAATAGTTAATAGGGTCGAGTTTGTATGAGAGGGTTATAATTGACAAATCACTGATAAAGTTAAAGTAAATAGAGTACCCCCCTCCCCCCCCAAAATCCCGGTTCAATTTGAACTTGATTTTTTATAGGGGATCGGAGCTTATTTTAATGTACAAATAGGATTTGGGTGGCATGCGATCGATCAATTTCAAAGATTTGGGAGAGCTGATATCTAAATAGTGAAGACTTGGGGAGACCGTGAGCTTTCAAAGATTTTGGGGGCAACTATCAAAATATTAAAGATTTAGGGGGCCAGTAACAAAATATTGAATATGTGGGGGGCTAAATACCGAAATAACTCATTAAAATAGTTAAAGAGTGTTGACTGTAAAATCTTTAAATAGTTAAGAAGATTTTCTGAAATTAACCCTAACATGCGGCTCTAAGAATAAGAACAGATTTATTAGGGGTCAACCGGTCGAGTATCATCGAAGCTGACCTCTCAATAGTTTGTTTGAGCGTTAGATAGCAAAATATCATATTTATCTTTGTATAAAGGTGACTGTTTAACATTCATACAGATTCCAAGACGACAACTTGTAGTTGTAGCCTCTCTAGTTATGTCTGATATTTGCTTTCTATACGGTCCATAAAAAAAAATTTGTCAGGTTTTTTTGCAACCAATTACAATGAGACTGGCAATATTAACATTTTCGTACAAATGAAAAGCATTACTTGCATACAAAGGACTGCCCCTTATATCTTGATGCTTTTGTACCGACTTCTAAAAGTTTAGTTGGAAGTTTTTAATTAATGGATACCCACATTTAAAGGATGGAATTGACGCTAGCGCGTGGTGACAAATAAAGGTTAACAAAATACAATAAATGGACGAAAAGGTCTTTTATTTATTAGAGCATCCAATTTACACGTAGCTCCCGGCTCCTTTCTATCATAATATAATTGCAAATCGATTCTGTATTGTATCACCAAACTGTGGATAAATTTCCCGCGGTTCTATTTATAAGAATAGATCCTCTAAGTGATTTTTCTTTTTCTTTTTACTACTGAAATCATTAAGAAAAGTTTTGAGAAGGTGGATAGACTCACCCTATGATTATTTGTGAAGATAGACCCCAACTGCATTTTTTTTTCACCTTTAAAAGTCCAAAAAATTTACTAATGGGTGTATTTACACTTGGGCCAATACTACAAAGGGGTATATTCGCATAAATAAAACTACATGGGATCTATTCGCGATTGAGTGATATTATCTAGGGTCTATGTGCAATTAACCCTTAAAATTATTATAATACATATATTTATATCGGTTTTTCTATAGAGTGCCCATGGGCACTCTATAAGAGAGGAGACAGATAGAGAGAAATAAATTATGTACAAAAATTAATGCAAATCAGGGGGGCATGGGTTACTATTTATTTCTCTTTATTTCTCTGCTCCCTTATAGAGTGCACATGGTCACTCTATAGAAAAACCGTATTTATATTATCAGTACTTATTAATTTATTAAGAATTAAGATATTGAATTAAATATTATCTTGCAATAAATATTACTACAGTTCAAATAAAATCAATGACGCGCAGATAAAGAAGATTGGAGGCATTTCTATGCAAAATTGGTGGATATTTGTTGTAATAAGGGGTTTTGCTTTTAGACCCATTTGTTTACTCCCATTTATCTTTAAACCAAAGTACTATTATTTGTATCTTTAAGCTCAATTCACCTTTTGTATTTATCTTTAAACCCAATCTCCAAAATATAAAAACAAGTGGTGAAAATATAGTATTTTGAAGATTGGGTTTAAAGATAAATACAAAAGATGAATTGGGCTTAAAGATACAAATAATAGTACTTGGGTTTAAAGATAAATGGGAGTAAACAAATGGGTCTAAAAGCAAAAACCCCTTGGAATAATCAATTGTGAAGCTGTCACGCTAGAAAATAGAAGAGGGACACGTGTCAATTGAGTAAGGGATAGGTAGCGGATTGGGATCCTCTACTCATCAATAGTGACTCCTAACATTTGTTAATACATCTTCACCTTTCATTTTGTGGATAAGCACAAAATGAAAGATGGTCCCACAAAATGAAAGGTGGGGATGCATTAGCAAATATTAGGAGTCACTATTGATGAGTAGAGAATCCCAATCCGTATGTAGCACTATTTAGAGGAACAGTTCTTTTAGGACAAATGTGGGTGTTTTTAAAGTATTTTTTTTTCAATATTTTCCAGGCTGGCAAGTATTAAGTGCAGCGAGGGTAAGTTTGGAATCTGAAAAACCGGAGACCTCTGTAGCAAGTAAAGTATACATCTTTCTCCGTTGAATTTGATCAGGGCTAAACTACAAATAAATATTGAATTCATGGTTACATCTTTCTCCGTTGAATTTGATCAGGGCTAAACTACAAATAAATATTGAATTCATGGTAGCATCAAGGACAAAGAAGTACATAATTTGGGCGAGGGTTGAGTACACTATGGATTTGGTAGAGAAAATTTGAAGTGACGCAGAGAAAGAAAAAGCGTCAACGGCTCTGATGAGCGGAGGCCGCGGTAGTGGGGCGGGCATGGAAGGGATCTGATTTGTGGGATGAGAGCAGGTGACTAATGAAAATGGATGACCTAAAATTGTCTCGTAATATGAGAAGGCAAATGATTGCTGATGGCCGGAGAATTAACCGGTGACAGTAAAATGAGAAGTCGTCCCTAATTTCTAAGGGTCGGATGAGTAGACGGTGACGACATATGTCGCTGGAAAAGGATGAGTAGACGGTGAAACTGGGGAGCTGATAAATTTGCTTTTTGTTTTTAGGTCCATTTGTTTACCTAGTTTTATCTTTAAACCCAAGTATTATTAGTTGTATCTTTAAACCCAACTTTCTTTTTGCATTTATCTTTAAACCCAATTTTCTTATATAGGGGGACCCACATATGAGAGTGTTATATTTTGGAATTGGGTTTAAAGATAAATACAAAAAGAAAGTTGGGTTTAGAGATACAACTAATAATTCTTGGGTTTAAAGATAAAGCTAGGTAAACAAATGGACCTAAAAACAAAAAGCCCTAAATTTTTTGCTTGGCAGAAGGAAAAAACAACACATGAATATCCTTACCCTTATTAAATTAACCATTATTAACGACTTCCGGCTCATCAAAAGCTCATGGCATAACGCGTCGAACTGTCCCTTTTTCGATGCCATGGTGATGCTTTACTTAGAGATAGGAGTGACGCACGTCCTTCGGCTAAAAGATGAGGTGGGGACTGGGAGAGTGTGCAAACACTTTGCTTCCTTATGTTGTTCCCGTGTGACAGAACCTACAGCAAGGAACAAAGAGAGAAAGAAGGAAAAGGCTAAAGAAAAGATAAGGAAAAAGGAGCAAAGGTAATTCTACATCTTAGCTATTCTTTGCATTCTTTCTATTTATGTTGACACATCTATCCTTTTGATGTTAATCCAGACTTTGACATGTACACCACCTAAAAGTATAAGCATTAAGCTTTGACCTAAGTGTTAGGGATTTTATGGAGATTAATCTGCGGAATTAAATACTAAACAAATAACGGCACAAATAAAAATACCACAAGTAAGCAAACACCAAGATTTAACATGGTTCGGCAAATCGTGTCTATGTTCACGGGGCAATCTAGAGAGAAATATTTCACTATGAATCACTAGTACAATCCCTCCAAGTTACACCTGAACTTGAGGACTAAATCACAAGAGAAAAATACAGTGTTACCTTTAGAATACCAAAACCCTAAAACCAGTCTCACTAAAAATCTTCAACATCCACAGAGAAACCAGCACCACACCCTCGACGGCGTCATCGTTCTGAAGACAATGATTTTTGAATCCGTAATTGAACAACCGAGCTATCCAGAATCTGAACTTTTTTCTCTCTCTCCTTTTTTTCTCTCTCGGGGGTTACTGTAGCCGGTTACTGTAGCTCCAAAAAATTTGTAAGGTTCTCATAAATATAATTATCCAAACGTATTCCTATTATAAATAAATTATTCAAATCTGCTTCTAGATAGAATTTTAATTCATGTGGGCCTTATCTTGAGCTGGACCCACAACAATCTCCCCCTCCAGCCCAACCGAGGGGGTATGCTAATCTGTAACTCCTCAACGGGAGTTCATGCCGTCCAATCGCCGACACAACTCGATCTTCTATCTGAAAATGATATTCGTTAAAAACCTGCTGGATTTTTGTCTGTGTGAATTTTCTATAGCTTTAGCTCCTTTTTCTTAACGGCTTCTCTAAGCCAATGATATCTCACATCAATGTCTTTCGTCCTGGAGTGGAATGTAGAATTCTTGCTCAAATTAAGAGTACTTTGACTATCAATAAAAATTTGATAATTGTCCTTTTGCAAGCCTAACCCCTGTAGAAATTTTCTCAACCAAATCATCTCCTTACCAGCTTCTGCAGCTACAATATATTCCGACCCTGTTGTAGATAAAGCAACACGCTTTTGCAACTGGACTGCTAAAAGACTGCTCCCCCTGTAAAAATGAACAACCAACCTAAGGTAGACTTCCTGTGTCAAGATCACCTATCATATCCGCATCTGTAAAATTATATAATACTACATTCGAACCTTCAAAACTCAAACACAATCTCGAACTGCCTTTTAAATATTTGAAGATCCACTTTACACCTTCCCAATGAACTTTTCCTGGATTAGAAAGAAACATGCTCACAACGCTAACTACATGAGCTATATCTGACCAAGTGCAAACCATAACATACATCAAACTCCCTACAGGAGAAGAGTTAGGAATATTCTCTATCTCACTCTTTTCCTCATCTGTAGTCGGGCATAACTTTTTGCTAAGCTTCAAATGACCTGTAAGAGGAGTACTGACTGACTTGACATCTTTTATGTTGAATCTATCAAGTAGTCGTTCAACATATTTCTCTTGTGATGACCACAACTTCTTGGTTTTCCTATCATGAGCAATATCCATACCAAGAACTTGCTATGCTGAGTTCAAATCCTTCATGTTAAAAGATTTAAATAACGCCTTCTTCAGCCTACCGATTATTTGACTATCCTGACCAGCAATCAACATGTCGTTCACATAAAATAAAAGGATAATGAAGGTAGAATCTAAAAATCTCCTAAAATATATACATAAATCTGCAACTGTCCTCTGGTAGCCATGACTCAACATGAAATAATCAAATTTCTTGTTCCACTACCTAGGTGCCTGCATCAAACTATGGAGTCTCTTCTTCAACCTACAAATCATGTGTTCTTTCCCCTTCACTTCCAAACCTTTTGACTGCTCTATGTAGATCTTCTCCTCCAAATCACCATTAAAGAATATAATCTTCACATCAAGTTGCTCAATCTTGAGGTCTAAAATGGCTGCTAGCCCCAAAATAACTCTAATGGACGTCATCTTCACAACTGGTGAAAAAATCTCATCATTATCAATACCCTTTTTCTGACCAAAACCTTTCACCACTAATCTGGCTTTGTATTTCTGAATCTCTTTGTAGCCATTATTCTTTAACTTGAACACCCACTTATTCTTCAAAGCTTTTCTGTCCTTCGGCAAATCCACCAACCTATAAGTATCGTTCTTCTCAAGAGACTTCATCTCATCCTTTATAGCCTGGAACCATCTTTTCTTGTCTTTATGAGTATGTACCTCCTGAAATCTTTCTGGCTACCCCCTCTTCTGTTAGCAAAGAATACTCCGAAAGAGAATATCACATCGATGGTAGCTGATATGCTAAGTTGTGGCTTTACAAACTCCTGCTGCTAGTGATGCTCCCCCTGCTGAGGAGCCTTCTGCTCGTGATCCTAATCACCATCTCCTTGCTTTGGTATCTGATCATCATCATCAACATCATTATCATGTACTTGTTCTATATCTGTAGGATGCTACTGTACTAGAGATGAAACGAGTGTCATATCTAGAATCTCACTAACAACACTTTCTAACTGCTCTGCTCTCCTGAGATCAGCAATGGTCTGATCCTCCTAAAAAATCACATCTGCTCGTCTGATAACTCATCTCTTTTTTGGATCCCATAGTTTGTAGCCGAACTAATCTTATCCATAACCAAGGAAAATGTAAGGAACCTCTCTATCATCAAACTTTTGTCTATTCTCTTTTGGAATATATGTAAACGCTTTACAACCAAACACCTTCAGGTGAGAAGAGGAAACATATTTTCTGGACCAAACTCTCTCTGGAATATCAAAACCCAAAGGAACTGAAGGAGACATGTTGATTATGTAGCATATAGTGCGAACAGCTTCAGCATATAAGCTCTTAGGTAACTTCGTCATCTTCAATATGCATCTAACTTTCTCTATAATGGTCCTGTTACACATCTCTACAACTCCATTATGCTGTGATGTGCCGGCCTCTGTCATCTGATGCAGAATACCATTATTGGAGCAATAATCTCTAAAGTCAATGGAAGTGTACTCTCCTCCATTATTGGTGCAAACACAGTTCAACTTCGTTCCTTTCTGCCTCTTTGAAGAAAGTTTCACAAAGAGAAGAATCTAAATTTCGGTTTTGAGGCGTTCAACTTCAATCTCTATATCTTCATCTCTTTGTTTGGAGAAGTTTTCTAAACTCATTCTCAAGCTTAATCTTTGTTTTGATTCTTATATATACAAGCTAGATTTACTTGAGTTTGAATTCATTTTTACTCACTATTTACACACACAACCACTTGAGCTTAAGTATTTCACGTATTGTATATTTGGGTTATGAGAGTGTTTTTATTGAGAAAGCTTAATATTCATTCTCACTTGTTTAGAAAACAAAATCCTTATTTGAACTTATTGTTGAACACATTGTAATACACAAGAATATTTAGAAAAGTGGTTGGAGAGATCGGGGTTAATTCCGAGAGGAGTGGGTTGGTAGTAAAGCTTAGGGAAAGGTGGTAAATCCAAACACTTGAGGAAGGTAACACGGGTAGTTCAACACTAAGAGGAGTATGGCTTGTGGGATTGACAACGTGTGTAGGCTGTCTAAACTTTAAAAGCGATCGTGTAGCTATTTGTGTGTAGGCTGTCTAAAAATTACTACGGATAGCTTACCCTCATCAAACACCGATGATGGAAGTTACAATCTGATGACTTCCAGAAGGCTATAATTTAAAGACTTTCATGTAGATCGATGAAGGTTACAACCTGACGACCTTCATAAAAACCGATAAAAGCTCTAGTTCAACAGCCTTCATAATCAACATCGGGAGTTATAATCTGACAACTCTCATATTTTCAAGGAGCCAAGATGAAGATTACAAGATGACAGTTTTGTAGGCATCGAAAATTGCCTATAGGTCTCCACGAACGGCTCAGTGCAAAGAAAAAACGATGAGCATCACTATCTAGTTCACAGAAGCTTGATTGACGTTGACAAACACTTGAAGTGAGTCGACGAACTATGTGAAGCAACGGAGTTTCAGAATAACGAGGATACGAATTGATCGGGAGCCCCGCGTTGCTTACAAAAGGCGCAATGTCCCTCATGTCCCAGTTGACTCCATAATGATCCAATCATCAGAACTTTTAGATCTCCTCGTTGGATTTCCAACGCACTTTGAATCACTCAAATCCGAGTTCGGACGAAGAAGTTACAGTGGAAACGAACAAGCATACGTAACAAAACGTCTCAGCATGAGTTGAGACACCCCGAGGTGTCTCGGCCCAACCGAGACATCCCAAGGTGTCTCGACCAAGGCTGTGACACCCTAAGGTATCTCGGCTTGGGCCGAGACACCCAAGGGTGTCTTGGCCCAAGTTGAGACACCCAAGGGTGTCTCCAGCCCTAAAAAAGTCAGATTTGGTTGTTTTGCGGTTTTAACCGCCCGGATCTCCTTGAAGCCTATAAATACAGCCACTGGAGCCTTATTTTTTCAGATCTGAAATTCTCGAGCGTTGGCGAAGCCCTGCCAGATTAAAGATCAAAAGTGCATGAATTTCAGAGAGGAGGAGGAGTAGAGATCTAATCGAGTTCGTCGGCATAAAGAAGAGGAGCTCGTCAGATCTGCAGTTCCCCGGGTCCGTTCCTTAAGATTATCCCGTTGCGATAATCTTAAGAAGAGCAATTATCTCGCCGTTGCCAAGATAAGCGCTATGGTTTCTTGATTCCTTCGCGAATCAACGAAGCTCTGCCCGATTTTTCAGCAATCAGATCTGATCGACGGTGGTCCACGGATATCAACATCCCCGTCACAGGCCAAGATCCCACACAAGCAGAAGACCGATAAACGATCTCTACGCTGTTTGAAGAGAATTATAATTTTATTTTGTTTTCATTGTGTAAAGGTCTTATAAAAAGACTAATTTTTGTTTTCGTTGTAAACGTCTAAAGTTTGTAATGAATCCCGCAATGAAACAATCAACTTTCTCCGCAAACAAGCTGGCGACCACAGTGGGAGCCAACAGCTTCGCTGTCGAAGCTGTCGTGATGCAGCCGACGATGAAGATCCCGGTGTTCGAAGAGATCGAATATGAATTTGACCAGCAGAAATTCGAGGAATATATTTCCTCCTCCTCCTCCAGATCTTCTTCTTGCAAATGCAGGAAAACCGCTGCCGCAAAGAACGTGACTTCAGATCCAAAAACCAAGGCTGATGATCTGAACCCAAATGCAGTGGAAGATTCCTCTCCGGCTTCCAAAGAAACCAGATCCAACGTTCATGACAACTCCTCGAAAGTCAAGGAGTTGCCCGTTGAAAGTACAGTAGTGCTGACGAAGAGGGCTCGTCAACGGCGCCGTCAACGCCTCGCGCGCTAATTCGCCAAGGCTTTGGATCAGGTGGATGGACTCCGTTACCAAGTAGATCTAGAGTTCAGAAAGCACCAAGTGGCTAATCTATCGTCACGACCAGCATTGGGATCCTCCTCCCGACCTCCGGTTAACGAATGGGTTCGTGTCAAACGAACCCGCTCTACTCTCGATGAGCGAATTCAGAAGCGCCGCACCTTGCTTGCGCATGCCCGGACCCTTGTGCGAAAAGTACAGGAAATGCAAAAGGAAGAGGCAGTTAAGAGATCACCGAGATCTAAACAAGTTGGGATGCCAAAAGCAAAATCGGCGCCTAAGGCAAAAACAAACGGAATTATCATTAAACCTTTATCAACTTCAGATCCTGAACCCCCGATAAAGCCCCACCGTAGCGTGGATTTCCCCAAGTTCAGGATTCCTCTGAAGGATCGCCTCGGTTCTCTACCCGAAGATCGAGGGAAAGTGCCTATTAAGGAACGCTGGGGACCATTAAAGGAACCCCGAGCAAACATCCAGACTGGGGGTCGTACGCGACCTCCTAACAAGTTGATTTCTACAACGGCTCGCTTGGGGGTGCGTACAGAAAACCAGGACCCCGTTAAGGTTTCACCCTCACGAAGGTATGATTCCAAACGTGTGACTCCCGCAGACGCCAACAAGGCGATGTTTACTCAGAGGAAAACACGTCAGACAGATGAACGCGTTATACCTGAGAATTCATGTAAACAGCCGATAGGTTGCTCTGACCGCAACGTCGATGAGTTGTACTATCGGGCTGGGGGTACGAATAAATCTCGAAAGAGAAGTACTCGGAAAGCAGACTCTCACTGTCCGTGTACCAAACTAATCAGGACTGCCCCAAGACCGCTCCGCGGAGGGTCTCGGTATTCGAGAGTATCTCCGCAGAAGCATTATAACCCAAATCAAGGCGTTCTAGCAAGAGACGATCGGCCAATCGAGACGACAAACTCCCAGCATTCACCATCAATGTGGTCGATAAGGGGAAGTCTCCGATTACTTCTAACCCCGATTTCTCCCTAGGAAAGAGAGTCAATTCGGGGATAGCCCAACTAATGTCTCGGCTTCAATTAGAAGCCGTCGGGCCTGAACAATCCGTAGTCATCGCCAACGTGACTGATAAGAGGAAATCTACCCGACCTTCTGATTCGGACCCCCTCATATCACATCGTTTAACATGGCTACGTGCAGGGACTATTAGACGTAGAGATTATTTGAGGATGACCAGAGGACTATCCTCGGACGATGAAGCGTCAGACGCTTGCTCGGCAGTCGCTTCAGAAGCCACCGTATCCAGTCCCGGACAATCTCGTGAGGTGTTTATGATCAACACCGAGGAAGTAGCCAAGATGGTCGAGGATGCTTTAGCTAAGCAGAAAGAAGCATTCAAGATCAAAGTGGAAATAGCTATGTAGGAGATGAGACAAATGCACGACCAACAAATCCGAGCTTTATCGAATCAGCTAGGTGAGTCCATCCATCGTAGCACTGCTAACTAAGCAGGTAGTGATTCATATGTGGATGAACACAACGCTGGGGGTGGTCCCACTAAAAATAACGACGCTGGGGGTAGACCCACCAATAATGATAACACTGGGGGTGGCCGTATTATTCCTCTTGAAAATTGTCCAAAACAGGATATAGATGAGGACGAAAAGACGAAGGACCTCGAGAGCAAAATTAACGCTTTAATGTCTGCTCAAGAGGTAAAGAAGACTGGCATTCCGTGTCCTTACCCGAAAGAGTGGGATTCGATCCCTTATCCGGCAAAGTTTAACCTGATCAACTTCACGCCGTTCGACGGGAAGGGCTCACCCACTCAGCATCTAATCTACTTCAAGTCCCACTTGGACACGATTTCTGGTAACGAGCCCTTGGTGGTGCGGTCATTCGTTGGCACCCTTCGCGGGCCTACCTTCGATTGGTACCGTCGTCTCAAGCCCGGAAGCATCAACAGCTGGGAGGACCTGGAGAGCATGTTCCTCGCTCATTTCTTCGATGATGACGCCGAAGTGTCGATCAGGACACTCTTCGATGAGAAACAAAAAGACGGAAAGTCGGTGGATACCTTCATCAAACGCTTCCGCAATCAGGTAATGAACTGCAAGGATCCCGTCACGGAGGAATTCGTCTTACAAACCTGTCATAACAACTTGTCTATTAACATCTTGGACGTTATGGGAGTAGAGCCGCTCAATACCTAGAAAGAGTTGAAGGTACTTGGAGAGCAGGCCGAACGCTTTCTCAGAAGGAGGAAGGTCGAAAGAAGCCAACCGATGGCTAACCCTCTGAATCCGAGTCTTGTTTCCCATGATGAAGGGAAGGCACCTACAACAGTTGTTGACGTTAATCAGACGTCGCAACAGCAGCCCCGAAGACAGCAGAAGACTTCGGATTCGAGGCTCCAAAAAGAGTACTCATTCAAGGACGAAGACGTTCTAGCCATCTTCGAGACCCTTCTTAAAAACAACAAGATCAAGTTGCCACCCATAACGAATCAGGAGGAAGCTGACAATACTGCGGATCCGAAGTACTACGCGTACCACAGGAGGATCTTTCATCCCACCAAGGCTTGCTTTACTTTAAAGAATATCATCCAAACCTTGGTTGAAGCCGACGTCATAACGCTAGAGTAAGCCAATTGAAAACGGCAAGACTTCGACAAGTATAAGAGTATAAACTGCTTCTTAAGACTCCGACAAGTATAAGAGTATAAACTGCTTCTCAAGACTCCGACAAGTATAAGAGTATAAACTGCTTCTCAAGACTCCGACAAGTATAAGAGTATAAACTGCTTCTTAACACTCCGACAAGTATAAGAGTATAAACTGCTTCTCAATCCTCCGACCGGTATAAGAGGTTAAACTGTTCCCTGATACTCCAATAGGTATATGAGTCTAAACTGTTTCCTACCGTTGACGGGAAGTTCCTGGAGAATTTTATACGTAATATTCTTAAGGATAACCCGATCATGCAACCAAATGCAATGATAAACCCAGTTTCGCGAGGAAGCTGGAGGTGGATGATTCATGTAACGGGAAGTTCCCGAAAGAATGTTACATATAATTTTCTTAGGGATAACCTGATCATTACAACTTAGATGATAAACACTAAACCCACACTGTGATTTGTATGAGTCAACACTCCCGTTGTAATTTGTACTCTCACTCTCACTGTCTACCCGGTCAAACCTTCTTATAGTTAGGGCTACAACCAAAGTCCCCTCTCGATTCCTTCCATGAGCGAGAGGTCCACTTTCAAATCAAGCGATCAAACCTATAAAATGTAAGATTGTCTCAAACCTCCCATTCCCAATGCTCCCTTGATCAAACCTATAAAAGTTAGGGCCAAAGCCAGATTCCCCTCTCGATTCCTTTCAGGAACGAGAGGTCCATTCTCAACTTGAGCAATCAAACCTATAAAAGGTAGGATTGCCTCTAACCTCACTTGGTCAAACCTGCAGATAGTTAGGACCAAGATCGAGTCATCCATTTCGATAAACAAAAGACTTCCACATGTTCCTTTTTAGCCAAACCTATAAAAGTTAGGGCTAGAATCGGAATTTCACCTCAATAAATGAGGAATTTTTTTTGGATTAAGCAACCAATCCTATAAAAGTTAGGGTTGCTTGAATCTTTCCGATTCTCGGAGTGGAGATCCCACTTCTAGTTTCACCTTTCTGGATTCTGGGGGTGGAGATCCCACCCCGAGTCTCCTTTGCATCTGAAAATAGAATATAAAATTCTTCCTTTTTAGCTTTGGGAGATAGAATATAAAATTCTTCCTCTCCCGCATCAGGTTCGTCTTTGCCCTAAGAGAAGACACCACCTTTTCAACCCTCAAAATCCACGCCTTACACGCGTGAGGAATTTTATCCCGAAGCCTAAGTAGGGATAAGTCAACGCCTAACACCGTTGCCGGTTAGTCCTTAACCGTAAAAAAGGACAAAAGCCCACATATTCAACATTGTGGCAGGTTGTTATTAATAACTCCAGAATCCGTGCTTCATACGTACGGGGAATTTTATCCCGAATCTTAAGTAGGGATAAGCCAACGCCTAACACGCGTTGCCGGTTTAGTCTTTCACCGATTGAAGAAGACACCAGAATTCTAGTCTGGGGAATTTTATCCCGAAGCCTAAGAAGGGATAAGCCAACGTCTAACACGTGTTGCCGGTTAGTCCTTAACCGTAAAAAAGGATAAAAGCCCACATATTCGACATTGTGGCAGGTTGTTATTCATAACACCAAAATCCGTGCTTCACACGCACGTGGAATTTTATCCCGAATCCTAAGTAGGGATAAGTTAACGCCTAACACGCGTTGTCGGTTTAGTTTTTCTCCGATTGAAGAAGACACCAGAATTCCAGTCTGGGGATTTTTATCCTGAAGCCTAAGTAGGGATACGTCAGCGTCTAACACACGTTGCCGGGTAGCCTATTCCCGTAATAATGGCGAAGTCTACGTATTCGAAGTCGTAGCATCAAGTCTAAGGGAGTTCATTCCTTTAGCACAACATCACATGCGGAACAAACTTAAAACAATCCGCATGTAAGCCCGATTCAAATGGTAATCGGTAAGAGCACGTCAAATCCGTTGAAGGCTGAGGATTTGCCAAAAATCCTAAGTCAATGTCTGATACACGTCGTTGTTTAGTCTTTTCACAGGAGAAAGATGAAGTCTACGTATTCAATATCGTAGCACTAAAAGGGTTAACTCTTTTAGCTTAACGTCACATGCAGAACGGACTTAAACAATCCGCATGCTAGCCCGACTCAAACGGTAGTCGGTAAAGGCTCATGAAACCCGTTGATGGCTGAGAGTTTGCCAAAATTTCTATAAATACGAGTCATTGACGCATCAACTCCGTTAGTTGGTCTCGTGACTCGAGTATCCAACAACATTAAGATAAGATCCACACATGCAGATGAATCAGCTTTAACAGTTGGTCCTGTAGCCCCGATATTTGAGACCGCTACGCTCCAATACCTTAAGAGCTTAAACTGTGTATACTCCAGCAAACGCACGAGTATAAACTGTGTTAACGATGTTCAAAACCCTAAGGTTAACACCAATCAATGTACGACGTTCAAAACCCTAAGGTCAACGCCGGTCAACGCGTGACCCTAGGTCAACGCCAGTCAACGCGTTGCGATCAAAAAGTCAACGTATGATGTTCAAAACCCTAAGGTCAATGCCGGTCAACGCGTAACCCTAGGTCAACGCCAGTCAACGCGTTGAGATCAAAAGTCAACGTATGGCGATTCAAAACCCTAAGGTTAACGCCAGTCAACGCGTGACCCTAGGTCAACGCCAGTCAACGCGTTACGATCAAAAAAGTCAACGTACGACGTTCAAAACCCTAAGGTCAATGCCGGTCAACGCGTAACCCTAGGTCAACAACAGTTAACGTGTTGCGATCAAAAGTCAACGTATAGCGATTCAAAATCCTAAGGTCAACGCTGGTCAACGCGTAACCCTAGGTCAACGCCAGTCAACGCGTTACGATCAAAAAGTCAACGTACGACGTTCAAAACCCTAAAATCAATGCGTTGCAATGAAAGAGTCGATGCGACGGAGAGGGTCAGTTCTAAGTCAACGTAATGAAACGAGCCAAACTCAACTCATCAGTTTTAGACTTGAGACTCCGACGACGGCCAGACGATAAACGCAGCACCGGAAGGACTTCAGCTATTCGTCAAAGCATCGAATAGACTGAAAATCGAAGGAGTCAAGAATCGAAGCTAACTACAGGTCCTTTACGCCGACTGAAGGCTGGACCAATCACATCCAAAGTATTCCAGCCTCTTCTACAAAAGAAACGAGTCTGGAACGCTTTGGAGGGGGTATCTGTAGGCATCGAAAATTGCCTATAGGTCTCCACGAACTGTGCTAAGAAAAGACGATGAACATCACTATCCAGTTTACAGAAGCTTGATTGACATTGACAAATGCTTGAAGTCAGTCGATGAACTACGTGAAACAACGGAGTTTTAGAATAACGAGGATACGAATTGATCGGGAGCCCCGCGTCGCTTACAAAAGATGCAACACCCCTCGTGTCCTAGTTGACTCCACAATGATCCAATCATCGGAGCTTGTAGATATCCTCGTCGGCTTTCCAACGCACTTTGAATCACTCAAATCTGAGTTTGAACGAAGAAGTTACGGCGGAAATGAACAAGCATACGTAACAAAATACCTCAGCATGAGTTGAGACACCCAAAGGTGTCTCGGCCCAAGTTGAGACACCCAAGGGTGTCTCCAGCCCTAAAAAAGTCAGATTTGGTTGTTTTGCGGTTTTAACCGCCCGGATCTCCTTGAAGCCTATAAATACAGTCCCTGGAGCCTCATTTTTTTAGATCTGGAATTCTCGAGCGTTGACGAAGCCCTGCCGGATTGAAGATCAAAAGTGCATGAATTTCAGAGAGGAGGAGGAGTAGAGATCTAATCGAGTTCGTCGGCATAAAGATGAGGAGCTCGTCAGATCTGCAGTTCCCCGGGTCCGTTCCTTAAGATTATCCCGTTGCGATAATCTTAAGAAGAGCAATTATCTCGCCGTTGCCGAGATAAGTGCTACGGTTTCTTGATTCCTTCACGAATCAACGAAGCTCTGCCCGATTTTTTAGCAATCAGATCTGATCGATGGTGGTCCACGGATATCAACATCCCCGTCACAGGCCAAGATCCCACTCAAGCAGAAGACCGATAAACGATCTCTGTGTTGTTTGAAGAGAATTGTAATTTTGTTTTTTTTCATTGTGTAAAGGTCTTATAAAAAGACTAATTTTTGTTTTTGTTGTAAACGTCTGAAGTTTGTAATGAATCCCGCAATGAAACAATCAACTTTCTCCGCAAACAGGTTTTTGTAACGCTTCAGCAAAAGAGACCACAAATTGATGGTCTCTTCATATCAAAACGCATAGGTCATCCTTGTATTACACCATCAAAATGCAGAGTTCATACCTGTGTTACAACATCAAAACGCAGAGGTCATGGCCGCGTTCCAGAGTCAAAACATAGATGCCATCCTTAACATTCATGTCCAGATGCAGAGTTCATGGACTCAAAATACAGAGTTCATGTAGAGCCCAACTCTGTGTCTCAGGTCCAAAACACAGAGTTCATGCAGAGTCTAACTCTGCGTCTCAGGTTCAAAATGCAGAGTTCATGCAGAGCCCAACTCTGTGTCTCAGATCCAAAACACAGAGTTCATGTAGAGCCCAACTCTGCGTCTCAGGTCCAAAACATAGAGTTCATCTCTGCGTCCCAACTCCGTGTTTCATATTTACAACACAGCACGACCTGTGCGTTCAGCCATCAAAATAGGCCCAACTCTGCGTTTTAAGTTTAAAACGCAGAGTTCAGGCCCTGAACGTTATTTTTCAGCGTTTGACTTGTTCAAAGCACGAACTGAACGGTTTTAAAACTATTTTTCCACAATTTGGGGAGCAGTTTAAGGGGCGGTTACACCCCATTCATCCCCACTTAGGAGTGAATTAAGGGCGGTTATACCCCTTAATCTCCTATAAATAGGAATAAACTCAATTGAGTTCAGATCTTTTGGATCTTGGAGGATTTTGCGGATCTAGAGATCGGCTTCTTCGGATCATCTTTGAGCTTCCTGCAGTAGATCATCTTCGAGCTTCCTATAGCAACAAAGTTCTTGGAGCATTCATTTGGCTTATTAACTGATTTTTCGGTTCAAATTAACTCTTTTTTAAGAGTTTAAACTCGCTCTGAGTTATCAACTCGTTCAGAGTTTTAAACTTTCTTTGCAAGTTCTCCACAATGTCAAATAGTGAGGAGGAGATACATTTCCAGTGGATCAAGACGTTCGGATCGTTAACGGAGAGCAAACTCGACGTGAGCATTTGAGGGAGGCACTCCATCGCCACCGTGAAGAACCCAGACTTAAACAAAGGGAGAATTCAGATTCAATTCTCTTCTCTTTTGTAATCAAAAAAATCTAAATTGTAATTGAGATTGAGATAATACAAATCAAATATATTTCTTTTAATTTTTCTTTTTACTACAAATTTTTCACCAAACATTGTGATATAGTGGAGATCTCCTCGATGTGAGGAGCGGAGCTGTAGGTCGTGGGTTGACCAAACTCCATGATACATTCTTGTTGTTTGCGATTGTGTTTTTGGTCCATTATTTTTCTTTATATCTTGTGATTATTATTTATATCGCCTATTGTAAATTGTTTATCCTTGCATATCCTCTTGCATATCATATTGTCAAGGACTTTGCATTATTAATTTAATTTGGCATCTAAATCAGATTAGATTAGGAATTATCCTATTCACCCCCCTATAGGGTACTTTCATGAATAGCCACCGAAGATAAAGTGGTTCAATTCAATATAGGCGACAAAGTCAATCCAAAGCCCATCTTCATCAGCGAAAGTCTATCATCCGCTAAGAAAGAAGAGCTCATAGCTCTCCTTCGAGAATACATTGATGTTTTTTCTTGGAACTACGAAGACATGCCTGGTTTAGACACCAATGTGGCCATACATTGCCTCAACATTGACCCCAAGGTCAAACCGGTCAAGCAACAACAATGATGCTTCCATTCTGAATTGATGGAGTAGATCAAGAAAGAAATTCGTAAACTCATAGAATGCGGATTCATTCACGAGGGACAACATTCGAATTGACTAGCCAACATCATGGTGGTGATGAAAATGAATGGAAAGATTTGGATCTGTATTGATTTCAGGGATTTTAATTTTGCCTGTCCAAATGATGAATTTCCTCTCCCAATCACGAACGTCATAGTTGATAATATGTGTGGGTTTAACATGATGTCATTCATAGATGAGTTCTCTAGATGCAACCAGATCAAAATGCATCTAGATGACTAGAAGCATATAGCATTCAGGGCATTCTTAGAAGTATTTTGTTATACAGTAATGCCCTTTAGTCTGAAAAATATTGGAGAAACATACCAACATGTTATGAACACAATGTTTCGTGAGAATTTGTGCAAGACAGTGGAGTATTATGTTGATGACTTCATAATCAAAAGTCATCACAAATGAGATCACATCAACAACTTGAGAACGGTGTTCGGAATTATAAGAAAACGTCAACTCAAGATGAATCCAACTAAGTCTTTCCTGAGGGTAGTATCAAGAAAATTCCTAGAATTTATCATATCATCCAAAGTAATGCATATCAATCCTGAAAAAGTGAAAGTCATCTAACAGACGCCACCTCTGAGAAATCTTAAAGAACTCAAAGGATTATAAGAATGATTAGGCTACATCCACAAGTTTGTCGCTAATTTGCCTAAATATGTCAACCATTTCAAAGGCTTATCAAGAAAGTTGTCTTGTTCGTTTGGGACGATGCTTACCAAGAGGCTTTTAATGAGATCAAGGGCTATCTCATGAAGCCACCCATTCTGGTTGCACTAGTATCAGGTAACTCATTCCTAATCTATGTTACGGTAATGGTTCACTCTCTGGGAGCACTTCTCAACCAAAAGAATGATAATGGCACAAACAAGCCATTTACTATCACAGCTAGCCTATGATTGGTGCCGACCACCCCTACAGTCCAGTTGAGAAGTTGTATCTAGCATTGGTCTTCACAATCCAGAAGATGCGACATTATCTCACTGGTCAATCCATTCATATTATCTCAAGGGTTAACCCTCTACGGATACTCATGAAGAAACTCGGATCGCTAAACTCCTAGTTAGCAAAATGGGTAATACTACTTTCACAATACGTCATGACATTCGTGTCATTGAAAGTAGCTAAAAGTCAAGCAATAGCTGACTTCTTAGCAGATCACTCGATCTCTGAATCTTCTAAACAATGTGAAGACATCCCAGATGAAGCCTTCGAGTCAAATGCTATCTCGAACTACCAAATATAGCAAGTTTACTTTGATGGTGGATTAAAACAAAACCACAAAGGAGCAACTGTTATGGAAGTGGAGTAGTGCTGATCGATCTCTATAGTCATATCATTCATCAAGCCTACTCATTGACTGAGCCATGCTCCAACAATGTAGCCGATTATAATCCTCTCGTAGTTAGCTTACAACTTTCAAGATATGGGCATCAAATACCTTGAAGCCTATGACAATTCCAAATTGATCGATAGTTAGACCAAAGGGGAATATAAGGTATGCCACAACGACCTTATACCCTATTTTGAGGCAGCAATGAAGCTATCTCATTCATTTGAAGGCTTCTACATTAATTATGTATCCCGCCTTGAAAACAATCATGCACATGCTCCCCAGAAAAAATTTTGGAGGCTAATGTTGGCCTTCTTGTTTTGATGATGATTTACAAACAATTTACTACTAATGTTGTTTGTCTAGTATTTGTGTTTTGATATTTATTGTAGACAAACAATGTAGTTGGAGGTTGGATGGAATAGAGCTTCAACGATGATATCCAATGGAGGTTGGCGGAATGTCGGGTTGAAGCCTATACAATTCAAGTTAAAGATCAAGTTCAAGCTTCATCCGCACGTGCACCAAGTTGAGCTACAATGAAGATCAAGATTGCTTGGGTAATGTAGTTTAGGATTTACATTATGTGTGTTAAGTACCTTAAGCTCAATATCTATACACACACATTTATTGATTTCTTCGTATAT
>BQKN01000217.1:201546-212426 GCA_022839385.1 Asparagus kiusianus
ACCGATATTGTTACCGTTGGTTTTCCAACGGCTATTTTGCTGAGCGATTTTTCTGGGGCTTTTTGGACTTTTACTTGTGGTTTTGGCTGAGATTTCTAGTGGGTATATATACCCCATTGCTGATGTCTTTTCAAGCCAATCAAGAAGTTTTTAAACAAGTTTTTAAACAAGGTTTAAGTGTGTTTAAGGGTTTGTTTTGTTTGTGAAGAAGTTTTCACAAGTGGAGGAGATTATCTTCTTGTTTGGGCTTCAATCTCCATCTCTCCATCTTGTTATCAATTGAGAAGTTTTCTAAACTCAAACTCTAGCTTTACATTTATATACTTGTTTGATTATCATTGCTCTTAAGCTAGATTTTATATTTGAGTTTAGTTGTATTGATTTTATTTACTCATTGTTACACACACACACTTTGAGCTTATTGTATTTGCACTCATAATATATTTGGGGTTGTGAGAGTTGTAACATTGAGTGTGAGCTTTCATTGTGTTCTCATCCATAGTTGAGAACAATCAATTATTGTATTAAGCCTAATTGTGAGATTCACTTTGTAATACACTTGTACACCGAGTGAGGAGTGTGTGGTGAGAGTCGGGGATCGTCCCAAGAGGAGTGGCATCGGTTGACGTGCCTAGGGAGAGGTTGTAACCGAGCACTTGAGGGAGACACGGCTAGGTCCAACACTTAGTGAGTGTAGAGTGGGATTACAATAGTGTGTTGATTGTGAAGTTTTCGGTTAGCTAGAAAACCGAGTGTGAGGTGTAAACGTTGTTCGGGTGAACATAAAAAACCCGGTTGATAGTGGATTTCTCCCCGGGAGTGGGGAGCGGAGACGTAGGACGGAAGGTCCGAACTCCGTGATCATATTGCTTGTTTGAGTTTGTCTTTGGCGTGTTTGTTTTTGCATTTATCTCATATCGCCAATTGTGCATTGCTCATTCATTTCATCTACTCTCCTATTTAGATTGTTTACCCTTGTGTTGTTTATATATCCTGCATATATTTCTATTATATAGGATATATCACCTTGTGTATATTGCATATTCTTGCACATAACTCTTTGTATATCTATCTTGTAAGAATATATTTGTTAAGTAATTTTAATTGGCATTTAATCAGATTATATTAGCATAAGACCCTAATCACCCCCCCTCTAGGGTCTAACAGCTAATAAAGTGCATATCATGCCACACACTTCAAGGCTAATGATTGGTGTTTCCCGATTATTAATTATGTCTTGTAAGGAATATGACCTAATAATCCGAAGCAAGCAATCTCTATTCAAAGGAAAACTCCAAGCTTTTTCTATGATTATGTTATACAAACATTGTATCATAAATCACTCGACGATATTTTTCTCTGATACTTATCACAAAGCGAAGCTCAAGAAGAATTAAAGACAAACCCATGATGGTACATGTAGAGATCATTAACTAGGTCCTAAACTTCAAGACCGACTCCATCGTTTAGGTTACTAATGGCCGACAATAATACCAGATATAATAGCATATGGTAAATGATATTATGTGTGTCAAGTCCATGCTGATTTTCTACACTAACCTCCAAAAAATATGCATCCCACTGCCACCTCATGGTCATTCAAAACATGGGGTATGAACACAATTGGGCCAATCAGCCCATCGTCCTCTAAAGGCCATCACTTTGTCCTAGTCGTTACATACTACTTCTTTAAATGGGCCGAAGCTATTCTGCTCAGAGAAGTTAAGACATCTCAGGAAATAAAATTCTTGAGATATCACATGATTTACCGATTCGGTGTCCCCAGACGGATAGTCCATGATAACGATCCGCAATTCATCAGTCGACCGTTCTTCAAATTCTATAATAAATTTAGAATTTAAGATGTGGCTTCTATGCCATAAAACCTAGTTGCTAATGGTCTAGCTAAAGCTTTTAACAAAACCATCATCAAACTTCTAAAGAAATTTGTCTTCTCTAACTAACGAGATTGGGGCGAGAAACTTGGAGAGTGTCTATGGGCTTACTGAACAACATTCCGCACTCCCACTAGCTCAACTCCTTTTTCTTTGGTCTATGGATGTGAAGTCGGGATCCCCCTAGAAATTCAGATGTCGTCATTGAGAACTGTTATCACTGAGAAAATGACAACTGAAGAGCATCATCAAAAACGTCTCCAAGAACTAGAGGCACTAGATAAATTGAGACTTTAAGCTCAGCAACAAATTAAAATCTAACAATCACAGATTTCAAAAGCCTTCACTAGGAGAGTCAAAGAAAGATCCTTCAAAGAAGGCCACTGAGTCTTAGCCGTTCGTTGACCCATGGTCATGATGCACAAGGCTAAAGGGAAATTTCAACCCAGATGTGAAGGCCTATTTGTAATAGCGACAGTCTACTCAAATGGAGCATACTACCTAATTGACCAAAATAGCAATAGGCTCATAGCGCCAATCAACAAGAAATTTCTCAAGAAATATTACCCTTAATCTCACTCAACATGATCTCCCTATAGAGATTCTGGTCACGTTTAGATTTCCACCTTTGACCATAGACATTAATCTTTTTTGATTCAAAATCCAATCAAAATCCCTAAAGTGTCATCAAGTTAAGACTACAACTCTATCATGCTCCAATTACTTTATCATTGTCATGTCAATATTACACTTCCGAACGGTTTTCATCCTAAATAATCTGATTGGTTAACAATACATCCCTGTCATACCATTTCATCGACCAGTTAAAATTACACCTTTATCGACCTATCTTGTCGAATTTGACCGGTACATTACACATTTGTCAATTTGCTCTTGTTAAAAATCGATTAGTTAACATTACACTTCCATCAATTTCCTACCATTAAGTTAACATTACACTTTCAAATGATAATTATACTTTGGACTCCTTGAAACCCGACTAGTTAAGATTACACCTCTGTCAGTCACTTTATTTGACACGTTAACACTACACCTCTGTCAAATACCCTAATACTGTCATCTTAATACTACACCTCTAAACAGTACTAACTTTACAAACCTGATATGTTAACACTGCACCTCTATCAGTTTGATTCCATTGACTAGTTTATGTTACACCTATGTCCACTTTCCTACCGTGATGTTAATATTACACCTTTGAACAGTGTCAATTTGATGAAATTTGATATGTTAACACTACACCTCTACTACTTTGATCCTGTCATTTTTCTCCCTTGCATAAGATGTTGATACATTAACATGACACCTCTATCGTACATATATCAAAGGAGATAAAAGTTTTTTTATTACAAAAAGAGCTAAATTATCACAAAGATTTCAAAAGGAAAATGGATAAAGTGTGTATCTATGTAATAATCTCAGCTGTCCTAGAATCCCTAACCTCTTGAGCATCTTTTTGTGCCTTCTCCCTCAAAACTGTGGGATTAACTAGAGTAGCTTGAGTCCTAACAACTGCAATAAAAGTGGCTAATAATATTCCTCCTAACATAACAGATATATGACCTTTGATATTGAAAACGGGCTGTGTTTTCAAGACTATAAAACCCACTAGAAAAATAAACTCCTTAACCTTAATCAGAACATCTTCTATCTCTCCCGTGGGGACTTTGGCAGATATTAGATAACTGTAAAGTACATCTAGTTAGTTTGAGTTCTCCTACACTAAGTTGCTGGTAAACTAAATAAGGAAGCAAATTGACAATGGCTCCTAAGTTTAAAAAGTACCTTATCAATAAAGGTATTTTCAGAGACATATGAGATAGTAGGACAACCATGATCCTTATATTTCAAAAGTATAAGTTTTGATAGTATGCCACTGATATTTGCAGAAAGAAGACTTTCTTTGAAACATTTATTGTTCTTGTAAGGACCACGAATTTTGATACTAATTAAAATAATTTTTTGATATTTTAAAATATTCAATTATTATTTTTAAAAGAGAATTTGTATTTTTTCTAATTTTTAGAAATTTCTACAATTTAAAAGTCTAAGTTTTATATTTATTTAAATGATTTTAGATAATTATAAATTTATTTAGTGTAGTAAAAATTTTTAAAATTTATCCGTTGTGTTATCGATACTATTACGTATCATTTTAAATAATATGTTGTATTATTATTACGTATTATTTCATATAATACGTTGTATTATTAGTTATGTATTATTTGTATAATTTGTTGTATTATTTCTACTATTGCGTATATTCTGTTGTATTAGTACAACTGGTGTGTTTTATTTTTAAGAATAATTTCCCATAATTATTTAATTTTAAATGTAAGTATTTATATTTTTATTAATTATTCTCATTTAATTGTACAATTTGTTGTATTATTTTTACTATTATATATTATCTGCAACTAGTACGTTTTATTGTGTAGATAATTTTCACATAATTATTTAATTTATTTTGTAAATATTATTATTTTTAATTAAATTTCTGAACCCTAGATCCTCTCTCTCTCTCTCTCTCTCTCTCTCTCCTTCTCTACTTCCCTAAAACACAGTCACCTCTATTTTCTCTCTCTCTCTCTCTCTCATGCAAACCCGACCCCGGGTTCACCCCTTCACCTCCGGCCACCACCGACCCCGCCGTCCTCTTCCCTCCGGCCACCTTCATCACCGTTGCCGGCCTCCTACTCCGGCCATCCACCGCCTTCAGACCTTCTCCCCGCACGTCATCTCCTCGCCCAGATCCGCAAACCACCACGCGACTCCTGCTGCCTCCGACCACCTTTCGCCCTTCCCTGCTCGTCGCCGATAGCTAGATCTCCACCGACCAGAGCTCTCTAGCCCCTGCACCACTAGCCCGTCTCCACCTCTTCCTCCGGCTTCCTCCGCCAGCCGAGCCGCCCCCTGTCACCTCAAAACCCGACATCGACTGCTGCTGCCCCGCCGCCGCCCCGCCGCCCGCTCCAGCCATGATCCGACCAACCTCCTCCACCTCCACAGTCTCGAGTCGTCCTTCTTGTCAGCCACAATCCTACGACAGCCGCTGTCCACCAGCTCGCCACCGAGCCGCGCCTGGCCAAACTCCTTTAGCCCCTACCTCGTCGCTGCTGCCTTCACTACCGCTCAAGCCGTTCTACGGTCGTTGCCCGAGCTCGTTGCTATCCTCACCGTCGGCGTCGCCAATGACCTCTCTTGCTGACGGCAGCCCCATAGAGCTCCGACCGACGCTCTTCAGACCCGTCCGAACCCTCGTGCCCGAGCTCGACCAGCGACCCGCAGCCTTGGGCCCGACCGCGCTACCGACGAGCCACCCCCTTGCCGTCGTCGTTGTTCAGATCCCCGCCGCTGCCCCGTCGTCAATGCCGACCCGCCCAGCTAGATCCGTCTCCCCTTCTTTGCCAACACGCCGCACCGACAACGTCGATCCGTTCGACGAAACCCCAAGGCAAGATCCAGCTTCCCTTTGACTCGTCAATTCAATTTCTGGATCTGCTACGAATTATTTGTGCTGTAATATGATTTGTTATAACTCATATATTATGATTATCTGCGTGGGACTGTTAATGATGATATTAAATGATTTCAAATGATAAATTAATGTTTTTCTAGCTTAATTAGAATTATTATTATGAGAAATAATTTTTAAAAGAGTTTATTTTAGAAAAATGGTTTAATTTGAATTATTATAATAATAAATAAGTTAGAAGAATTTCTTTTGGAAAAGGGCTAGTTTTGAATAATTATAATGTTAAATAATTTTAAAGGAAATTTTTGGAAAAGGGATTATTTTTAAAGGAATCTATTTTGGAAAAGATTATTTTTGAAATTAATCAATTTATGATCATGACGATTGGAAATTACGACCATGTGTAATTATTTGATAGTTGTAGTTCTATCTTGCACTGTTATTAGTAGTTGTTCACGTTTCCTGTTCATGATTCATGACACTGTTACATAGTATTCATTGCATTTATCATCCCTTATTATAATTGAGAATCGTTAGGAGTTTATGACTAGTGTGACCTGTGTGACGCGAGTAAGACCTAGAGGCTTGTGTGTTGTTGACTTAGAAAAATGAGAAGAGTTGGGATGTGGAAGTCCATATTCATGTGATCGGATATAGCTGTTGATGTATCTTCCAGGCTCGCCCCATGATCCAGTGTAGCATGGGGTTAGTTTGTTGGGTCAAAGTGAAGCCAGTGTAGTCACTTTGGTCCGTGAATTTGATATTCACCCGAGTTTAGCTTGAGTTCGAACCAGGTTAAAATCGGATTGCGTGTAGCCTTCTGACCAATCCAGTGTAGCGGCGTATTGGGTACACATAGGAAATTTATGAACAGTCTGTTATCGGATGATATGAGCGTTGACTCCATGTGAGATGTGGACCAGTGAGTTTTTAGGATGGTTAGTATTCGACCCGGTTTCCGTTTGTGGTTAGCTATATGTTTATCAGGTTTTAGAACTAAATTTGTGTGTTGATTTTGTTAGATTTCCAGTTACATGTCCTTTTGTTGTTTCTGTTATCGTATCGTTTTCCGCTTGGGTTTTAGTTCATTTTATTTGTTTTGTGGGATCTTACTGCATGCCATGCACGCTGACGTACACCTGTTTTCTCTGGTGTACGTCAGACTTAGAAGAAAAATAGGTCCAGCTGGGAGATCGTCAGGAGCCAGAGGATTCTCAGTAGGAGTGCCTTGCAGATAGAGTTGAATAATAGGCAAAGTTCAGTACCTCTTCTTGTTGATGATCCTAGTTTCTTTTGTAGCATTTCCTTTTCCGCTTGATCATTGTATTTTATATTCTCTAGTATTCATTTGTTCAATTTTGTATAAAGGCATGTTGACCCGAATATTATGTCCTAGATGATATTCATTTATGATATGTATTATATAACTCTGTGTTGTTCATTATATTCTCACTATTGTGATCGGGGACCTGTGCCTTTGTATTTGTTTTATTGACGTTTAGCGTATTAGGTTAAGGATAAATGTTTATTTTATTATTCTCCTTGATCTAATATGTCGCAGGCTTGTTCACGTTCTGATTCCCTATATTTTGAGAAGCAGGGCGTGATAGGTTTTAGTGGTAGCCCATGTAGGTCACGGTCCCGAGTTCCTACTAGTGAGAATATAACGAACAACTTAGACGCATATCATGATTTTATCCGTGAGACTATTCTTAAGCCCTGATCCTATTTTCTTGATAGATTTTGTTTCGTCCCTATTTTATCACTCTTTGACTCCAGAGTTTTCCATGGTTCTTATACCATCGCTTCGTAATTACCCTCTCTTTGTATTACCTCTCTGTCCCCGTGCCAGTCATTATTTTATATGTTATTATTTTTACATAATATTTTCTTTGGTTGACTTTATATATCATTGATTGTATTGATTTTTGAATTGTTTATTATATTATTTTATGTATCACACACAGTGTTATATTGTATGTCTTTATTAGTAAAAATATATATCATTACTTATATATTTTCAATTGTTCAAATCCTATCATTAAGTATTTTTCATTGCTCTAGATTTCATATATTCATCACATAACATATCTTATATTCAGATTATTTTCTTGTATTTAATTATACTTTTTGCATAGTTATATTGTGTATGTGCACGCTTTTCTGTCATACCATCTATCATTTACTTATGTACTAGATTATTGTATAGTGTTCATATTTCGTGATATACTCTAATAGATTCATGATTTTAATATTCTACATATGCACTATATTCTTATCCTTTACATTTTTAGTATATAGTTATTATCAGTTAGTCTTGTCTTGTTAGATTGTTTTAGTATGTTCATATAGGTTTCGTTATTTCTAAGAGCCATGTATTTTTATATTAATTTCAGGCATTATTTATATTGTTAAGTTTAGAGTTGAGTCACTAATTATATAGTTATTTTGTTACATTAATTATTATCCTTTTATAATTAATATAAAAGATTATTCTAAATAGCATTTGTGGGTATGTATAGTATTTATTCATGGTTGTTTATAGTATATTCGCATATTTGTTGTTTGTTGCTTCGTTTTCGATATGTATTGTTTTGTCATTGTGATAATATATATTGTACACACGTGTTATTTTTTAGTATTTATTTATGGTATTTTTAGACATTTATGTATTTTATTGTGTCATTGTTTGTTGTTCATTCTCTATTCATTATTTTTGTTATTTGTGTTGCGTTTTACTTCCTTATTATTTTTTATATCTACTATTATCTTTTCATTATAGTGTATTCACGTAGATCATTATATTTACGGTGTTATTTTTATTAATTTATAGTCATTCATTATTTCTAGTATCAACTGTGTAACCATGTTTATCTAAAATATATCAGTGTTTTTATTATAAGGAATTATACTCTTCTTATGCTTTCATTTGCTTATATACCTATTTTACCTTTCATAGTTTTTATTTTTATATATTATACTTCTTTATCTAGTAGTATGTTTGTGAGTGTCAGTATTGTTAGTAAGTAATTATGTTTTAGTGTGTTCTATGATTTTTATATGTGTTAATTTATTTTGAGTTTTATACTGTCAATTTGTTCGTTACTTATTTGAATGCATAGAATCCTTCAATTATATTTTTCTTTATCAGATTGATATTTTTTATTATTTTAACTTGTGTTATTTTACATTGTGTTACTCTTCTGTTTTGTTACTCTTATTTTTGTATTTTTTTCGTAGATTATATTATATCAATATCGTTTTATTCTTATATTTTTCTTCGAACAGGAGTTGTTATTTTTTGATGTGAGTGTATGGTGTTATGGCTTTATAGTTTGCATATAGGGTTATTAAAGGTTGTTACAATGTGTGTGTTTGTTTAGCTTTGATTTTTGTGTTTTAACATATTGTATTATGGTTACGTATTTAGTCGTAATATTTTTGTAGTTGGTGTGTCTTATATTTTATGCAGTGTATTCTTACTTATTTTTCTTTCACGTCTCAATTTGTGTATTGCTATACTTATTGTGATTCAGTATTTATTATGTTTATATTATAATTTTTGTTAGTAGACACGTTATGGTGTAGTTGTTTTCATTTTGAATTGCATTTGTTTTATTAATTCGGCGTAGTGTACATATTATTTATACATGTTTGCTGTGTGTGTACCACATAATTTTGGTCATATTTTACCTTTCATGTACGCGTTTTGTTATCATTATTGTTTGGTTATTTATCAAGTTATATATTTTTCTTGTATGTTTTTTTATGTTGTCTTTAATTTTATTAATTTATTAGTTTATTTGTGTTATTCGGGTTATATTGTTTATTAGTTAACATAGTTATTTCTTTTACGTTTCATCTGTAGTTTCATAGTTTATTTAGAATGTGAAATAAGTGTTATAAGTTTATATAACTTAGTTATAGATTTTGCATATTGTAGATATTTTATTATGTTTATAAGTTATTTTTCTTTTGTTAGGTTGTGTATATTTTACTTTAATATTATATTTTATTGTTTATTCATTAATTATTTTAATTATTGTATTTATCAAATTTTCATATACAAAGTCTTTGCATTATTGTTTTAGTTAACTTTTCATGTCCATATATGATTATTGTTTTGGATATTAATACATGATAGTTCATATGTTGTATTATGTTTATTCTTTATGTATATAGGGTTATAGTTTTTGTATCATATTTGGTTATTGTAATAGGTATAATGATATAATGGTTATATGTATATTTTGATTTTGTTTTCGTTGTGTAAATTTTATGAATACATAATTAGATGATTGTTGCATATATTTTTATGTCTTTTATCTACGTTAATTATTGATATGCTTTTTACTTTCTATTATCAGCTGTTATAAGTATTATTTTTGCTTTACAAATTTCTATAAGATATCATGCATATATTATTTTAATTCCGATGAAAGAATTTGTTTTAAGTGGGGTAGAATATAAGGACCATAAATTTTGATACTAATTAAAATATTTTTTTAGTATTTAAAATATTCAATTATTATTTTTAAAAGTGTATTTGTATTTTTCCTAATTTTTAGAAATTTCTACTATTTAAAACTCCAAGTTTTATATTTATTTAAATGATTTTAGATAATTATAAATTTATTTAGTGTAGTAAAAATTTCTAAAATTTATCGATACTATTACGTATCATTTTAAATAATATGTTGTATTATTATTATTATTATTATGTATTATTATTATTATTATTATTACGTATTATTTCATATAATACGTTGTATTATTAATTACATATTATTTGTATAACTTGTTGTATTATTTCTAGTATTGTGTATAGTCTGTTGTATTAGTACAACTGGTATATTTTATTTTGTAGAATATTTTCCCATAACTATTTAATTTTAAATGTAATTAATTATATTTTTTATTAATTATTCTCATTTAATTGTATAATTTATTGTATTATTTTTACTATTGCATATTATCTGTTGTATTAATACAACTAGTAAATTTTAATATGTAGATAATTTTTACATAATTATTTAATTTATTTTGTAATTATTATTATTTTTAATTAAATTTCTAAACCCTAAATCCCCTCTTTCTATATATATATATAGGAAAAGTGAATCTAAGGTGGCACCCTAGGCTCCCACCTAAGGACGTGGCCTAGATTCACATTATTTTCTAAAATTTTTTTAACGATCCGCTCCGTTGAACTTGATCTACACGTTCTTAGACCCAAACACACCAATTTTGGGATGAACCCATTGTGTTTTGATCATTCGTTGAGCCGTGCAAAAAGTTCTATTCATTCAAAACTGTTAAAATTACAGTGAGTGGATAAAGGGTCAAAACACGACGGGTTCACCCCAAAATTGGTATATTTGAGTTTAAGAACGTCTAGATCAAGTTCAATGGAGCGGATCGTAAAAAAAAATTAGGACATGATGTGATTTTAGGCCGCGTCCTTAGGTGGGAGCCTACGGTGTCACCTT
>BQKN01000217.1:222426-238335 GCA_022839385.1 Asparagus kiusianus
GAAACGTATTATTACACGGTGTAGTGCATGACAGGTTTGACATTCTTTATTTCACATTGGACTGCAGCCTTGTGTGAACCCAGGGGCGTCACAGTTGGTATCAGAGCTCTAGTTTCAGTATCCTTAGGATCATCCTGTGTTGAGTCGTGGAGCTAGAATAGAGTTTCTCTGGATTCATGTTTAGAGTCCGTTAAGAATTCCTAGAATGAGGGAGAACGTTATATACGTATATCTCGAAAATTACGAGAAATTTTTTTTCCACTATTTTACTTTAACTCAAAAGTATTTGAGTGAATACTATGTGTTATAAATACGTATCGTGATATATTATGTTATGATAAAACATTGTTACGATTATACTTTTGAGTTAGCGGGCTAATACGCCGCAAATGAGACCGTGATAAATTTCACTCCACTACACATATCTGTTTATCCGCACGAACGTGCGAAGAGGTCGATGAACCTATGACACTTGTTACCCACACGAGTGCGCTGAGATCAGTGAACCTATGTTGTTGTTTCTGTATAGATTGTGTTGTATATTCCTATCCTGTTGTTTTACACAGGGACACAATAATATTACAAAGATAATTATCAAAGTGTTTGGCAGATGCCAAAAGAGATATCAGATTTTAGCTTTGAGGTGTTCGTTGAACCAAAATCTTTACACCCTTAGCCAGTTTGACTTTAGACCGGAGACGCTGGAGATTGAACTCCATGATGATTTGTGTACGATTGAGATTCATGTTCGCTTTCTTGCTAAGAGAAAACAAGCGACTTAGAATAAGGTGATTCCCTTATTCATATGCGTCGCGACTATCCGCACCGGTTTGAGAAGGTAAATTGATTTGATTATGATTTGCTTATAGTTTAAATTTTTTTTTTCTGATAGTCATATTTATTTTTAACACTAGAATGAAGGTATTAACACTTAACTCCTAATCATTCAGAATACATGGTATATATATGGGGGGTTCCTTGTTTGGATTTTTCACCCGACGTACTAGTTTCGTTTAGTTAGGAGTTAAGTGGAAGTATTAACATTCTAGATTGTTAACTTTAGATATCGCTACGTTTTTATATAGAGCTTAATTGTACGAGATGTGTATATGAGGGTTGAATTATCCCTTAACGTGTTTTTTCTGATATTTTTTAATCTTTACAATAAAATTGCGGAATTTCGGGGACGAAATTCTTTTAAGGGGGGAAGAATGTAAAACCTTAAAATTTTAAATTTTTATTTTTATTTTATAATAAATAATAATAAATATGTTATATTATGATAAATGATATTTATCAATATTTGAGTATGCTAGGAATTGATTTGAGATCAATTCGATGTATATATGTGAATATAGAAGTGATATCATGCACACGTACACGGGCCTGAATCTGGGAAAAACCATCAGTTAAAAGTATATGCATTTTACATATAGATACAGTTGAAATTTGGAAAAATGTAAAAGAGAAAAGTTGTAGGTCTCTTCAAGAGCTTTCCAACAAATCTTAGATCACCTTATTCTGAGTTCGTATGAGAAAGTTACAGCCAAAATATCGTAGACTGACGGGATGTTTCCAGATTCTAATAGGTTTCGGGTTTGGGCTTTTTGAATCGGGTTTGTTGCTATATAAAAACATGTTGGTGCACGAAAAAAAATCTATCTTCATCAGAATACCAAATCCTAGCAGCCCCTACCCTCCTCTCTAAAACCCTAGCTTTAAATCTTGTGTTTTTGGGAGAGTTCGTGAGGCGAACATCGAAGGAAATGTGAGATCTGTGGTGTTTGGCGTTAAGCGGTCGTTTCATATCATCTTCAGAGGCTTGCACACGTCTTTAAGGCAAGATTATCTTCTACCCAAACCTTCCCAGTAATTAGTTGAAATTTTAACAAGTTAAAAAGGATTTATATTGATAAAGATATAGTCTTTTTAGTAACGACATGTCATGCAGAAAACTGCAACCCATGTGATCAACTTCAACTGAAATCTGGTTTTGATTTTGAACTCCAAATTGAACAAAAATGGTGTCATATGAAAGATATGTGAATATAGTTTTTAAAATAGAAAGAAAATCTTAAAAAGGATTTATATTGAGAAAGATATAGTCTTTTTAGTAACGATATGTCATGCAGAAAACTGCAACCCGTGTGATCAACTTCAACTGAAACCTGGTTTTGATTTTGAACTTAAAATTGAATAAAACTGGTGTCATATGGAAGATATGTGAATCTAGTTTCTAAAACAGAAAGAAAATCTATAAAATGATTTGTATAGAGAAAGATATACTCTTTTTACCAACAACATGTCTTGCAGGAAAACTGCTGCACATATATGATGATTAACTGGATATTTGAGATAACAAATTAATTCCAAATTCAACCAAACTAGTTCCATTTGAAAGATGTGTGAATCTAGTTTTCAAAACAGAAAACTATTTCTAAAAATAGTTTTCCTAGCAAATGATATGCTTATTTTACTAACAGTAGCACAGACCATTTCCTGGACAGTTTGCCTCAGTTTCTTGTTCTCTGAAGTTTGTTTGCGTTGTTTTGAGATGTGTTTGCGGAGTTTGAGCCGCTCGATTGTTACACTTATAGTCATAAGTATGTAGTAATACGCATATGTGTATCCCAATGGGATTATGATCTGATTTGGTCTATTGACATATTGTGTTAGTTTTGTTGTGATAAACGGTAAACTAGAGTTGCATATATTTGTATGAATATCTTTGATGAACTACGGGAGGCTTGATCCCTTGAGAAAGAGGGTACGTAGGCAGCCAGATTGGTGCAGCCAAATTATTTGTTGGAATTATTTGTGTGAAAGTTGTGAAGTTTATCTTTTCGCATATCGCTTAGATATTGGCATAGTTTGTTCAGTCCTCGTGTTGGACTATAATCCATTGAAGTCCTCGTATTGGACTATAATTCATTAAAGTCCTCGTGTTGGACTATAATCCATTAAAGTCCTCGTGTTGGACTATAATTCATTTCAGTCCTCGTGTTGGACTATAATCCATTGAAGTCCTCGTGTTGGACTATAATTCATTAAAGTCCTCGTGTTGGACTATAATCCATTAAAGTCCTCGTGTTGGACTATAATCCATTTCAGTCCTCGTGTTGGACATTTACCTTTTAGTCTATGTGTTGGACATTTACTTTTCAGTCCATGTGTTGGACACTCACTTTTTCGTCCATGTGTTGGACGTTTACTTTCAGTCCATGTGTTGGACAACCACCTTTCAGTCTATGTGTTGGACATCCACTACTTTTGATTTTAGTCCATGTGTTGGACATCAATTTAGACCTTGATTTTGACATTTATACTGTATATGTTGTACATGACATGTATATGAGTTGTGACATGAGATAGTATATGAGTTCGGAGTTTGGGTGTGCGATTCTTCCTATTATTATTATTGTTCCTGTTCTAGCTCTTGGGTTTGATATTTAAGGGTTTGCAACTTGAGATAACGAGGTATATACATGAGGGTTTCCTTGTTTGGATTATTTCGCTCGACGTACCTATGCTCGTGTTATAAATTCCTAAATATTAAAGCCCTCTTTGTTAGGACTAATGATTTTGTATCTATTATATATTATCTGTATTTTCTGTATACAACGAGCCCTCTCCCTTGGGGTTGGTTGATATGTTACCCGCTATAGAGCTTTGACGCTCGTTGTTTCTCCACTTTCAGGTAACGAGCCAGGTGCACGGAGAGCCGTAGGTTGATGGATTTACTCTAGCAGTTATTCATAGATATTATTAGTATATGTTTGAACTCCACAATAAATTTTGTTTATGAACAATTGAGAGTTTATTCTAGTTTTTGTAAAGGCGAGGTTCCTAAATGTTATTTCTCCCTGTATCGAGACATTTGTATTCAGCTCAGATATTGTTTCTTCTCAGAGATTTATTTACTCATATCAGTGATGACTATTTTTCTTCAGATCACCTATTGTTTATTACTGTTCCATTATATTTTATTTTGCCTGTTTTGTACCTACACCTGTTGCTGATTCCACTAGATGGATACTTATTGTGATGGTGAAACGTATTATTACACGGTGTAGTGCATGACAGGTTTGACATTCTTGATTTCACCTTGGACTGCAGCCTTGTGTGAACCCAGGGGCGTCACAGACAGCGTCGATTCGTTCGACGAAACCCCGAGGCAAGATCCCGCTTCCCTTTGACTCCTCAATTCAATTTCTGGATCTGCTGCGAATTATTTGTGCTTTAATATGATTTGTTATAACTCGTATATTGCGATTATCTGCGTGGGACTGTTGATGATGATATTAAATATTTTCAAATGATAAATTAATGTTTTTCTAGATTAATTAGAATTATTATTATGAGAAATAATTTAAAAAAATTTATTTTTAAAAAATGATTTAATTTGAATTATTATACTAATAAATAAGTTAGAAGAATTTATTTTGGAAAATGGGCTAGTTTTGAATAATTATAATGTTAAATAATTTTAAAGGAAATTTTTGGAAAAGAGATTATTTTTAAAGGAAATTTTTGGAAAAGGGATTATTTTTAAAGGAATGTATTTAGGAAAAGATTATTTTTGGAATTAATAAATTTATGATCATAACGATTGGAAATTGTGATATTTCATGTGTAATTATTTTTGAAATTAATCAATTTATGATCACAACAAAATACAACATTACCGACGAAACAAAAACGTCGAAAAATGTTTAAAAAACGTCAGGAAAAATATTTCCCGACGCAAAATACAGCGTCGCTAACGCGTCGCCAAAAGTGCATCAGGGAAAGTATTTGACGACGCAAATACACTGCGTTACCAAAAGTACACTTTTTGCGACGCGACAAGTGTCAGGAAAAGTACATCTTTTAGCGACGCATATAATTTTGCGTCGGTAAAAGCATGCTGAATTTTTGGCAAAAATACACTTTTAGCGACGCAGAATGGAGCGTCGCTAAAAATCTTATCTTTGGCGACGCATGATTTGCACGGTGTAGTGCTCTATTCCGCGTCGCTAAAAGCTACACTTTTGCCGACGCAAATCATGCGTCGCCAAAGATAAGCTTTTTAGCGACGCTCCATTGCGCGTCGCTAAAAGTGTATTTTTGCCAACGAAGTTTGCATTGCTAAAAGATATTACTTTTACTGATGCTTATCGACACTAGTTTGCATCGCCAAAAATAATATATTTTCTATCAAATACAAACCTACACTGAATCTGAACATCCACAAAAAATTTGATCTCATTCACATCAACATAAAAGTCTATTTTTTCATTTCCCCTTGAGCGCTAAAAGCGTTAATTTACAAACTTCCTCTTGCATACCCAAGTACATTGAGTCTCTCAAAAACAGATTACATCAAGAAAACTAGAAACAACAATATCAAATTTGTATCATTAATTAGAAAGAACAAATGGATTTGAGGAAGAACATGACCCAGTTTAGATAGTGCATCTGCAACAGTGTTTGCCTCTCACATACAGTGTAGGACAGGAACTTCTCTGAGGTGAAATTGCATGGCTTTCCTTTTGCTTTGGCAGTGAATCTTTTGCTTTGGCAAAACCAAACCCAGCATGAATATCCGCCACCATAACATCAACATGGAATCAAACTTCTTGGTAGGAATGTCATAAGCCCTATCAGCTTGACCACATTTGTTATATCGGCTGGACCAACCAAGCAGAAAAACCAAGCAACACCATGAGCAGGCCAAAGACATACAACATACATTCCTGCTACAGTGAATTTTGATATGCACAAAATGTCATTTCCAGCAAGAGAACGAAGACTTGGAGCATTGTCTTTCTAACACGTGATATTTGACAACCAACTACTACAATAAAATTGAAAAAAAAAACTTGTCTAAAAAATAAACCTAGACACTTGATCGCAATAAAAAACTGTTTAGAAATAGTTTATGTATAAATCAACAATAAAAAATAATTTATATGGAATAACTCTATTTTAAAAGTGATTTGCATTTAAAAACAGGTCTTGGGTTCGATTCCGAATTAGATTATACATACACATGTCTCACTTTCAGTATACAGAAGCTAAACTTTAATGACCTAATCCTACGCCTAAACAATAGACATAAAAAAATAATGAAATTAGTCACGTATACTCTAAACTGTTAACGAAACAACAAGAAACAACATTATTCTAAGCTCCAATCTACAGGCCCAAAGACATATTGTATATTTCTATTTTTACAGAATTCGAGATGTTATTCTTTATCCGATATCAATTATCTATTTCCAAGTTCAAGGTTAAGTACATGACAATAAAAAAACTTCGAAATATGAATAATTTCATCGAAACAACACTATTCATTTTTAGCTATTTTATGAACAAAACCACATTCATCTATTACTTTAGAACTACACTCGTTGAGAACTTAGTTTTGTAGTTTCATACAGCAAGATACCAAGATTTTCAACTGCATACTCATTAGTCAGAACAAGTTAATGGAAAATTTTGAGACATATAATCATTAGTATGTAAACATTTACAAATCTACCAAATAACAGACATATCACTTTTTTTTGGCATCAACTTGATCAACGTGATTGTCGGGTCATAATTTGTGCATGTACTTCTCTTCTAGCCTTCGTGTGGGTTCTAATTTGATGTTCCTCTCACGCCACTGAATCACTCACATAGTATGTAAACATTTACAACTCGAATGGGCTGTTTGGTGATTTGCATTTAAAAAATATTTTGTTGAAGCCTACTGACTACTGTACAATCTTAAATATGGTGCCAAACTAAAGTAGGAAAATTAATGACTCTTTTAAGTATTAACATCACAGGAGTCATGCTCTCTAACCAATACATTCCAATGGAAAAGCTTAATTACCCTCGTTCCAGTAAGAGGAACATCAAATGATGATCATAAATTACTACTTCAAGAACATTTATCTAAACCTATTTTATAGCATAAAGTTTACTGCCCAAAACATACCTCAATAAGCAGTACCCAAAACATATCTCAATAAGCCTACTAACTTAATCTATCTCTAGTCAGTGTCATCCAACTCTTATCCATATCTGTTTACAATTGGTGTGAATATCATATTAATTTATTATCATAAAATAAAAAGTAGCATCTCAAATGAATATGCAATAACAAATAAAAAAATTATCATAACAAAGTTACTTGCTGACTTGTAATGTGAAAGCAGTTGAAATCAAAATTAGCATGAGAGCATTTATAGTTCTCAGTACATGTGGAAACAAATTATATACCTCTAAAAAAGAAAGGAAGGAACCAAGGAGATGAAGATATTCTTGACACTTAAGTTCTTATGTAGTCCATATTTTTGTAGATGTGTACTCTTATTCTATAATAAAATGATGCGCAACTCTAGTTACAATATATTTCACTATGTGATCCAACATGGTTTTCACTAACAATCTATGGTGTGTTTGTGAGAGAATTGATCATGGCCATGTAATGTATGTGTGTGTTTGGGGGGTAACATTAGAATCTGGAAACACCCCAATTAATTTGGCTTGTTTGGATTTGTAGGGGGTGAAGGGAAGTTAAGAGAAACTGAGTGAAGGGAAGGGAAGGGAATTCTCTTCCCCTTGGTTACACCCCAATTTGGGGGGTAACAATTTTTATACTATTAGGGGGGTGAACCAAGGTGAATGGAGGTGAATGGAGGTGAATTAACTTCACCTCCTAAGTGTTCCCAAACAAGGTGAATGGTTCCCCTAACTTCCCTTCACCCTCATTCCCCTCAATCCAAACAAGAAGTGTTCCCAAACAAAATGAATAGAGGTGAATGATTCCCCTAACTTCCCTTCACCCTCATTCTCCTCAATCCAAACAAGCCCTTAAGAGTTTAATTCTCCTAGCTCTTGAAAACTTGTGATATTCTGCAATGAATTACGGAACTACGAATTTGTCTAGCTAAAGGCGCTTCTTCCAATTTGATCTGGAATAAGAATTAGGTTTGAGAGAAAAAAATACAACAGCACAAGGCAATCATTATTCACTCAATGACCAATGTTGCGTATTTGGAGCAGACGGTTGTTTGGGCCTAAGTGAGAGTTGTAATTCAGTGTGAAGGTGAAAAAAGCAAAGAAATACAATACTGTAAATAAGAACTCGGTCATGCAGATACTAGACAGAAATTTTAAAGGCAAAAATTAAAAGTCAAAATCACATGATACACAGAAAAAAAAAGTCTTGATGAAGTAAAATGATTTAGATCACCTAAATGATTGCTTGAACCAGGAAAGCAAATGCAGCAAGAAGGCATGATCTTTCTCTTCTTTTGAAGGTTTGAACTTTCCCTCCTGTTGAAACAGACGAGCCAATCTCACAAGAGATTAAGTCAAAGATAATATAAGAGCACAGTGCAAACTAACACAGTTTTATATTAAGTTGTCTACCTTGCAAAAGCAAACTCGATAAGGTACCTAATTAAAGAAATATGACCAGTATGGTAGAAAAGAGAGTCTGAATCAGGAGATTTGCTTGAAACATAAATACTTCCTCAATTGAGCTATATAAATGCCCAGCTTCTCAATTAAATTATCAGCTACCATATACCGTCATATGGCCTCAAGCCATGTTTCTTTAGCCTGGGATCCATATCTATCTTCAAATAAAGTTACTTCTAGTGTCTTACTAGTGCACACATTAATAGTCTTACACTCTTTAGCTAGGACTAAGTTAAAAATGGATATAACAAATTGCAACCCGATAACTAAAACATAAAATGTGCACCTTGGCCAAAGAAACCAGTGCCTTCTCCTCAACTTCATCAACAGGAACAGACTTTTGTGCAGCCTCCTGCGAACTGGGTCCTCATACTACATCCCCTCAAAAATGACACCAAAAGTAAAACATAAAATTAAACAATTTAGATATTGAAACATATAATTATATAGAAACTTCAGTAAATGTCGAAGAATTACCAAGAATACTTGCTTAACATAAGGCCGCACTCTCCGTTCAAATTCCCCACTATTTTCACTTGCTCTGTATTGTTGAAAGAAAAGTGCATCCTCTTCAGCCTAAAAACATGCAACATTTATAAGTTAAAAAATGCAATCATCTCATTAGTAATACATACATGTACCTCTTCTTTATATTCAGCTCAATTGGGTGACTTATTTATTACTACTAAAGATATCTGTTGGATTCGAAAAAGCACAGACACAAACATAGGCATGTTGATACATACAGGATACACTGAGATATCAAAACAGGTACATAGGAAAGAACGTCTATAGCTATAAGTGTCAAGTCTGCTTCGTGTATCCGAGCTGCACAACTTCATGTCGAAATGGCCATACTTTGTCCATATTCATCGATAACAACCCAAAGTTGATTGAAATTTTTCGAGATCTAACTCTTTGCACAATCGATCCCTCCAAAAGCTGGAATTAAAAGTAAAATACTAATTTCTAAACAAGAATCTTAATAGATAACCTATTAAATCTAAAGTGTCATCAACTAAAATGTTTTCCTTGTCCTTCAAATTTCTCATTATCTTAAATATCTACTTTGATGCCTACAAATTCTCACTGTGTTTGTGAAACCTTTACAAGGAGACAAAAAATGATGTGGATATCAATGGTTTATGGAGCCTATCATTTCAATGAAGTACTTTGATCACAAAAATTCACAATGAGAATTATATCGAAGGTTTATATATTGTATCCTTTTCAATTGCATTTGTATTTGCATGTACCCAGAAGGAACTAGAAATAACACAAGATGCTAACATCCTTAGAATATGCACAACTTCAGTTTCTTAATAGGGGTTCTCTGGCTAGAGCATAAGTAAGTGAATCAAATACTCTAATAAGGTAAGATGTGTATAATTAAAGAATCAACCCATGAGATAAAGTTAAAAACTTACTTGTTTCCTCAAATATTTCGTAGACAATAAAAGCACAGATTCAAGAATCATGACCCAATAGAAACCCTAGGGTTACAACTCAAAGCAAATGAAAACTAATAAGATACCAAAAAAATTAGGGTAAATTCAGTACCTTGAAATGTTCCTGCAGCTCGATCTCACGATCCTCCTCGTTGAGCGGGAGGAGGAGGAGGAGAGGCGGCGAGATCCGACGGAGACGACGATGAACTTCGACGAAGGCGGCGATGAACTTCGACAGAGGCAGCGAACTCCGATGGAGGTGGCGATCTCCGACGATGGCGGCGGTGAGCTTCGACGAAGGTGGCGAACTTCAGATCAGAGAAAATAAATGGGGGGAATTTTCTGATGAGAGAGAGAACGGGGGTGGGGGTTTTTTAGCTCTTCGTGAATGGCCTGTTTGGATGGAGGGTAGAGAGGGGGAAGGGAATGGAAATTTTATTTTAACCTTGTTTGGGAGTTTTATTTTGGAGGGTAAAGGAGGGGAATGGAGGGGAAATTTGGCCCAAATTCTTACACCCCAAATTGGGGTGTAATGGACCCCTTCCTTCCCTTCCCTAAGTAAACTCCCAAACACACCAGAAAATAAATAGGGGGAATTTTCCCTCCTTTGTACGAGTGGGGAAAATTTTTTTTTGGGGGGGGGGGGGGTGGGGGAGGGGTTGGCGACGCCGATGAATGAAGAAGCGTCGTAAAAAATGTAACCTTTAGCGACGCCAAGAAGGAACGTTGGGAAAAGAACACTTTTAGCGACGTTAGCCTAATACGTCGTGATAAATGCACACTATTAGTGACGCTAATCCTAAAATGTCATTAAAAGCTATACTTTTGCCGATAAAAATGAAAAAACGTCGGGAAATCCATAACTTTTACCGACGCTAAGTTAAAACGTCGCTAAAAATATACACTTTTAGCGACGCTAATTATAAACGTCAGGGAAATACATATTTTTTGCCGACGCTAACTAAAAGCGTCGAGAAAAACATAATTTTTGGTGACGTTTTTAACCATGCGTCGGGAATAAGCATCGGGAAAAGTGCAATTTGTTGTAGTGGTTGTAGTTCCATCTTGCATTGTTATTAGTAGTTGTTCACGTTTCCTGTTCATGATTCATGACACTGTTACATAGTATTCATTGCATTTATCATCCCTTGTTATAATTAAGAATCCCTAGGAGTTTATGACTAGAGTGACCTGCGTGACGCGAGTAAGACCTAGAGGCTTGTGTGTTGTTGACTTAGAAAAACGAGAAGAGTTGGGATGCGGAAATCCATGTTCATGTGATTGGATATAGCTGTTGATGTATCTTCTAGGCACGCCCCATGATCCAGTTTATCTTGGGGTTAGTTTGTTGGGTCAAAGTGAAGCCAGTGTAGTCACTTTGGTCCGTGAATTTGATATTCACCCAAATTTAGCTTGAGTTCGAACCAGGTTGAAATCGGATTGCGTGTAGCCCTCTGACTGATCCAGTGTAGCGACGTATGGGGTGCACGTAGGAGAATTGTGAACAGTCAGTTATCCGATGATATGAGCGTTGACTCTATGTGAGATGTGGACCAGTCAGTTTTTAGGATGGTTAGTATTCGACCCGGTTACCATATGTGGCTAGCTATATATTTATCAGGTTTTAGAAGTGAATTTGCGTGTTTATTTTGTTGGATTTCTAGTTACATGTCCTTTTGTCATTTTTGCTATCGTATCGCTTTTCGCTTGGGTTTTCATTCATTTTATTTGTTTTGTGGGATCTTGTCGCATGCCATGCACACTGACGTACACCTATTTTCTCTGGTGTACGTCAGACTTAGAAGAAGAATAGGTCTAGCTGGGAGATCGTCAGGAGCCAAAGGATTCTCAGTAGGAGTGTCTTGTAGATAGAGTTGAAGAATAGACCGAAGTTCAGTACCTCTTCTTAGTTGATGATCCTAGTTTCTTTTGTAGCATTTCCTTTTCCGCTTGATCATTGTATTTTATATTCTCCGGTATTCATTTGTTCAATTTTGTATAAGGGCATGTTGACCCGAATATTATGTCTTGGATGATATTCATTTATGATATGTATTATATTATTCTGTGTTGTTCATTATATTCTTGATATTGTGATCGGGGACCTGTGCCTTTGCATTTGTTTTATTGACGCTAAGCATATTAGGTTGAGGAGAAATATTTATTTTATTATTCTTCTTGATCTAATACGTCGCGGGCTTGTTTACTTTCCGATTCCCTATATTCTGGAAAGCAGGGCATGACAGTTCTCTTCTTAGTACACAAATCTTTTAATAATTTTGCATAAGAAGGGATTTGTTAATTACATCTAAGAGAGGAATATTGACTTTAACTTGCTTCAAAGTTGAGCTCAGGTTTGAGTTCGGGTTCTTAGTCATTGTAAGGGGTGACTATTGAATAGAGTTATCATAAGGGGGGGGGGAGAGTTTGTTCAGATTCAAGAGTCTGATTTGGAGGTATTCTAATTTAATTATCGATCTGTTTTCCTGAACATAGTGAATGGATTACATTCACTTAAGCTTAGTAGGTTAAACTTGATCCTATGTCCTTGGGGTTGATCACGGTTTGACTTGAAAATTTTTCCTTCTCTCTCTCTCTCTCTCTCTCATAGCACTAACTAGTTGACCAATTTGAGTTTCTAAACTAGCTATGGCTTGGGTGTTAGAATTGAGCATAGTTGTTTGCATAAAGGAATTCAAAGTGTTGGATGTCTGAGTCAACAAGTTGGTGCATTGTGTAGAAACTTTAGTCATGGTCTTTAAACCCTTTTCTAAGACATTGAGACATTTATTATGATCATAATTTTGAGGAGTATGATTTAGAGATTAATGGTGAGGAGGCTGATTTGGATAAAATTGATTTGGTTGTTTAAAATTATTCTATGAACTAGAAGGAACTATGTTTCCTCTAGGAAATTGCTAGGTTAAAGCAAGAGAAGTTTTAATTTTTGGAGTATTTTACATGATTCTGTACAAAATTTGGGTGATTTTTCGAACCTGGATTGTAGGTTAGAGAAAATGGATTATTTCATAGGATGCTAGAATGTAGCGTTTACCTGACCTAGTGGTTGATTGTTTCCTAAGAGAGGGCATTCCTTTGAAACATAGATTGAAAAAAGATAGTTATGACAACTTGAGACAAAAAACTTGATTAATTTGAGTTGGAGCTCCTTCTTTAATTTTTAAGACTTCCAACCTACACAAGATTATAGCCATTTTTCCTTTAGTGGCTATGTTTGACTCTAAAAAAAGACCATTAGATTTGGGTTGGGGAATTAATGAAAGTTTTTCATCACATGCTTGCACTGCATGGTTTTCTTCGATAAACTCTCTAAAAATTTCTAGGCTTCATCGTCATTTATCTTCATGAAATCTCATTGACACATTAATTTTAAGAAAGTTATTGAAGAATAATCAAATTCTTCATAGATGATTTGGGATAATCGCCACGTTTCTAGATCATGGTGAGGACATCAGATAAGAAGATCCTTAAACTTATCAAAATACTTCTAGAATGACTCTCCCAGGGCTATCTTAAAATTCTAAATATTGTTTCTAATCTTAGCTATTTTATGGATAGGAAAAATTTTCTTTAAAAAATGGTAATAAATTCATTCCACGAATTTGTGGGTAAACTGTACGGACATTTCTTGGCTTTATCCTTAAGAGAAAAAAGAATAAATCTAAGCTTAATTGTATCCTCAAATAGTTCCGTAATCTTAATCTAAGCCAAGCTTCCTCAAATTCAGATATAAAAATATAAGTGTCTTCGGTTTTATTTCCTAACAATTTCAGAAGTATGTTTATAAAGTGGTCTAAGCTCAAAATTAGTTCCAGTGACATCGGGTATCTTAATGCAAGATGAGATTGCATTCCTAATGGGATAACACATATCTTGAAGACTGGGTGGATTAGGATTAGTCATTTCTTTGGTCTCAAAAAACGGATCAATATAGATTAAACGATTGGTATTATCTTTAATCCAAACTTGTGTACACCAAAAATAAAAATTTTAAGATTTTTTTAAAACTAAAAGCAAAAAAAAAAATTGTAAGAAAAACAAAAGTTAGGTTTTTAAGAGATAAACTAAAAGACCTAAAAGATAATATGAAGGAAAGGATAATAAAAAAACCTACCTAAAGCAAATGAAGAGCAATCACTTTGTATCAATCGCCCCTAATTCTAAGGTTAAGCCTATACTCTACTAGACTAGCTCCTAACTAAAAACTCCTTTGGTGAAAAGATTGAAATTTACTCGGTTAGTTAGCTAGGTACGAATAATACTAGAAGGAGGTTAAAGACCAATTAAATGCATTGTTCCTTATGAAGCGCTTTACGCAATCCCTAAATCTTACCTTAGACACCAACGGATTTAAGAAAACTTAAACTCGTTCACTTAAGGATTTCTTATTCCTTAATAAGCTCGAGTCCTTAGAGGTCAATGTCTAGTGAGTTTTAAAAGGCTAGGTTTATGTAGTGAGGAATTAGTGATTTGTAGGCTAAGAAAATAGTAATGAAATCTCTCATCTTATCTTGATTAGTGGGTTTTTATCCTTACGAGTATTTTTAAGTGAGTGTCAAATCAAGATGCTCAAATCACTTTGGTGAATTCCTAATACAATATGAAGTGCAGTCCTAATAACTAAAATCAACTATAAAAGGGTGCAAAAATAAAATCTTTTTGGTTTTTTAATTAGGATTAACAATCAAATAAATGTGAGAAAGAGAACTCTTTTTGAATCTATTATCTTGTTAGTAAACATTCAAGTAGAGGGTGAATTTTATTAGGGTTGACAAAAGTATAATTCTTTTTAGATCCTAATTGTCTCTAATTGTGAGAAAGTAACTACAAGGGTGGAATTGAAAATTCTAAAAAGAGGAAAGTATTGTAAAATGCGATAAAAAGTGAATAGTTCATAAATCCTAAGTGAAATTGACTAGTGGATTTAATTCTAGATTCCTCATTTCTTTAACTATTTTCCTCCATCTTTTACTTGTGATTTTCTTCTTTATTCTTGATTCTCCTTTAATTGTTCGTAATTTTAGTTTTTTCCTAATTTCTTCATATTTATTTCTCTCCTCTTAATCTAGTATTTATTTTATTTATAGTATAAAGATGTTGAATCCTCAAGGAAGGTATTTTAGCAGATAATCAAAATTAGTTTCTAAGTTGTGTATTGACAATTAAGAGTGATAGCTATGGAGAGATAAAGAGAGTGGTGTGATTATATGCAAATAAATAAAGCTAGATTGAGAGGGGAGAAGAGATTAAAGGAAAATAAAAACAATAAATAAACAAAGAGGAACCAATAATAAAGTGGAAAATCAAAATAAGTAAAAGATAAAAGAAATCAATTAGAAAATGAAGAATCTAGGATTGAATCAACTAGTCAATTTTATTCAGGATTTATTAACTATTCTCATTTTTACCACATTTTACTTTAGATTTGTTAAGTATATACTATCAAACCACTTAAGGAAACCATAGTCTATCAAATTATCACCCAAGTAAAATTAACATTCATAAAAAGAACAACGACTAGATATTAATTTTAAATTTATAAGTATAACCTATCAAACCATTCAAGATGAGCATAGATTATCAAATAATTCTTCTACCAATTATCTCTCTAATTGATTATCCTTAACATGATCATTTTGTGCCTAATGAAGTAATCTACAATTTATAAAAGAAATCAAACTAGTTTCATACAATTATAGAATTCCTATAAGATTTTAGTTCCACATTTTAGAAATTAAAAACAAAGAAATAAAAGAAAAAGAATGAAAATAAAAACTAACTTCAAAGAGAAAATAAGAACAAAAAAATAAAGATCTAAATTATGAACATAAAAATAGACTAAAACTAAAAAAAGAGCATAAAAGAAAATCTAAACGATACAAGAAAGTAAATCTATTCTACAAAATAAAAATGAAAATAATAAAATAACATAAAAATAAGGGAAAATTGTTTCAAGGCCCCAAAATTAAATTGCTGATGTGTC
>BQKN01000217.1:248797-302955 GCA_022839385.1 Asparagus kiusianus
CGACTACCGTTTGAGTCGGGCTAGCATGCGGATTGTCTAAATCCGTTTCGCATGTAACGATGTGCTAAGAGAGTGAATTCTCTGAGACTTTGTGCTATGACTTTGAATACGTAGACTTCGCCATTGTTACGGGAATAGGCTACCCAGCAACGTGTATTAGACGCTGACTTATCCCTATTTAGGCTTCAGGATAAAGGTCCCCAGAATTAGGTTCTGGTGTCTTCTTAGACAGTAAAAGACTAACCTGGCGACGCGTGTTAGGCGTCGGCATATCCTTTCTTAGGATTCAGGATGAAATTCCCCATGCGTGTAAGGCATGGATTTTGGTGTTATTACTAACAACCTGCCACAATGTTGAATATGTGGGCGGGTGTTCTTTTTAACGGTTAAGAACTAACCGGCAGCGCGGGTTAGGTGCAGACTTATCTCTGCTTAGGTTTCAGGATAGGATACCCCAGAATCGAACTCTGGTGTCTTTTTCTACGGAGAAAGACTAAACCGGCAGCGCGTGTTAGGCGCAGACTTATCCCTGCTTAGGATTCGGGATAAACTTCCTAGGATGAATCCTAGATTGATAAATTCTTGGAAAAGGTTGGTGTGGGAAAGGAAGAATTTTATATTCTATTTCCCGGTCTTCTTTTAGGGTGAAGGCGAACCCGAATACAAGGAAGGAAGAATTTTATATTCTATTCCTTGATTCTGGAAAGGAAGAATTTTATATTCTATTTCCAGCGCAAAAGAAACTAGAATTGGGATCTCCACTCCGAGAATCTGGAAGATCTAGATAAACTTACCTTTTATAGGATTAGTTATCTAGCCTGAAAATGAGTTTTTCATTTATCGAAATAAAATTTCAACTTCGGTTATAACCATGAGGAGGTTTAACCAAAGAGAAAAAGTAGGGAGTTCTTTCGTTTATCGAAAGGGGACTCTGAACTGAAAGTGGACCTCTTGTTCATGAAAAGAATCAAGAGGGGAAATTGCTGGCGGTTTGGGCCAAAAAGACACCTTTGGTGGACTCACTGTCAATTGAAATTGATCAGTGAGGGATTTTGGTGGTGAAAATGATTTTGGGTTATCCTCTAAAATATTAAGTGTAATATTCTTCAAGGAGCTTCTCGATAAATGGGTTATCCTGAATGTACTAAGGATAGTACTTTTCAGGAACTTCCCATTTATTGGCATTAATTGCCTGACGCCCTCTAGAGAAATCAGGCGATAAGCACCGTTTGAGTAGACTGTGTCTATCACAAACGGTCCTTCCCATTTGGGTTCAAATTTACCTTTCTTCTTGGAGTTGAGGATTATCGGTCGGCGAGCAGCAAGGACCAGATCTCCTTCCTTGAAGCTTCTCTGTCGGACTCTTTTATTAAAAGCCCTAGATATTCTGGCTTGATAAAACTCAATGTGTTGTTGAGCTTCCAAGCGCTTTTCATCCAACATTTCAAGTTCTTTGAGACATTTCTGATGTTGTTCTTCCGTCATCATCTCAGTTGCGAGAGCGATCCGAAGGGATAGGATTTGGATTTCTAATGGCAGCACAGCTTCACATCCGTATACTAACGAATATGGGGTAGCTCCTGTAGGTGTGCGTATGGTGGTACGATAAGCCCAGAGTGCTTCGCCGAGTTTATCATCCCAGTCTCGTTTATTGGTCTTCACGAGCTTTGACAGGATTTTGATGATCGTCTTGTTAAAAGCTTCAGCTAATCCATTCGATGCGGGATAATAGGCAGTTGACGAAATATCTTGACTTTTGAACTTGTCACAAAACCTGACAAAAGCGTTGCTTATGAACTGTGGACCATTATCATGAATGATCCGTCTTGGCACACCATGTCGATATATGACATGATGTTTGATAAAATTGATGACGTTGTTCGTCTTCACTTCTCTAAGTGGAATCGCTTCAGCCCACTTTGAAAAGTAATCCGTGATTGCGAGAATAAATCGATCGCCTTTGACTGAAGGGGGAAAAATAGGACCGACAATGTCCATACCCCATGTTTCGAATGGCCAAGACGTGGTTGACGTGTGTAAACGCTCCGGTGGTTGATGCATATAATTTGCATGTACTTGACATGCATGACATTCTCGGGCGTATTTGATTGCATCATGAACCATTGTCGGCCAAAAATATCACATTCTCCTGATACGATCCTACAGCTTGGGACCGGGCTGATGCGCACCGCATTCTCCTCCGTGTGCTTCCTTAAGAACTTCTTCTGCTTCTTTGTTCGAAAGGCATCGGAGTAACAAACCATCGTACCCTCGACGATATAATGTATGAGTCTCGGTATTATAGAAGAATCTCGGTGCTCTTCAGCGGATTGATTCCCTTTCTTTAACATCCTCTGGCAAAATACCATATTGGACGTAGTCAATGATAGGAAAACGCCAATCTCGGGACTCAGACTCAATTTGAGTTGAGTTCACCTCCTTGGCTTTTATGTTTTTATCATCTTCCTCTTCGATATCCATATTGTATATGGGTATGCAGAGTTGATGCGATCTTACTGTGACTAGCAGTTCAGTTTCGGGAGGTTACGCAAGTGATACCGCTAGTGCTGCCAGTGCATCCGCATAAGCGTTCTGGAGACGAGGGATGTATTCAATAAAGAATTCTTCCAAAGAATCTGCCAATTTGATGGCCTCCTGGTGATACGAGATCAGGTCTTGGTTCCTGACCTCATACTCTCCACGGACTTGGTTGACTATCAATTGAGAATCCCCAAAAGCTTCTAGATATTCGACCCCCAGCTCCTTGGCGAAACAGAGTCCAATGAGAAGCGTGTTGTGCTCGGCTATGTTATTGGAACATGGACCAGTTAGTGAATAAGCCCGAGGCATTACATGCTTCCCCGGGGAAACTAAGACAACTCCAACTCCGGAGGAGACCTTAGGACATCCGGGGGTTACTGCCACATTAACTGCTCTCGAAGCACCGTCAAAGTATAATTGCCATACTTGTTGGTGTGATGTAGTGTTAACCTCGTGGGTTTCATCCGGCAAGTCATCATATACTTCTGCCGTATCTGTTGTCGGGTTTGCCGCCAAAAGATCACAAATCGCTTGTCCTTTGACCGACTTCTGGTGTTTGAAGTGCAAATCATACTGGGATAAGAGAAGGGCCCACTTCGCTAACCACCAATTCATCGAACCCGGTTGAGTCATAAATACCCGTACTGGATTAACGTTAGAAATGACGTAAATCGTCTGTCCAACCAAGTAATGCCGCATCTTTTGTACTGCGAATACCAATACGAGGCATTCTTTCTCAATCATCGGATATCGAGACTCGACACCTACTAAGGTCTGACTTAGGTAATAAACTGTCTGTTCGTGACCGTTATCATCGTCTTGTGCTAATAAAGCACTTATTGAGTGGTTCATCGCCTTGAGATAAATCAAGAACGGTTTACCTGATTTTGGTGCAACGAGAACAGGAGGATTCGTCAGATATGTTTTGATATCTTCGAGTGCTTTTTGGCAGGCGTCGTCCCAAATAAATGGCACACCTTTCTTGTTTAGCTTAGAGAATGGTTGGCACTTCCCAGAAAGATTTGAGATGAACCGCCGGATGTAAGCTAAACGCCATTGCAATCCTCTGAGTTCTCTTAGATTTCTAGGGGGTTGCAGTTCATGTATCGCCTTCACCTTATCAGGATCGATATGTATACCTTTAGTGGTGACGACGAATCCAAGGAATTTTCCGCTGGACATTCCAAGGAAAGATTTAGTGGGGTTCATCTTCAATTGATGACTCCGCATGAGATCGAACATCGTCTTCAAATCCTTGATGTGATCTTCTTTGTTGCGGTTTTTTACAACCAAATCGTCAACGTAGCACTCGACTGTTTTCCTGAGATGTTCTTGGAAAATCTTAGTCATTGCTCGCTGGTACGTGGCGCCTGCATTCTTTAGACCGAAAGGCATCACCGTGTAGCAAAAGACACCGAGGGGCGTTCTGAACGTTGTATGCTTCTCGTCATTCGGGTGCATCTTGATCTGGTTATATCCTGAAAAGCCATCCATAAAAGACTTTCTCTCAAATCTGCACGTATTATCGATGATGACGTCCGTAATTAGGAGAGGAAAGTCATCTTTTGGACATGCCGTATTCAGGTTCCTGAAGTCGATGCAAATCCTGATTTTACCATTCTTCTTCATGACGGGAACAATATTAGCTAGCCAGTCTAGATGTTGCTCCTCTCGGATAAATCCTAAGTCAATCAATTTCTTAACCTCTGCCTCAATGGCTTCCATAATCTGTGGACGAAACCGTCTTTGCTGTTGTTTGACAGGTTTGGCATCCGACTTGATATCGAGGCGGTGCATTGCTACATTGGGGTCGAGCCCTGGTATGTCCTCATAGTTCCAAGCGAAGACATCAATGTATTCCCTGATGAGAGCAATTAATTCCTCCTTCTCATCTGGGGGAAGACTATCGCTGATGAATATGGGCTTTGGGTTGGCCTCGTCGCCCATGTTGATTTGCACTATTTTATCTTCAGTAGGGGGTTCCCCCTGTTCAAACCTATCACCGTACTGCATGTTCAGGTGATGAACCCATGGGTCTTCCCATGTTGGCATTTGATCGTCGTCCTCCATTGTGGATGGATCAGCTGTAGTCATGTTCGTCATTAGAGCTTTGAATACTTTCCCCAGACTTGTATCGGAATCCTATTCCGAGGAATTTGACGAGTACCCATCTTTGTATTGCTCAGATGATTGGTTATTGATTAACCAGCAACATTCGTCTTCTAAAAAAGAGACATAACCCAGTCCTCGTCTGAATTTATAATAATCATCCGGTTTCCCTTTTGGTACATATGCCGCTTTGGCTGGAATACGGGAACCTCGATCGAAGTATAAACCTTCTCCGAGTGTGAAATCATATCCCTGTTTTTCCATGAGCTTACGCGCTTCCGGACTATACTTAGATAAATGCCGACCAGGTTTGTCATCATTCTCATATTCCCTTAAGAAATGATCAGGTAATGGAAAATTCTCTCCTTTACCGTAAATCACTTCTTTTTCGCCTCCTATTTTGGTAGGAACGATCAGGGTTGTTCCGAAAGAATGTTGGAAGTGTTTCTTTGTTATATAGGACGATCGAAGCGGCGTATATAAATCGGGATTATCATACAATCCCTTTATCACATCATCAAGAGACAGTGAGTACTCTAAATCATCATTTATTTTATTATTGGCAAGTTGCCAGTTACAACTACCATCTGACGATTGTTCATCATCAAGATTAATTACCAAGGGTACAATGTCGTTTAAAACAAAACCTCCATCGTAATCAAATCCGGCTTCGGTATCAGCTTCTTCTCCGCTGTTCGTGCCCTGGGCCGATAGTTTAGTATCAGATTCGTTTCCATAAAGGAGAGAATCAGTGAAATAATTCTCAAACCCTTTGAATGGTTGCTTATCCGCGACCACCGTCCTAACTTTACCATTAGTGTCGACATATTTCAAACACTGATGGAGAGTGGAGGGGATTATAACGTTGCTATGGATCCAGGGTCGACCCAATAGTAAGTTATATGAGGTCTCGGCATCAATCACATAACATGTGACTTCCGTCTTCAAATCACCCATTTGACATTTTATCCGGATCTTACCTAAGGGTCTTGACCCGCTAGTATTGAATCCATAGATAACAGTGCCTGTGGACGCTAACTTACTCCTTGGAATGCCGAGGCTATGCATCAAGCAAAGCGGCATAATACTCACAGCGGAACCTGGATCCACTTGGATTCGGTTGACTTCGCTGGAGCCAATGTACCCGATGAAATATAGGGGTCGATCATGGTTCGAATTCTTCGTCTGCATATCCTCTTTGGTGAAGGTAATGCAGGAAAGGTTTTTAGCCGCTATATTGTAGTGTTGGATTAACAGTTCTGGCTCTTCAGGCACCGGCTTGATCTGAGTAAGGAACACTTCTGAATTGGCCAAGGCTTCTTACAAGGCTTCCCTGGTTTCTTTAGACAACCGCAGCAACTCATACAGTGTTATCCGCGCTGGAATGTTAGCTAGTTGAGCCATAATATTGAAAATGCACGGAGTGTTCGAGCTCTCCGGTTGATCTCTTCCAATCGGACGATTAAAACGAGGCTGCTTCGGATTCTGCACCTCTTGGGGCCTCTTTTCTTTCTGTTTATCAACCGGCTGTCGTCGAGCTTCTTCAACCGGTTTAGGAGCCGCAATCACCCCCAGTTCCGTGAGAGTTTTGGCTGGTCCTCGTTTAGTCACCCCCTGCTCAGCTACCTGATCACTAGGTGATGGATAGTTGAAGTGATACTGATTTCCGCTTCTAATGGCAAAAACTTCTTGTTCTTCTTCGGAGAGCGGGAAGGTAGGAGCTTCATCACCATCCTCTTCGAAGATCGCGGAAGTAGCGTTGCAGGACTTGCCTTTACCCTTTCTAGTCGAGGAAGTCGTCCACTGATTGTCTTCAAGAAGATCAGGATGGACCCTGAGGATTTCGCCGTTTGGGGCTGTGTACGGTACAAGTCCTTTTTGACGTTGTCCGTATGGGTCGTCGTTTACTGTCTTCATTCCGACCTTGGTGATGCATTTTGGCTTAAACCATGTTGTGGGTACTGATCCAAAGCTAATTGATACTGCATTTGCTCCTACATTATTGGGCGGCTTCGGGGTTATTACGCCTACGTCAATTAATGCCTGGATCTTATCCTTGAGATGGTAGCATGATCTTGTAGGGTGATGGACCGCTCTATGGTATGCGCAATACTTCGGATCCGTTATTTTACTGGCCCCTTCTTGATCCACGATCGCCGGTAGCTGGATTTTGTTATTCTCCAACAGGTACTTAAAGATGACGGGAACTTCATCATCTTTGAAGGAGTACAATTTAGGAAATCTTGGTTCTGAAGATTTCTGCTTCTGAGGCTGTTGTCGCCATTGCGACTGCGATTGTTGTGGTGCTTGTTGCTGCGGCTGTTGCTGAGGTTGTAATTAGAAAGTTTGATTAGCATCAACTGCATTAGCATGTGCCTTACCTTTCCCTCGTGGGTTGAAATTCTGTGTTAGAGCATTCGTCGCCTGTTGGCCTCTTTCCGCCTTCTTCCTTCTGAGGAATCGCTCGGCTTGTTCTCCTCGGACCTTCAAATCCTTCCATGTTTTGGACGGTGCTGTCCCCATTGCTTCCAACACGTCCAATGCAAGGTTGTTGTGGCAAGTCTGGAGAATGAATTCCTCAGTGATCGGGTCTCGACAGTTCATCGCCTTGTTCCGGAACCTTTTGACGAAGGTATCAACTAACTCCCTGTCTTTCTGTTTCTCGTCAAGCAATGACCCGATGGATATCTCGGTGTCGTCATCGAAGAAGTTGGTGAGGAATTTAGTCTCCATGTCGTCCCAGCTATTCACGCTTCCTGGCTTAAGGCGGCGATACCAATCGAAGGCGACTCCACGAAGAGTGCCAACGAAGGACCGTACCATCAGAGGCTCATTACCAGAAATAACCCCTAAGTGTGATTTGAAGTAAATCAAATGCTGAGTGGGTGAACCCTTCCCATCAAACGGCATGAAGTTAATTAGATTGAACTTCGCCGGATACAGGATTGATTCCCATTCTCTTGGGTATGGACAAGGAATGCCCGTCTTCTTCATCTCTTGAGCGGAAATCAACGTATTGATTTTGCTCTCGAGGTTTTTAATCTTCAAATTTTCACCTGTATTTTCGTTAGCATTCTCGTTACCACCCCCTGCATTGACGGGAGGATTATTGGCATTGTGAGCTTCATCCGCATGTGCGTCCTCATATTCCTGATTAACCTGGTTATGACGACTTGGTTCGCCTTGCCGGTTTGTCAATGCTTGGATTTGTTGGTCATGCATTTCTCTCATATTCTACATGGCCATCTGCATTTCGAACCTGAAGCTCTCCTGTTGTTTGGCCATGGCTTCTTCAAGCATCTTGGCCACTTGTTCCGCACTTATCATAAGTGCCTCGCGGGGTTGTCCCTCGCTGGATACTGTATTATCTGATGCAACCGCAGAGCCGGCATCCGATTCTTCATCTTCTGACGGTAATCTTGTCCGAATCCTACCATAAGTTGCTCGTATGATGGCTCCAGACTGCAGACGGGTTACACGCCAGGGTACTTCCGGAATCGACTTAGGATTATCCCGTGTCGATGTCCCTTTGCTGGTCATATTAGTGGTGACCCTCGGAAATTCTCCATCTTCGACTACCGTTCTTCTTCGTCGGAAACGCCTAGGCCTTGGTTTTGGCGTTTCAGTACTGAGCCTTTCGAAAACCAAAGTTCTTTCGGGGACTGTCTTGATGCAGTTGCACTCAGACAATACTGCTCGAATGAGTTTGGAACAAGGGTACTGGGTTTCTAGTTTTCGAGGACTCCTTTTCCTGGTTTTACTCGTACCCTCAACACGATAGTACAACTCGTCGGTTTGAAGGTCGGAGTAACCTATCTTGTGTTGGTACGACTTCTCAGGTATAACGCTATCATCATCAGACGACAACGCTTCCTTCTGAGGGTGAACTGCCTTCTTTGGGCTTTCAAGAGTCACGCGTCTTGAAACACGCCTTTGTGGGCGTGAGTTCTCGGCGGGCTCTTGGACTTCAATGCGCAAACTGGTGTGCGTAGTTGCCATGAACTCCTTGTCATGTTGAGGGTGGCGGCGACCCCCAGCATGTTGAGTCATTCGGGGCTTCTTTATCGGGCCCAAACGTTGTTGAACTGGAGCTTCGCATTGCTCATCGGGAAGTGGACCGAGGCGCTCCAAAATTGACCTCCTTCTTCGGGATGGTTCGGGAGGTTGAACTTGTTTTGAAGGCTGCAATGATTGTTCCTTAGCCTGAGTTGCCGCTTCAGACTTCGGCCTCCATACTTGGCGGGTTGGTGGCGGCTTTTTGGCCACTTCCTTCTGCAGTCTTCTGCGGGCTTCTTGGACTTAAGCCCGTGCCTGTGCTGACAGTGCACGGCGCTTGCGAATGTGCTCATCCAGTGTCGAACGATTTTGTTTGACACGGATCCATTCGTTCATTGGCGGCTTGGAGGAGCTGCCATTCATTGGTTGTTGAGGCTGTTTGCCTCTCTTGTTCTTCACATCCGCGTTGTAGCGGATTCCGTCAGTAGACTCCATTGCCTTTGCGAATTGTCACGCCAGGCGTTGACGTCGCCTCTGGCGGGCTCTCTTTGAGAGAGTCCCTACGCCTTCAGCGGCGGAGGAATTGGCGAGAACAGGTTTGACCTGGTTGGAGGTCGGTGGAACTTTACTCGATGCAACTTTGGCATCGATCGGGGTGAGATCTTTGTTGGTATTCTCTACTTCTTTATACCAACGGACTTTTCTCCTGGAGGAGAACTTCTTGGACTTGCGGGGAGAGGTGGATCCGGACGAGAATGACAGATACTCCTCGAACTTTTGTTGGTCGAATTCATACTCGACCTCCTCCTCGACTGGGATTAAGATCCGTGGCTGCGGCGCAACGATCTCGGCAGCGAGATCGGTGGCTCCCACTGTGGTCGCCAGATTGTTCGCGAAAAAAATTGTTTTCTTCATTGAAGTCATTGTTTTCTCAAGCAACTATTTTTTTAGGTTACAAAAGATCCGGTCTTTTTATAAGATCCGGTTACAACAAAATCAAAGAAAAATCAAAAGATTACAACTTTCCTTTTTTGTGGAACAAATCGCAAGATCCTGTTTTGCGGTCTCTTGCTTGTGGGGGTTCTTCGCCTGCGCCGGGGTTAATCCGTGGACCACCGCGCGATCTCGATCCGGTCGGATCTACACGGTATGACGGGTACTATTTTACGAAGGAAATAACAGCCGGGGGGATTAATTCACCAAGGAAATAATCGCCCGAAGTAATCGAAATCGACCAAGCGAAATCGATACTCTTCTCGGGATCAAAAACCAAGTTTTGATCTGGAGGGTAGCCGTGTAGATCTCAGATCTGATCTCTCTCTAACTCCCGCCTTGTTTGGTGTGGATGATCGCCGAGAACCAGATCTGATAGTTCAAGTCTTCAAAGCTTCAAAACTCAAAGGTTCAGATCTCAATCCAGCAGAGCTTCGCCTCCAAAAATTCCAACCTCTAAAACAATGAGCCACCAAGCCTATTTATAGGCATTTAGAACCAGATCTGGGCTCAGATCTGGGCCCAGATCTGGGCTTGGCCCAGGTGGCTCGGCCACCGAGCCACCTCCTGGTGGCTCGGCCACCGAGCCACCCCTAGGTGGCTCGGTGAGCCACCTAGGAGCGGCTCGGTTTTGACCGAGCCCTCCAGGTGTTTACCGTTTTGTCCTTTTTTTTTTGATTTTGTGGTTTATCCAAACTCTGATTTGTTGATCTGGACTCTGATTTGGTAGTCCGGATCCTGATTTGGTAGTAAATACGCTTCGGTGTTTGAGTTCGTTAATCTCGTCGCTTCGTCGCGTCTTACTTAGCCTCGATATTGTGGTTTAACGATCATGCTTGGATTCATCGCCTGATGGTTCGTTGTTTTGTCGAATCATCGTGTCGAGTTGTGTTAAGGGACCTATAAGCGGTTTTATACGCCTACACTTCCGACAACTGGTGAAAACTCTGTTCAGTGGTCATCACAATCAACTGTGTGAGTTACAATCCGACGACTCCTACACCCCACAATAGCTAAAGCAAAGATTACTGAACAATGGTCCTTGCAACGCTTTACGGAAGAAGCTACAAGTCAACTAGCCCCTTCTAAACGCGGAACTCATCTTCACGTTTCAATTCTTGAAACGTAGGTGACCCCCGCGTTTCAAGTCTTCAGCAAACAAAACACAGGCAACCCTCGCGTTTCCTAACCCCCAGTGGATATTCACCCCTGCGTCTCTAGTCTAAAACGCGGAGTTAGGATTCTTGAACGATGTCTTGGGCGTTTGACTCATTCAAACATGAGTTGAATGGTTTAAGAACCGTTTCCCTCACGATTTGAGGGATTTTTGCCCACTTAGGTGCGGATTTAGGGGTTGGTTACACCCCTTATCCTCCTATAAATAGCCGCCTTACTCAACCGAGTAAAGAGGTTGAAGATTTTGGCATCTAAACCACACAAGGTTGGATTTTCTGGAGATCAATGGCGAATTCTTTAGAGATCGAAGATTTCAGCTAGATTTTGAAGATCAAATCTCGAAGGATCCTTTAACAACAGCAAATCTACTTGGCTATTAACTGAATTTTTGGTTCTAATAACTCTGTTACAGAGTTTAACTCGCTCTGAGTTCTTAAACTCATTAAGAGTTATTCAACAAACTTACCATGTAAGTTAATTGTTCCCATGAGATAAGATGGTTGGATCATCAACGGAGAGCAAATTCGACGCAAGCATTCGAAGGAGGCACTCCATCGCCACTGTGAAGAACCCAGAATTAAACAAAGGGGAGAATCCAGATCATTCTCCTCTCTTTTATAATCAGGAAATCCAATTGTAATTGAGATCAAAGGAATACAAATCAATTTTTCTTCATTTCTTTTTACTACAAATTTTCTACAAACAAAAGATGACGACTTCGCTAGAGACTAGCTTTTCTGACGAAGAAGTGGTGGCACAATCCGACGTCCACCTCATGGGAACAACTGTCGAAACTCTCATCGTGGAGTTTGACCAAGCTAAATACGAGGAGACCCTCTCCTCTGGATCGCATAGTCCCAAGGCTAGGTGCAACACCCGTAAGATCTCAAAAGAGATCAAAACTGTTACTGAAATGCAAAAGAAAGCCCTCTCCTTTGGCCAAAATTCATCAAACAGCCCCTCCTCTAAAGGAGTGAGCTTATCCTTTGCCGAACTCGTCCAACGAGTTGAGCGTTCCACGTCTGTGTCAACACGATGTGCTACGGGGCACAAACGACCTATGGAGGAGGCGAGCTCTATAAACACCGATGAAGTTGCTGCAAAGGCTTTGAAACAAACCAAAAAGAACACCACTCGAAGACGGAGAAGATCCATACGACAAGCGCATCTTCGAGAAAGCCGATCTCATGCCCAACGCGAGAATCACGTTTTTGAGACTCTGCCCGAATATGGTGTTTGTACTCCAGAATGCACACTTCGTGGTAATGAGCCCAATTATGAGCCTCGCGTAATACAAATACAGCTAAAATGTGATCCTTAGCGCCCTGTAGTTCCTCCAAAACGCAGCCCTCAGGAAGGCACTGCCAAAGATAAACGCACGCTTCACATGTGTGTTCAAACGAAACATGACCCTCAAAGGTCTGTTTCACTAACCAAACACGACCCTCAAGGGTGCGTTCAACCAAAACATGACCCTCAGAGGTCTGTTTCATCATTTAAACGTAGGCCTCGGCCTAATGTTTACAAATCCAAACGCGACGCCCGCGTTTCTTCTTAAGAACTCGACCCTCGCGTTTCTTCTCAAAAATACAACGTGGTCCGCCAAGTCCAACATGGTCAACATGGGTTTAAAATCCATGTTCGAAAAGAATCAGTCTTACCCACTCAAGAGCAGGGGGTGCCATCTCCTTCCTCGCGCTCAGAAAGAGACCCCTCCCAGGTGTCTGATTTACTAGAATTGCTATCGAGAGGGAGACCAACACAGCAAGCAGCTCATCCATGCAAGTGTGAGCGGCTTATATCAACAGTCCTTTCAGAATGCCACTGCTGTACACCTAAACCTCACAAGTCTGTGTTCGACAGATTGACGGACGTCGTCAGAGCTACCAAGCGATAACGTCATCATAAGAAGAAAGTTTCTAAAATTGAATATCCCGAGGTCACTATCAACATGATCGGCAGAGGGAAAGCCTCGGTTCCTAACTCTGATGAATCAGAAAGAAGCCACTCTCCAATTGTCTGGGATATCTGTGATTAGTTTGAAGGGATATATCATTGAACTCGAACCCGGACAGGAGCTATCCGCTCGGTTAATTATCAAAATTTAGCCAAGGAGATTACTTCTGATGATGAACATTCAGCAATTGCTGAATCTCAATCCTCGAGCTCTGTCGTGGCACGAGAGGCTCCCTTTTACATGTCTGGAGGTCCCGAAGACTTAGTGAAGAGGGTTGATGAACATCATGCCATGCTTCAGGCGCAACAAGAGACACTTCTTCAGATGAAGGACATGTTGACTCGGCTCCTTGCTGAAAAAGGCTAAAGACCTGAATCTTCCCAGAGGGCAATTTCAAAGGAAAAATAGAAGGTGCATGAGAACTCGGAACATGAAACTCACAACCTGGAATCTTCTTCTGAAAACGAGAGGGAGATGGAAAGAGAACCGAATCCTCAGTCAGCTAAAGTGGATGAGCTAGAAGCTCGCCTCAATGCAATCGCCAACAGAAGCGAGCTTCATGAGGAAAGAGTGATACAGCCTTATCCTACTGAAAGGGACACAGTTCCCTATCCGTCGAAGTTTAAGGCTCCAACTCTACAACCTTTCGACGGTACAGGATCACCGAACCAACACATCTACTACTTCAAGTCACAGACTGGAGATGTGGTAGAGAACGACGCCATCCTGACCCGTTTGTTCATCAGTACTCTTAAAGGTGTTGCCTTCGAGTGGTTTATGAAACTGCCTGCTGGATCTATTCAAAAATGGGTAGATCTAGAAAGGCTTTTCTTGGCCAGATTCTTCGAAGATGACACAGAAGTTTCAGTCCCGACTCTTCTCGCCACCAAGCAGTGGAAAGGAGAGTCCATCAAGACTTATGTGGAAAGATTCCACAGCATGGTATTGTGATGCCCATCTGGTATGACCCAATCGACCTTAGTTAAAACTTGCAGGCACAAATTACAGACCCAGCTCCTCGCTCAGATGGGATGGCAGAATGTCGCTCCTAGAGACAATTGATTTCGCAAGGAGAACAAGCCGAAGAAATTATTGCTCGAGTCAAGGCTGAAGAAATTCCCCAACCTAAGCCGCAGCAACAACGCAACCAACACAATGCTCCGTGCTCTAAGGGAAATGAGACATTGGCTGCCGACACCAACACGTGTGCATCACCGGCTAAGCAGGGCAAAACTCTGAGCCAACTGAGAACGTTCAAGCAATACTTGTTCAAAGAAGAGCATGTGGACACCCTGTTCCAACTACTTCGGAAGAACAATAAATTGTAGCTCCCTGAGATCAAAAAACCAGATAAAATAGGAAAGGTGGATGACCCCAATTACTGTCATTATCATAGTTTCTTAGGATATCCTACCAGAAAATGTTATGTCTTCAAAGACATCTTACAAAATCTTGTGAATGCTAACGTGCTTACCCTGAAGTCGGAGCAGAAGACCGTATCTACTAACTTGATAGCAGTCCAGTTCGGTGTTTTCCCCCTGTGGCGGCTGCAGATAGCGTTATTCCCATCCACAAAGGGGAAATGCACATGAAAAATACTGACTTACACAGTCAGAAGGATAGGGGGTTGGTACCCCTCACTACCCTAAAAGGGGAGATCATGTGGGTCCATGCCGACCTGGTTGGAGACCAAAAATGGACGAACACCTCGTCCAAGAAGAAAGGAAGCAAGGCTAAATCATCTAACATGATTAGCCCCTCCATAAACGAGAATGATGACCATCTCAAACCTCTCACCGACTCAGAGGAAGAGAGAATCTTCTTGGCAGCATACCCAGGAGGCAATCCTGGCACCCAGTCACGAAAGATTTATTTGAAAGACTATGACCAGCACGCTCAAGAAGCTGAGGAACCACACCAAGATGCTGGAGGTTCTGTTCCACAAAAGTCAATTGACAAAGGGAAACAGAAGGGAACCCGGTATAATAGGAACCTTCTGCAGGAAACCGGAGAATCGAGCACTCCTTTCCGATTCAATGTCTTGGCGCAACTGGCCAACATACCGGCTAGGATTACCCTATTCGAGCTCCTGAGGTTGTCCAAAATCACCAAGGAAGCTCTAATTGAAGCATTGAAGAATACGGAGAGCTTCATTACACAAGTCACTCCAATCTCTGAAGCTTCTGAAGATCAATCTTGCCTGCAATGCTTACAATCAGCAAGAAGCCTACTATGCATATCATTCACTCAAGAAGACATACAAGTAAAACATAAGCATGACCGACCTTTGTACTACATAGTGTACATCGGGTCATCAGAAATCAGCCGTGTTCAAGATGACCCGGGCTCAGCACTCAGCATTTTGCCTTACAGGGTCACGCAGGTCTTAGGGATTCCCATGCATCGGCTGAACACCACTCAGACTACTATCTTCGGCTTCAACGCTAACAGCACTCGGCCCCTGGGGAAGATCAAGCTCAGGTGTCAAATTGGAGATCTCAAGTCCGAGGTGAATTGTTACATTATAGATGCGGACACGTCATACAACTTATTATTGGGACGACCTTGAATTCATGCAAACTGCATTGTCCCGTCGATCCTACATCAGGTCATGAAGTATGTTAATGATGAGGGGGAAGTCCGAACCCTGATTGCGGAAAATTATCCTTTCAGATGGGTAGAAAACTTCCACACAGATTCGGTCTTCTACTCAGAATCACAGGAGAAAGAAGATGCTGACAGTGGTAATGAAGCTAACGTCGAGCAAGACCCTGGAGAAGATTATCCATGGGAGTTGAATCTAAATGTAATGGGTCAAGTTGAGAACAATAATAATATACCGAGTGAAGGCGAGTGGTGCATTAATGAAGATTTTATTTTGGCATACTTGTCTGATGTGTCCTCTAAAAATAAACAAATAGAGAATGATCCTAACATAGGTACCAACCCATGGCACACATTGTGCATAGAGGCATCCCTCACATTACCAATTAAGTCATCATTCGCTTTAGATGAAGAAGCAGAAGATGCGCAGAAGGCTTTCTTCAAAGTCTCATCCAAAAGAAAAGGGCAGAAGCCGATCAACTTCGGTAAAGTTAAACCTGAATTATTCAAACGAGGAAGTTCGGAAGAAGATAATGGGATCCCTCAATTCCATTATCAAGAACCCAATTCTATCCGTCTGATGAAGCGAATGTGATACAACTTTAATGAAAAACATGGTTTAAACATCAGGAAAGGAAGGTGAACACCGATTCTAATGTCTCTCACCCCTGAAGGAAAACCTCCAGATTATTATCAAAAGACTGGAAGAGGGGTGGTCTATGTCACAATTCCCTCCCTTTTAGAAAATGAAATCGATAATTTTCTATGTCAGGATCATTCATCCGGGACATCATCATGGGAATCTGATGTCAGCATCGGGCCTTTCTTTAGAAGTTTGACTATGAACATGGTTTTAACTAGTCATCCAGATGAAGACGCAGGGGGTGACGAAGAGTTAATCAAATCAACCAATGATCCCTGGATCAAACGCCTTAACAACTTATGGGATATGCGCTTTGAACAGTGCGAACCACCTATTGAAGATAAAATGGTCCAGGTCAACATGGGAGATGAATCCGACCCTGAGCCTACCTTCATAAGTGAAAGCTTATCACCCTCTGATAAAGAAGATCTTATATTTCTCGTTCGAGAATATATAGATGTCTTTGCTTGGAATTATGAAGACATGCCTGGCCTGGACACAAAAATAGCCATGCATCGTCTCAATATTGATCCGGATGCAAAGCCCGTTAAACAACAGCAGCGCCGGTTTCGTCCAGAGATCATGGAAGCTATTGATTCAGAAGTTAGAAAGCTTATAGACTCAGGCTTTGTCAGAGAGGAACAACACCCAGATTGGGCAGCCAACATTGTCCTAGTTCCTAAGAAGAACGGTAAGGTCCAGATATACATCGACTTTTGTGACCTTAACGCGGTTTGTCCAAAAGACGAGTTTCCTCTTCCCATCACTGATGTCATGATTGACAATACCTTTGGATATGAAATGATGTCTTTCATGGACGGATTCTCCGGATACAATTAAATCAAAATGTATCCTGAAGACGAAAAGCATACAGCGTTCAGAACACCATTATGGGTGTATTGCTACACAGTGATGCCCTTCGGCTTGAAAAATACAGGTGCAACTTATCAACGTGCAATGAACACCATCTTCCATGAACATCTGCGTAAAAAGATTGAATGCTACGTTGACTACATAGTAGTGAAAAGTCAACACAAAGATGAGCATCTTACAGAACTGAGGACAATGTTTGATATCATGCGAGCACATCAGCTGAAGATGAACCCGACAAAATCGTTGCTTGGGCTATCAAGCAAAAAATTCCTAGGATTTATTATCACATCCAAAGGAATTTCTTTTGATCTAGAGAAAATTCGTGCTATCCAAGACATGTCACCTCCGAAGAATCTCAAAGAACTCAAAGGTTTACAAGACAGATTGGCCTACATCCGGAGATTCATATCTAATCTCTCGGGATTCTACCAACCCTTCTCTAAGCTCATGAAGAAAGGAGTGTCCTTTGTTTGGGATGGAGACTACCAAAGAGCATTTGAGGAGATTAAGAGATATCTCACCCAACCGTCGGTTCTTGTGTCCCTAATATCAGGAAAACCGTTCTTGTTATACGTGAGAACCATGGACCATTCTCTTGGAGCTTTACTAGCTCAGAACAACGATCAAGGATAAGAGCAATCCATCTATTACCTAAGCAGGATCATGATGATAGCCGAACATCGGTATAATCCGGTCAAAAAAAATATCTCGCTTTAGTATTCGTAGTCCAAAAGATGTGACATTACCTGGTAGGACAAACAATTCATGTTATTTCTAAGGTAAATCCCTTGAGAGTTCTGATGACAAAACCATTATCTCTAAATTGTCGGCTGGCAAAATGGGCCATCCTCTTATCACAATATGACATGCAATTTATACCCCAAAAAGCAGTCAAGGGTCAAACGTTAGCAAACTTCCTAGCTGATCATCCGGTGCCAGGGACATCTAAGTTGTATGAAGAGTTGCCCGATGAAGTCGCTGAAGCTTGCGTCACTGAAGAAGCTATGCAAGTATAAAAATTATTCTTTGACGGTGCATCTAGAGCAAATCCTCATGGAGCAATTATCTCAGGAGTAGGAGTAGTATTCATCTCTCTAAACGGTCATGTGATCCCAACAATGTAGCCGAGTATAATGCTCTGCTATTAGGAATGCAAGTGTGAAAATTATTCTTTGATGGTGCATCTAGAGCCTTGTGCCAACAATGTAGCCGAGTATAATGCTCTGCTATTAGGAATGCAATTTGCTAAAGATCTTAATATTCGGCATCTCGAGGCTTCCGGTGACTCTCAGCTCATTGTAAATCAAGTCCGAAGGGAATACGAAGTGCGTCATGAGGATTTGATCCCGTACTACTTCGCAGTGCTAAAGCAAGCTAAGAAGTTCGAAGGTTTCTTCATTGGATACATTCCACGAGTTCAGAATGCTTATACAGACGCTTTAGCCTCTTGGCAACTTCATTAGCGTTGCCACCAGGGGCTGAAACAATGATTCCAGTCACAGGACGCAAGCTATACTGTTCTAAGATTCCTATAGAGGAAAGTTCAGCCAAGACAATAGCATGGGAAGTCTGCACAACCTCCATGGAGCTTGAATCTAGGGATTGGCGATTCCCATACATCGACTATGTCTTGTACGGAATTTTGCCCGATAATCCTAAGGAAGCGGCCGCTATCAAACGAAAGGCCCTCCGATTCTATTACGACACGGTTTCCTAAATATTGTATCGTAAATCACATGATGGAGTTTTGCTTCGATGCCTTTCTCGAAAGGAAACAAAGGAGGCTCTTAAGGAGGCTCACGACGGAATGTGCGGAGCTCATCAACCCGGAGCTAAGTTGAGAGATCACCTCCGACGAATAGGCTATTATTGGCCAAAGATGTTCTCAGACGCAGTCGACTATGCTAAACGTTATCACGCATATCAAATTCATGATGACTTTATCCATCAAGCGCCAGGGAACTTACATCCCACATCTGCATCTTGGCCATTTGAAATGTGGGGTATGGATGTTATGGGACCAATCTCGCCTCCGACTTCCAAAGGACACCGATTCATTTTGGCTGTAACCGATTACTTCTACAAATGAGCGGAGGCAATCCCGCTGAAAGAAGTCAAGACTTCGAACGTGATTAAATTCATCAAACATCACATCATCTACTGTTTTGGAGTCCCGAGATGAATAGTTCACGATAACGGGACACAATTTGTCAGCCTTGGATTTCAAAGATTTTGTGATAAGTTTAGAATCCAAAGCATTGTCTCTACGGTATATTATCCGCCAGCAAATGGTCTTGTAGAAGCTTTTAACAAGACCATTGTGAAGCTTCTCAAAAAATTTGTTTCCAAAAGCCGACGTGATTGGGATGAAAGACTCGGCGAATGTCTGTGGGCCTACCGCACAACGATGAGGACCCCTACGAAAGCTACACCATTCTCTTTGGAATATGGTTGTGAAGCTGTGCTACCGTTAGAAATTTAGATCCCTTCCCTGAGAGTCGCCATCGCGACCGGAATGACAGAGGAAGAGAAACACCAATTGCACCTTCAGGAACTTGAACCTTAGATGACAAGCGACTTCAAGCTCAACAGCAGATTGAGTTCTATCAAGCTCGTATTTCTAAAGTCTATAACAAAAAGGTTAAAGAACGGATTTTTAAGAAATGCGATTTGGTCTTAGCCATCAGACGACCCATGGTGATGACACACAAAACCAAAGGAAAGTTCAATCCCAAATGGGAAGGGCCATTCGTAATAGAATTAGTCTATTCGAATGGAGCTTATCGCCTCATCGATCAAAAAGGAGACAGGCTCATGATGCCAATTAATGGGAAATTCCTTAAGAGATACTTTCCGTAAGTCATGTAGCCCCCTCTTGGTCTCTCAAACTTCAGTCAATTTAGGCTGGGGGTTGCCATTTTAGAGTGTATTTCAGGAATAATTGTTTAATTTTTCTGCTTTATATGTCGTCAAGTTAACACTACGCCTCTGACGATTGAAATTTTCTGGAATTATTCTAAGTGGTAATAAAGAGAATTTCGATTTCATGCTAAGTTAACACTACACTTACATCATTTGCATTACTTTTCATTGTCCTGAATTAGAATTCAACAAAAGAGATGATGGAAGGCAAAATGATATCATTTTCTTTCAATATTGTTAATTTGAATACAAAGTGACGATAATCGAAATAAAAATGATACAAAATTATTCCCAGCCAAAAAAACAATACAAAATTTAAGCATCAGGATTCATCAGCTAAGGGACTTCAGCCTGGACTTGGACGTAGAAAGTTTCTTTTCGTGAGCCGCTATGACTCATTCTTCAATCTCTTTCCTGAGTTCTGCTTTAACAGATGCTGTAGCGACAATCTCTCTTTGAATCCCCTCAGCTGCGTGGAGTGTGTTGTGAAAATCCTTTAAAATGTTGTCACTTTGAAGTTGAAGTCCTTTTCTAACATCCTCATATTGAGCCAACTGGGTTTTCTTCTGGTCCAACTCAGCCTCTAATCAAGCAATAGCTTCTTCAGTGGCACGAATATCAGAAACAACACCATTGATATCAGTATATACTTGAGTATGCTGCTTTCTTAAGATCGTTATGCGGTCCTTTTTATCAGATAATTCCTTGCGAATGATCTCTTGATGATGTACCTTCGAGATTGTAGCCAAGGAGAGAGCTGGCTCCACTTCAGATTCCAGATTAGTGCACTGCAGCTCCTTAAAAGCTGCCAACTCTGCCTCCAAGAGGATAACACTCCCCTTACAATGTTTAGCCCATGACACGTCACCTTTATCCTTGATTTTATCCAAACAGCCAGTCAAGATAGGTGCAAAATTCTCAAAGGAAGCACCCCTAAGACTGACGACATCAATAGTCATCTGTATCCAGTACTCTAATTTCTTAATCAGTTTCTTCAGAGCTCTCGAACGTGGAGGACGAGCAGTTGGATAGATCGAACCCGTATACTCATCACGAGTAGGTAGAGGAACAACCTAGGAAGGATGGCCTTCATATATACCCTAGTCCCGGATGAGAGGAGGAGAGGCGGATTCTAAACCCTTAATGGGCAATATCTCATCGGCTCCCGCCTCCTCAGGAATAGAAGGGATCGATTGAAGCATTTCATCCTCCCTATTAGCCAAGCATGCAACAGGTGTAGATTTCATCTCGTCCCTCATCAATTTGGCCCTCTTAGAGTTTTTGGCAGCGACGGGTTTTCTCTTGCGAATTTTCCTATCATATTCGCCTTCCTCTTCAGCAGTAAGGGCCTTTTTACCTGATCTTAAAGAACAAGGTTCAAGAGAGGATGCTTCCTTAGGAACTTCCTCGGTCACTTTTTCTTCAGGAGGATCAGCAATTAATGACCCCTCTTCAGTCCCCATAGGAACCTCTTCTTCAGAAGGTTAAATGGTGAGCAACTCCTTTGGGGCTTCGACAGCTCCGACCGCTTTTTATTTATTGGATAGATACTCCTCTATTCCCAGTGAACGAGTCTTTGTGGAACCGCTTCTCGACTTATACAATTCTCGAATCCCATTTATGCATGAAGTGTAGATATCGTACTCCAGGATTCGAGAAGCCCTATTAAACCAATCACGGAAGTCTGCAACGGTGGAATAACCAGGCGGTGAATTGGGTAGAGTAAAACGGGCATGAGTCCCTCTGGTGGAGAAGAAGTACCACGCGCGGGCCCCCTCGTACGAATTCCCGGCTTGAGCCAACGCCGGGTTAGGATTGCTAACATAAAGCTGATCATATCCAAACTGTCTAGCAAATCGAGAAGGCATGTAAGGCTCAATGATGTACTTCTCTCTCAAGCGATAGACCAGATAGCCTAATCTGAATATGAGAAGCCATCTGAAGGTGCCTTCTTCCAAACAGGACGAGCTCTCAAAAAGCACGTCTGTGAAGCTGGCATTCTCTTCATCAGCTCCATCAAAGTCAGGAGCACAGCAGAAAATTCTGTAAGTGTCTTCTTTAGACAAAAGCAGTCGAGCCCTGACTATGTAGGTATTAGTCCATATGGCCGACTCCAACCTCTGCACAAAGGGAATATAAGCGTCATCGTCTTCAGATACCCCCGTTATACACGAAGGGCAATGTAGCACGAACCAGGCCACCAAGTATGTATATGGCACTGGTACTCGTGGTTGGGGAGCTTTCCCATCTTTCCTCCCAGTAGCCTTAATTCCTTGGGCGCCGACAAGCTCAGAGGTCAACATCCTTAACCCACTTTGTATGCAGCCTACCATAGCAGTGAGGAGGTTCACTGGCCTCCCATGAGCTAATAAGACAGCTGGGTATATAACCTTAGCTAATATCGCCTTGACCGGCTTCGACGGTACTACACACCTCTTCAACCAGATCATGAAGAAGCCAGCAAGGAGATCCACGTCGAAAATAGGAATTATGGACTAGTGGTGAAAACTTTTAAATTTGACACCAGCCTCAAAATCATCTTCCATGCGCTCCTTCTCGTAAGTAGCATTGGAAGCCTTAATTCGTGCTTTAGTGTCTTTAAGGGAAATGGCAGCCAGTTGGGTCACGATCTTATCTTTCAAACCTAAGTTCTGAAAGAGGTAGTCCACCCACACAGTATGTGTAATCCCCCCTCCGCGCATCCTAATGACCTGAGCACATATGTGGAAGTGGCACATCAGCTCCCAGAAAGTCGCATAAACATCTAGGTGTGCCACCCTCAAAATAGAGAGCGCTTTAGTAGTAGGGATGAACTCTTCATAGGGCATCCGACCGAATGGTAGCCCAGATACCGCTTGCATCTCGTGAAGAGCAAAACCTAACTCCCCTACAGGTGTGAAGAATGTACAGTTGTCTGGGTTGTATCTTTCTAACATAGCGAAGAAATTGGGATAACTTTGCACAATCCCACATCGAGTAACTAACACTGGGATTGTGAGACCCGATTGAGCGAGCGGTTCCTTAAGCTCCTCAAGAATAAAGTCCACCATCCGGGTCCACCAACCTCCCTCTCCAGAACAAACCCATCCTGGGGATCTGAACGTTTGCGTAGAGAATTCACCCTGAGCCGCAATGTATTGGTGAATGAAGACATTTGCTGGAAGTGGCACTTCTGAAGCAAGATCCTTCTTCTCAAATAGACCAGGCCTCAAACCCTTGAGTTGTCTCCTGATTCGTGTGCGAGTCTGACGACCAAATCCAAGCGACATATTTTCTTTATCCTTGTCTATATCAAAAGTCAAACCTCGGTGACAGCTCACGTTTAAGAAATAGGAGAGTGGATACATCCTCTTCATCTTTGGAAGAAAGAGGAAGCGGTTATTGACTCTCCGTAGCAGCCTTGAATCTTCTGCATGTATAAGGAGGTCATCAGCTGCTATATGATCCCCGAATATGAACGCCAGTTTAGGAAATTGATCATGGCCGGCAGGAGTCTCCAAGTCTAAATCAGTGATCAAAGCTCTGAGAGTAGAGCATCAGGGGAATCGAAGCATGCTCGTTCTCTCAGAGTCAGAGAAAGTGCATAACAACATTTTCCCACGAAGGCCAAAAACTTCATTCGTGTCAGGGCCACCAATATACCCAAAATAATGCTCTTGCGAAAGCGGCACATTTGGAAGAAACACTGCAAAATCAAAAGCAAAGATTAGCAGCTAAAACGAGCTGTTGACATAAATATAAACACAAAGATCAAGGCCCATATGTCAAATCTTAAACACAAAGGGCCAGCCTCATGTTGTAAATCCCAAACACGAGGGTCGAGACACGCGTTGTAAATCCTAAACGCAAGGGCCAAGACCTACATTTAGAATTCAAAGTGCGAGAGTCGAGACACACGTTATGAAGCTCAAACACAAAGGCCAAGACCCACGTTTAGAATTCAAAACGCTGGGGTCAACACCGCGTTTTACAATGAACACCGTTAAACAGAAATGAGTCATCATCCTCATTGTCAAGAACCCATCTAGGGTTTTTAGGAAACTTGTCAAAGCAAGTTATTTTGATCACCATTTACCACGACAAGGAGCCCACGCGACGGCGACGGCGGCGAAGACATTCCTACAGAAACAAGAACACCGCCGGCGTCCCTAGCCAACGACATTTCTGAACTCGCCCTAGCGACCTTCTTGGAGCCAGAACTCATTCTTCGTGGCGCCATTGATGCAATCAGTCAGAAAAGATGTAGATGGTCGGAGAAGACGAAATCCACCGGAATTCTCGTCGAAACTAAGCGAGGGTTCTTGTTCTTGGAAATTTCTGAAAATAAGAAGAGTCGAATGACTCTTGACGTGGCTACACAGGTATATTTATAACAGCCGTCAAGCTGTTAAAGCGGTATGAGATTCTAGCGAAGAATTCCAACCGTTTCGAGATGCTAGTTACGGTGTTAAAAGATAAGGAGTCTTTTAGACTCTAATCTTAACGTGGAATTCACATCCATGTTCAAATTCCCAAATGCTAGGCTCAGACCAGCGTTACGAGAGTTCTTAACCTCGTGTTTCGAATCTCAAACGCGAAGGTCACCTTCGTGTTGCAACTCTTCCAAATGAAGAACCTACCCTTGTGTTTTCAAACATGATACTTAGCCTTTAAGGCTATGAATCCTTTTAACAGAGTGTTAATTAGAACCTCTACATCTTTTCAACCAAATCTAAGTCATTTTCAGATGGCAAACCATTCGTTAGAGTAATTCTACACTTCTGATGATCATCATCCCCACATAATTAACATCTAGCCTGCATTTCTACCAGTACGATGACAATTCTGTTAAAACTAATTTATCGATTCTCGTCAATAGAATGATAAATCTCCAAAATCATTCAAATCATGGTCAATTTACCAACTCTCCTCAGCAGAGTATTAAATAACCAATTTATCAACTTCCTTCAGTAGGGTGATAAAATTCCCTAAATCTTGTGCAAATCACAAGTATCACAATTCATCGCTCCGATGATAAAACATTTAGCAATCCTCCCTAATGAGACGCTAAAATACCCTCCCCACAGAGGTCACGTTAAAATTACACCTCTAACAAAATCAACTTATCGACTCTCTCCAATAGAGCGATAAGTCCTCAAAATTGCCTCGATCGTAATATCTCTCCTGTCACGTTAAAATTACATCTCTGATAAAATTAACTTATCGACTCTCCTCAATAGAGTGATAAGTCTTCAAAATTATCCCGATCGCAATATTCTTTCCCGTCACGTTAAAATTACACCTCTGACAAAATAAACTTATTGACTCTTCTTAATAGAGTGATAAGTCTTTAAAATTGCTCCGATCATAATATTCTTCCCCGTCACGTTAATATCACACCTCTGACAAAATCAGCTTATCGGCTTTCCTAAAATAGAGCGGTAGGCCCACCAATCTCTGTTAAGTGAATAATATACCTCTAACAGTTGAATCCCTAACGAACTTGTTAATCTTTTTTTATCAAGAATAGCAAGTTTCATTATAAAATCCCCAGCGGATTAATTTTTTCTGGAATTATCCCAGTGATAATAAAGAAAGTTTCTGAATTTCACCCTATGTGAGAAATCATGATAAGTTAACAGTACACTTCTAGCATCTTTCGGGTAATTTTATTGTTTCAAGTCAATACAGACACGAAATAATAGAAAACCCATATCATTTTCTTTTATATAAACATAAATCAAAAGGAAATGATACAAAACAGATTTGTTCTTATTAAAGGAAAATTACAAAGTTGAGACTCACTCGATTGTTAAATCAAAAGAAGTGAGTTGAGCTTTGACTTCAGAGAACTTCTCTTCATGGTTGGCCCGCACAATAGCTGCCGCTCTTTCCTGCAGCTCCTCATCGGTAGGGACGACAGTGGCAGCCATATCCTTTTTGGCTTGCTCCTACGCCTGGGCCTCCTTGTGATAACTCAGAAGAGTACCCGCATTCATAGCACTGAGGGTCTTGATGATAGCCTCTTCACGAGAGGATTGAGCCTTCAATTGCAGCACTTCAGTTTCAGCCTCAACAAGTTTTGTACGAATGAGGTCTAAAGAAGCAGTCAAGAGTTCTAACTCCTTGTGCCTTTGAGCGCTCTGCTCCCATAAGTGTGCGACCTGTCGCTCTTGCTCGATCAAATTCCTCTCCATCGCCTCACGGTGGGCTACCTTTTAAACCTGAAGGTCGGCAAAAGTAGACACAATCTGTGTCTGAATATCTGTGCGACCCAGGGCTTCGAAATGTTGTAGCTATGCTTCCATACGAGAGATGGCTTCTGAGCAATGTTCAAAGCAGTGAACATCACCCACACTCTTAACCCTATTCAAACCTACTTCTAGAAGTGGCTTGAAGGAGTTAAAAGAGCCTTGGCTCGCCATTACAACTTCGATTACTTTCTTCACGAGGCTCTTTAAATAGTTCAGGTATATTTGGAGAAAATCAGGAGCATCTACTGGACTTGAAATAGCAATGGAAGATAGTTCCACAGATTTGGAAGCAGAGGTATCAAAGTGTAGGCTGACGAGTGACTTGGGTGTAGAGGTCGCCGAAGCAAGAGAAACATCCAATTGCAAAGGGCTTGATGTCAACGTCATCATGGTCCTCGCTTGAGATAAACTCGGTACGCTAACTACCCCTGTCGATGCAAGGGAAATCTTCATCAATGTGGCCGGCTGAGCAGTTGTCGTCGACGAGCCATGCAAAGGTTGCTCTTGCAAAGGAGCTGACACCTGCACAAGCTGCTATTCCTGACGAGTAGTCACAGTAGAAATCTCGGGAGGAGGTGAACCTGCACGTGAAAATGGTCGGAACGCGGAAGGAATGTGTATAGGAATTCGAAATAAACCAAGCTTACCGGTAATATGAAAAGGAAGATAACTAGATGCTTTATCAGATGGGACCTTGGGAGCTTCATCGAAAGCAGTGATATCATTCATAGAATCATGCTCTCATTCCTCCTCATAATCACCTGGCATGTTGCCAATTCTAGCATCTTCATTATCTCCATCTCCCTCAACTGTATTGCTAGTTAAGGAGACTTCGTAGTTTACCTTTTCTTCGTCATCAAGCATAGCAGAGAGTTCTGGTAAACTCGTTGTGGTAGATGGTTTGTTCATGAGTCCCGTTGTAGGACTAAGTCTTGAATCTCCAACCTGCGGCATAAGTGCAGAAGGAGGAGGAGATTGATCCCCCTTAAGGCCCTTTGGTTCTACTGCAAGAGCCTTAGGAGAATTTGTTACCAGCGCAAATTTTGCATCGGTAGTCATTAAGTTACCCTCTTGATCTTCAGGAGGGTGGTAAGAGGAAGCTTCACTCGAGAAAGCTGGACCACTTGAGCGTAGTCCATCCCTGTGGGGAAGGGCCGCAACCGAGGATTCATGTTGCTCCTCCTCCTCTGCAGCCTTGATAGCATCAGACATCAATTTTGGCTTCCGCTGACTTTTAGTAGATGGAGACTCAACCATTAATTTTTAGCGAGTCCGCTTATCATATGACCAGCTTCCTATGTCGAAAGAGCCATCTTCCCAGCAGCTCTTGTTGTGGGAGTATCAACCCCCCGGGTTTCCTCCATTGGAGCGAGCTCAGCTGCTTGCTCCCTCTTGTCCAGCAGATGGGTCCTCAAAAGACAAGTACTTGTTAATCCCTCTCAAGCGAGACGTCTTAGACCCCCTCCTTGAGGCATACATACGTCTGATCTCCTTCAGACAAGATGTATTTAAGTTGTATTCAGGGGTTTGGGAAGCATCAGAATACCAATTGTAGAAACCCATAGACTTGTAAGAATTAGGCGTCTTATGGGGAAGCTTGAAGACAACTTTAGTGCAACCAGCCACGGAATAGTACCAGGCCCTGGCTCCCTCATACAAGTTGCCTACAATTGTGAGCTGAGGTCGAGGATTTCCAACATATAGCTGGTCATAACCAAATTGGCGGGCGTACCTATATGGTTGATAGGGCTCCATGAAACACTTGTCACCCTATCTAAAGATCAAGTAGCCCGGCCTGATGGATAGGAGCCAATGAAAAATACCCCCGTTCAGCTAGGTGAACCCATTAGGACCTACCACGTCTTGATACGTTGCTCCATATACCCCACCTTCAAAATAGAGGAAACAACGAAAGATATGATAGTTGGTGTCTCGTGATAAAATCTGGCAAATCCTAACCATATAAGTCCCCCCCCCCATTTTGCAGATTCCAGTCGTTGTACAAATGGGATGAATGAGTCGCATGGAGGGGAAGCGACACTCATTATGGGAGGACAATGAAGCACGTACCAAGCCATCAAGTAAGTGTAAGGCAGTGGTACTCGGGGATTGGGAGTCCTAAAAGTCTTATTTCCATCAAACTCCACTTCTGTAACATTAACAAAGTCTAGGGCTAACTCACGTAGCCCGCTCTGTAGACAGCACACCATAGCAGAGAGAAGATTCAGTGGCCTTCCATGCACCAAAAGAACAGCTGGGTAGATCACCTCAGCTGCGAGAGCGTCGATTGGCCTGGTGGGGACGACACATCGCTTGAGCCATAGCATCAGAAATCCTGCCAACAGTGTCGTGTCTGAGATGGGAATTTGAGCTTGATAGTGAAAGCTTTCAAACTCTATGTAAGTAGGGAAAATGTCCTCCTTGGCTTCATTGGTGTAATGAGAGGTGGCTGCATCGATTCGAGTTTGAATCTCCTCTAATGTAGTTAAAGGCAATCTGGTAACCGGAACTCTTTTATCAGTCAAGTTCTGGAACAAGTATTCTGCCCAAGATACTTGTTTTACACCACTTCCTCATGCCCCCGTCTGCTGCATGCAGATATGGAAGTAGTACATAACTTCCCAAAGGGTAGAATAAACTTTGGGGCTAGTCTTCCTTAAGATCTTAAGTTCCATTGATCCTGGAACAAATTCTTCATATGGCAAATCCTCGAGAACAAGACCAGAGATTTGGTGCATCTCATGAAGAGCGAAACCTAACTCCCCCACTGAGTAAAGCAAGTGGATGTCTCAGGGTCATAGCGCTCTAAAATAGAGAAGAAGTGATAGTGACTCTGAATGATCCCACATTTAGTAGCTCTCACCGGAATCTGTAGGCCAGCTTGAGAAAGAGGAGCCTCCGACTCCTCCAAAACAAAATTGGTCATCCGGTCCCACCACCCTGTCACCAGAGAGTGAACCCAGCCAGGAGATCTAAATCCTTGCGTGGGAAATTCTCCTTTCTTTGCTGTAAATCTCTTTACAAAGGTATTCGCGAGACCAGCCACTTCATCAACTGGGTATCATTTGGCAAACAGGCTTGGTCGCAAGGCTGTCACCTATCTATTATAACCCACCGTGTGAACCCCCTGGAAGGTTAAAGTTCCAAGAGAAACTCCATCTTGCTCTTTAACAAGGTCCCAGTCCATACGCCTTGGGATGGAGGCGCACTGGAAATACGATATGGGGTACATCCTCACCATATTAGGCAAGAAAAGGTGGCGGTCCCTAACTTTCCTCAGTCATTTATAGTTCCTGTCATAAGCAACATCCGCTTCAAAGTCGACAAAATCCCTAAAGAGGAATGCCGGTTTAACTAACGGTTTACGACTTGGGTTCTCAAGCTTGACGTCCGTGACCAATATCCGAAGAGTCTCAGGAGAAGCCTGGATAATAATCTCCACATGGCTCTTCTCAGTAACTCGAAAAACAGAGAGTTCTTGGCGTAGATTAAAAGTCATATTTGTATCCACACCACCTTCATGTCCAAAGTGATGACGTAAAGGGAGAGGCTCGTAGGTATAATGCACTACAAAACAAAGAAAAGAATCAGATAGTGCAAAGGCAAATCAGACGCGGAGATCGAGCCTCATATCAAAAAATCAGACGCGGAGGTCGAGCCCCGCATCGAAAAAATCAGACGCGAAGGTCGAACCCCGCGTCAGAAAGATCAGACACAGAGGCCGAGCACCATGTTGATAAAACCAAACGCGAAGATTAAACCACGTGTTGTCAAAATTGTAAGCGCGAGGATCGAAACCCTCCACATTCCACATTCCAAACGACAGAGTCCTAGCCCCGCGTTATTGAAAGGAGCTTCCTCGTTGATTCAAACTCCAGAACTCACCGTAGCAAGTTTTATGGCCACAAACATGATACTTACCACCAATTAAGGGAAGCTGAGGTGGCGGCCCACCCGCCTAAGCTACAGTGCCGCTGGCTGGCAACGACGGCGACGAGCTCTGAGCTGCAGTGACGACGGGTTTGAAAGGCCGAGAGACGGTTTTTTTCTTGGGCGCCATCGATCTCATTGGAAGGGGAAGATGAACAGTTTTCACCAGAGATGAAAACAAAAATTTTTGTTGGAAATTCGAGAAAGAATTCAGAAGAGTCGAATGACTCTTGATTTGACCCTAGAGGTCTATTTATAGACAGCTGTGAGCTGTCAAATCAGAACGAGATTCTAGGCTAGAATCCGGCCCAAACGCGATTTTGGCATTCGAGTTGATTGAGCTTCCAAACGCGAGACTCACCCACGTGTTCTAATTCTCAAACGCGAGACTCACCCATGCATTCTAATTCTCAAGCGCAGAGTTCACCCACGCGTTTTGACCACAACAAAAATAACATCTCAACAACAGAAGCTATGACACAGTTTCAAATAAATAAAGAGAGGCTAACATTAGCCATCAAGGTGACCAAAATCAAGAAGAAACTGGTGTATGACAAGCAGTTATGCAACCTCTTGGATGAGTATAGATGGTTTACAGGCAATATTAATGCTTAAATCGTCAAACTCACTCCGGCGCACGACTCATTCTTCTAAGTGGCTTAATATTCTCGCTAAGATTAATGAAGCCAGGGCCACGCACAACTCATTCTTTTAAGTGACTTAAGATTCCCACAAAGGTTAATGAAGCCAGGAGCTATGCACAACTCATTCTTCTAAGCGGCTTAACATTTCCACTAAGATTAATGAAGCTGAAAGCTACATGTCGAGTGTTCATCAATGCCCACAAGAATTTTTTGGACAACAGAATACACCTCATCGCAGATTGAGTGGAGTATCTGAAGGATCCAGACAAAATCCGAAGAATACACCTCATCACAGATTAAGTGGAGTATCTGAAGGATCCAGACAAAATCTGAAAAACACACCTCATCGCAGATTGAGTGGAGTATCTGGAGGATCCAAACAAAATCCGAAGAACACACCTCATCACAGATTGAGTGGAGTATCTAAAAGACCCAGATGAAATCCGGAGAATACACCTCATCGCAGATTGAGTAGAGTATATCAAGGACCCAGGCAAATTCGTTATCATCATTGTCCTTGTTTGATTCATCAGCGATGACTTGGGCTTTAGCTTGTTTGACTAAGTTCATTTTCACCAAGATGCAAAAGTTGCCTTGGTTGGTTCAAGGAAGCAGAATTACGACACTCCGGCAACCAGGATCGCTATGTCATCGAATCAGACGAAGCAGACAATCAATCAATCAAATTTTAGGATCCAAAGTATTCCAAAAATTCATCCCAGTCAACCGCGAACTTTCAAAAACTTTAGAGGGGGTTCTGTAGGCTGTCTAAAAATCGCAACAGATAGTTGATCCCTATCAAACATCAATCAACAGTCTTGGCTAAGAAGGTTACAATCAGACGACTTTCGTGTCAACAAATGAGAGCTGTAAATAGAGGACTCTTCACATAGATAGAAAGGAGTTACAATTCGATGACCCTTCCGATAACTGGTGAAAACTCTGTTTAGTGGCCATCACAATCAACTGTGTGAGTTACAATCCGATGACTCCCACACCCCACAATAGCTAAAGCAAAGATTACTGAACAATGGTCCTTGCAACGCTCTACGAAAGAAGCTACAAGTCAACTAGCCCGTTCTAAACGTGGAACTCATCTTCGCGTTTTAATTCTTGAAACGTAGACGACCCCCGCATTTCAAGTCTTTAACAAACAAAACGCAAGCGACCCTCGTGTTTCCTAACCCCCAGAGGATATTCACCCCCCGCGTCTCCAGTCTAACACGCGGAGTTAGGATTCTTGAACGCTGTCTTTAGCGTTTGACTCATTCAAACATGAGTTGAACGGTTTAAGAACCGTTTCCCTCACGATTTGAGGGATTTTCGCCCACATAGGAGCGGATTTAGAGGTTGGCTACACACCTTATCCTCCTATAAATAACCGCCTTACTCAACCGAGTAAAGGGGTTGAAGATTTTGGCATCTAAACCGCACAAGGTTGGATTTTCTGGAGATCAATGGCGAATTCTTTGGAGATCGAAGATTTCAGCCAGATTTTCAAGATCAAATCTTGAAGGATCCTTCAGCAATAGCAAATCTACTTGGCTATTAACCGAATTTTCGGTTCTAACAACTCTGTTACAGAGTTTTAACTCGCTCTGAGTTCTTAAACTCGTTAAGAGTTATTCAAAAAACTTACCATGTAAGTTAATTGTTCCCATGAGACAAGACGGTCGGATCGTCAACGGAGAGCAAATTCAACGCAAGCATTCGAAGGAGGCACTCTATCGTCACTGTGAAGAACCCAGAATTAAACAAAGGGGAGAATCCAGATCATTCTCCTCTCTTTTATAATCAGGAAATCTAATTGTAATTGAGATCAAAGGAATACAAATTAATTTTCCTTCATTTCTTTTTACTACAAATTTTCCATAAACAAACAACAACTAGATATTAATTCTAGAATTCATAAGTATAACCTATTAAACCCCTCAAGATAAACATAGACTATCAAATGCTTCTTCTATTAATTAGTTCTCTAGTTGATTATCCTTAACATGATTATTTTATGCACAAGAGAGTAATCCACAAATTCTTTTACTTATTGTGATTTTCCACTTTATTCTTGATTTCTCTTTATTTATTTATTACAAAAATTTTCATACTCAAACCCTCATTCTCTACCCTTTTTTATAGAGTATTACAATCAATTTTAGCCCTTAGATTAAACTTAATCCTCATGTTACATAATTTTAGCCTTTAGTTCGTAACTGCATATTAGGTATCGATACTAGCATCGATACACGTAACGATAATGGTATCGATACTATCATTGATACACGTAATGACAATGGTATTGATACTACTATCGATACTAGTATTGATATAGGTATCGATGCTAGTATCAATACTAGTATTAATACTAGTGTCGATACTAATATTGATAATCTGACATGCCAGATGGCTTCATCTCATCGAGTTATGTGATTTTTATATATTGTATGTTAGATTCTGCCTTCCGGATTGAGTGATATTATCATATATTTACAGCTAATCATCTTAAATATGATTTTAACTTGATGTCTTTTCATATTGGGTCCTTATTTCTTCGACTTCTATAGGCTGCTTGGCTTGATTCCGAACTTCAATAAAAAGTTAAAAAAATAAGAAAGTTCTTTTTTAGCTCTTATTCATTAATTCTTCAATTCCTGCAGATTAAGAGAAAAACACGTTATTAGTGATTTATTTATTTAAATAAAATAGATAATGTGGGTATAAAAATATAATAAAATATGATGATCAAATAAAAATAAAATCTAAGTTAGATTTGGATTTAAAATACCAACCGCAAAGAAAAAGCAATTTCTCTTAATCCAGAAGTTAGAATCTAACATATTATATATATAAAAATAGCCTAAAATCCTCAACAGCCATCACCTTGGTCCCTAAAATCCTCAATCCAAATTCAGCATCTGACTTCAGACCAATAGCATGTTGTAATATCATATATAAAATCATTACAAAGATTATTGCTAACAGGATTCAGAATATCATGGGGTTCTTGGTCAATGATGCACAAAGTGCATTTGTTAAAGGTAGACTTATCTCAAGCAATTTCCTTCTTGCCCATGAACTCATCAAACACTATGGGAGAAAACATATCTCTCCCAGAGCCATAATAAATGTGGATTTAAGGAAAGCTTTTGATACTATGAATTGGGGGTTCATCAAGGCTATGCTTGAAGGTTTGGGATTCCCTGAAACAATGATTGGCTGGATTTGGGAGCGCATCACCTCTCCTAAATTTTCTCTATCCCTCAATGGCTCCTTGCATGGCTACTTCCATGGTGCTAGAGGTCAGAGACAGGGAGACCCTCTCTCCCCTCATCTCTTTGTGATAGGCATGGAATACCTGTCAAGAAGACTAGAGTTGCTTAAGGAAGACAGAAGATTCAAATTTCATCCAAAGTGTTCTAAAATGAAGCTAACACATCTGATTTTTGCAGATGACTTGTTAATGTTTAGCAAAGCAGATATGAGCTCAATCACTAGGCTAAACACTTGCTTACAAGAATTCTGCCAAGTTTCAGGTCTGGAAGCAAATCCCAGTAAGTGTGCAGCTTATTTGAGTGGTATTGAAGATAACCTAAAGTCACAAATATGCACATATTTGAGCTTTTGAGAGGGCACATTACCAATGAGATACCTGGGTCTGCCTTTGACAACAAGAAGGGTAACACACTTTGAATGTTCTTCTCTTATAAGCAAAATTACCAATCAATTTCAAAGCTGGCAACAGAATAGGAACCTATCCTATGCGGGGAGAATTCAAATGATTAAATCAGTCATTCTGGGGATATAAACTTTTTAGTTCAGCAATTATATTCTGCCAACTAAGATTCTTGAAAAAATTGACAAGCTCTGCTCATCCTTTCTATGGGGCCAGAAAATTCATTTAATATCTTAGGATTCAGTATGCCTGGGTAAGAAACAGAGGGGCTTGGATCTGTTTTCAGCCAAATTATGGAACCAAGCAGCTGCTGTGAAGTTACTATGGACGATTCATCAAAAGAAAGACATTCTCTGGATCAAATGGATCCATGGTCAATATCTAAAAAATTCAAGTGTTTGGCAAATTCAACAGAGAGATAATGAATCTTGGATGTGGAAGCAACTCCTCAAAACTAGAAACATGATCCTAGATAAGTATGGCAATGCAGATAATGTGCTGAACACTCTTAACAGCTGTAGTAACAATGGTAAACTTCAGCTATCTCTGGTATATAATATCTTAACTCATTCCTCTTCTACAATAAACTGGACTGAAACTACTTGGGGAAGACTGAATTATCCCAAGCATTCAATCGTTCTTTGGTTAGCCTATCATTCCAGGCTTCTCACTCAGGAAAGGTTGTGTCGGTTTAGAATTCTAAACACAAATTGCTGTGTTCTGTGTTCTAGACAACCGAAAAATTGCAAGCATTTATTCTTTGATTGTCAGCATTCGGCTGAAGTATGGAACAATGTAATGGATTGGATGGGATTTACATGGAAAACCTATACTTGGGATTAACTCAGTAGATGGTATTCTAGTTGTTTGAAAGGAAAAGGGTTTAAGAAGGATTTGAAGAGAATGGCTCTATCAGTGGCTGTTTACTTAATCTGACAAGAGAGGAATGTCAGGATCTTTCAGGGGAAAGCAAGGAATTCTAGTACTCTCTTCCATGCTATCAAACTCTCCATCTTTTCTAAAATTTTGAATGATGATTTTCCTGCACATATAAAGGAAATGATAGTAAAGTTGTAACTATGTAATTTCTCTTGTTTGCCAGGTTAATAATCCTGGGTTTTGATGTACAGCACTTTTACACACTTGGAAGATGAATAAAGCATTAATTCATTGACCAAAAAAAATAGCCTATCTTAATGAGGCCGATGCATCCAGATTAACAAATTCCTCAAATTCCATCATCAGTATTTGATTCTAATGGAAATTGAAATTTAATCAGATTTTAAACTCTTGTTTGTAATATGAAAATGTTTAATTAATTGTTGACCAAATCAAATCCTATGGTTACGAGGATTACGTGGAATTAAGTTTAATCTTCTTCTTATATAATATGAATAGGGGCATAGAGCCATTGTATTTAGACATTCAATTCCTCAGAATTCAATAAAGTTCTTCTTTTTGCTTGCTATTTTGGATTTCAAGTTCTTTTTTTTATGGTTTCTTCAATTTAGTAAGTCGTTTAATTTATTGTTTTTGTTTTCCTACCCTTGTTCTTATTTTTCTTGCTCTTTCTTCTCTTTTCTTTAATTCTTCTTTTATCTCCAATTTATAGCTTCTAACGAAATATAGCTTATGCTTTTGGAGTTCTGCTAAATAAAGAGATTTAATAAAACATCTAACTTAGAAACCTAGTGGAATTAGCATAAGTGGCCCAGTTTAAGTCTATTAATTCAAAACCAACACTTTCACAATCAGCAAAACCTTTTCAAACCCTAATATCTCAAGATAGATTTTCCTAACAAATTTGTCCCTATGGATTGACATGTTAAGTATACAACAATATGCACTTGTAAAATGTAATAAAATAATGCATCAAGCATTTATCACTAACAAAGTAAATTCTTTTTACATGGAGATTTTTTTGCAATATCTTACCAACCAAGTATAATCTTGTTAGAAGCGGGTTAGAGATCGAAGCATGTTGTTACTTATATGTCGATAAGGAGGATTACACATTCCACCTAAATTTTAATGTGCAAAGAGTATTGAGGCTTGGAAAGAGATAGGTGTTAAATACTATATTTCTAATGTGTGGGGAAGCAATAGCAAGTGATAGATCATGGTGAAAGTATCCTATAGGGGGGTGCATAAGGTAATTGCTAATTTGATCCGATATTAATGCCAAATTTAAAACTTATTACCTAATCGATCCTAATGATGTAATATGCAAGGATATACAATTAAACAATGAGCGAAATAAACATGAACACAAGAACAAGAGAGATAGTGCACAAATGACAAACACGAACACAATGCAAATAATCATGGAGTTCGGTCGACCCACGACCTACGTCTCCACTCCTCACCCTTGAGGAGAATCTCCACTATCTCAAAAATACTACACAATCGATTTTTAACACTCACCGATAAATATTTACAACTCACACAATTGTCAATATACAATACACTCATCTAAGTGTTAGCCTAGTCCATGTCACCTTCCTCAAGTACTCAGAATTACTACCTCTCCCTAGGATTTACAACCGACACTACTCCTCTTGGAATTGACCCCGTCTCTCACCAACCACTTCTCTAAGTGTTCTTGTGTATTACAATGTGTTCTCTCAACAATAAGGCTCAAATACAAAGGATTTGTTCTCTAACAAGAATGAGAACGAAATTAAACTCATACTCAATGAATCACTCACCATAACCCAAATATAAAATATGTGAAAAATACCTAAGCTCAAATTGGTTGTGTATGAAAACAATGAGTAAAATGAAAACTAAACTTAAATCAATCTAGCGTAAATATATATGAATCAAAAATATGAATAAGCTAGAAGATAAGTTTAGAAAAACTTATCTGAAAATAAGAGAGATAGAGATATATGAATTGAAGCTCAAGAACGAAAACGATCTTCTCCTCTTGTGAAACTCTCTTCACATAAACACCACACTTGATTTTCTTTAAAAACACTTAAAAAAACTTGTAAACTTATTTTTAAACTTTTCTTGGATAGTTCAACGTGTTGAGGCTAAGAGGTATATATAGGCTCTCAAACCAAAACCTCAAAACCCAAGAAAAATAAACAAATCCAACAAAATCCCTGAAAATAGCAAACTAAAACTAGCCATTACAGTAGCCATCAGTCGACTGATGGTACTGTTGAGTCGACTGATGGTACTGTTGAGTCGACTGATGAGCTGACCGTTGGCTGCCGCTCAAAACCCGTCGGTCGACTGATGCACTATCAGTCGACTGATAAGCTGCTTCGGTCAACTGATGGGATCAATCGAGTGAGCAGAAACAATTGATAATTCTAGAAAGTTTCTTCAGTCCATTGATGATCCTTATCAGTCGACTAAAAAACATGCACATGGACAGTCTGTGTATTAAAAGTAATTTTCAAAGATCTTTTAAAAATAGAAAATAAATTCCAAAAATTATAAAATTTGGAAAAATGTTTATAAACATGAAAATAAGCATGTTACAAAAGAAAATTTTTAAATATCATTTACAGTTTGTGAAAACTCATCATTTTGCAAAATCTCAAAAATACGTGTTTGTTAAACACTTGATTTTGACAAAATAATTTCAAACAAGTTTGAAATTTTTTTGAATGGATTAATAAACTTTATAAAAGATGTAAAAACAGTATGATCAAGTCTTTAATCCATAGACACATTATTTTCTAAATCAAGGATGATAAATATGAAACTAATGTTTATGTATATAAATATATCTATTAGTTTCATATTTATACGGTTAAACTCGAAAATGATAAACCAAAAACGTGCATGTGTGTAATAATTGAGATTTTAAGTATAATCACACAAAGTATGAAACTAAACTCGAAACTATATACCCAATCTAAAAAGTCTTCGTTAAGCTTGTTCTTTGTAGAGGGATGAAGCACGATATTGGATCTTTGACTTGAATGTGTAAATGACTTCAATCCAAATTCCACCAATCTCCATTAGATATCATCGTGAAGGCACAATTCCATCGAACCTTCAACTGAGGATTTTTGTGTAGAATATCTAACGAGCAAATACAAATTAACACTTGACAAACGATGTTAAGAATTGTTTGTTAATGATCAAAACTAGATTAGATAGTAGGCTCATAAACATGAGACCTAACACATGAAAATAGCAGAAAAATATTAACAATTTTTTGGTGGAGCTTTTTTTAATGATTATGGAGTTTATGGCATAACAAAAACCAAGTGAGAATGGGTGAGGAACCCTAGTCCACAAGAAGTATTTGCACTGCAATTGCCAATTTATTATCCTATTTCCAACTAGCTCAAGAGAGTAAAAACAAGCCTAAGTCGAGGTTGGGAGGACTGGAAGCGAGATGTAGTTTTGAGGATCATTCTATGTTGGCTGATGGTGCATGGATCAAGGTTCAAAGAAGGAAGGTTCGGGTCCTTCGGGATAGTAATATTTAATGAGTCCAATGCATATGTGGGATCAAAAGCAATCCCTATTGAGAGGATCGTGTCGGCGGCAGCGACTGAGGCCTGAAGTTCGCTATTAAGCTTGGACTATAGTGATGCCTTGAGTCTACGATTATTTTAGCCAAACGGAATCACTAGCTGGCCTTGGACGAATCGTCCAAGGAACCGCGCAGTTGGTTAGAGATCGCTCTTCTATTTCTTATAATTTTGTGAAGAGAAATGATAATCATAAAGCTCATCAATCTAGCTAGTGTGGTGTTAAGACTTTCTTGTTGTACCTAACGGGTCGGTGTAATTTCTAAGTGGATCACTACAACAAAAGTTGCATGTGTCCACATTTATTTTACGACACATGTGAAAGTGTTGTTTTATTTATAAAGGAATAAAAAATAGTGACAAAAGTGTAGCAAATTACAATACATATTTCTGTCATTAGATATACAATTAAATATGATTGAAAAAGACTAATAGTCGAGTATGGATTATGAGAGGATCTATTAGTAGGCTCAAATAATAAATCTTATATTTTAGTTATGATGATGATTAAATATTTATGATAGTGTATAAGCTAAGAAACTTCATAGTTAAGTGTGCTTTAATGATCCGAATCCTAGGAGGTGATCTTCTAGGATGTTATTGAATGATGATACTCTTTATATTTTTATGGTCTAGACAAATATATATCGTTTTGAGATAGAAAATGTATCATAATCTACAACTTTTGTTGTAGTGGATGGATTCTTGTTTTGCCCATTGATTCTAATGAAGTTTTTTTTTGTTGGAAAATTAATAAATAAATAAATAAATAATAGGATAACAAGTTTAGTAGGAATGAACGCGAAGTGGACACCGTGCGCGTTTTAATGAATTAAATTAATAATTGGAGTCATTCACAGCGGAAAGTAACAATTAAAGTACAATTAGAACTGCAATCTCCAACAATTAATACCAACCACTCACTCCGAACTCCACTCTATCACTTCAATTAACACTAACCACTCACTCCGAGCTCCAGTCCATCACTTCAACCTTCTTCTCGTCTCTTCCCAGCCCTCTCCGGTGGCTTCTGGAAACCTCTCCAAGCATAATCAAACGAACCCAACAGCAAAAACAATCATCCACGTACGCATTCACATCATCTATAAATACATCGCGAACCCAAAACCTGATCACGCTCGAACTAATTCGATCGGCACGCTAAATAAGATGGCCACCACCCTCACCATCCTACAAAACTTAACAACCGCTCCCTACACCAATCCCTCGCCTTTGCTCCCCAGCCTCCGCCATCAATCACCGGCCTTCCGCGTCAAGCCTATGCGAGCCCGAGTAAAGGCCACGGCAACCTATAGTGTCAAGTTCTTGACGAAAGAGGGGCCGAAGGAGATTGAGTGCCCCGACGACGTTTACATACTTGACGCGGCGGAGGAGGCCGGGTTGGAGCTGCCGTACTCATGCCGGGCGGGGTCGTGCTCGACGTGCGCGGGGAAAGTGGTGGAGGGGGAGGTGGATCAGTCGGATGGGAATTTTCTTGACGATGATCAGATGAGGGAAGGGTTCGTGCTTACTTGCGTTGCGTATCCGAGGAGTGATGTTGTGATTGAGACTCACAAGGAGGAAGCGCTTACGGGTTAATGACGATGTTGTATGTGTGATTAAACTATATTAAGACTAATTAAAAGTCTGGACGAGTAAAGTTTGCGCCATTTATCAAATTACATATACTATTGGAATAAATTTGTGTGGCCTAGCAAATTCATAGACAAATTCAGTTTAGGGGCTGTTTGGTTGGTTTCCTAAAAACCAAGAAAAGGAAATCGGTACAAGGAAATCAATAAAATAATATTTTTATCCATTTCCATCCTTAAAACTCACCCACAACATCCAATAAAATATTATTTTTATCCTCCAACTCATCTCATTTCATCTCCTTTCTTATCTTTAAAAATAAACCAAACACAAGAAATGTGTCACATCATCCAACTCATCACATCTCATTTTATCTTATTTTTAAAAATCACACACATCATCCAATAATATTGTGACAACTCATCTCATCTCATTAAACATTCATTTCCATCCATTTCCTCAAAAAAATAAGAAATCAATTTCCTTAAGTATGTGTCACATAATCCAATAATATACCTCCAACTCATCTCATCTATTTTCTTATTTTTAAAAACGAACCAAACACAAACAACCTCAAAACATCATCCAATAATATACCTCCAATTCATTTCCTTATTTTTTTAACCAACCAAACAACCTCAAAACACGTTTTTTAAAAAATCACTCACATCATCCAATAATAAGGTGACAACTCATCTCATCTCATCTCCTATTCTATAATTTCCTTCTTTTTTAAGCCAACCAAACAACTTCAAAATAATTATAATAGGAAATAGGTTTCCTATTTTTTGATTTCCCAGTTTTTTTTTGCCAAACGAACAGCCCCTTAGGGTAATCCAGTAAAATTGACTATAGCCATGCCTCGGGATTGTCATAAAAATAACGGTTTAAGAATTTGGTTTAAAATTGCGATAACAAAAAAAAGAATTTGGTTTAAAACTATAAGTGTACTTAAATACTGACTATAAAATTTTTAGATCCACTTTACTATATTAAAAAGATAGTGGAGATGCCACTATATTAATTATAGCTGTTGATTTATAAAGTAGGTGGTTATAATTCTAGCAAATCATGGACAAATTCAATAACAAAAAGATTCTGGTTTAAAACTAGGAGTGTATTCAAATACTTACAACAAAGATGATTTTAGATCCTCTTTACCATATTTAAAAAAGCAGAGGAGATACCATTATATTAATCATGGTTGTCGATTTGTTTAGTAGATAACTATAATTCATTCAAAGTCTGAGACTCACTATTACCTCATAATGTCTACTCATTTCATAATTTGCACTCCAAGTGAAATCACGACCATTCATTAAATAAATTTACGATATAGATGTGACCTCTCTATTATTTTTTGTAGTGGTCTTTTCCACTACTTTTGGGTGGCGAAGAGGATCTAAATCCAATAAAAATTCAAAAAATAATACAGGAAGCTACAACAACATATAGCAATAAATATTGTACATTAAACGATTGAAATATAAAATAATTAACTTTAAAATACAACAACATATAGCAATAAATATTGTACATTAAATGATTGAAATATAAAATAATTAACTTTAAAATTCTTTGTTGGAGTAGAAGTTTAAGATTGATTTTAGAAGTGGACGAGTTTAAAAGTAAATTTGGGTAAAGCTTTGTGATTACATGCAAAAGGTCTTTTGGGAAGTGAGGGGGGTTTGAAAATGGGTATAAACTGGGTTTACAAACTAAAAACTCATTTACAACTCACGATGTCACAATGTTAGTGTGAAAAAGAAGTAAAAGAAAAAGAATTTTTTTAAGAATTTTGTATAAAAAATACTATATATTTGACCATTTAGGGCAAAATCTATCAAGTTTCAAAAATTATAGCAATTCACATCATGTACCTTTGGTTTAAACATGTACATGTAGATATAATAAATGACATAAAACAAAAATATATCAAGTTACAATAAAAATATAGCAACATAGATCATATACCTAATTGTTACAACATGAGTGTAAAGTTAAGTGTTTTGGATTTCAATGTAATTGAAATTAGTACTTTGTCCCCCAATTTTAAGCTATATTAACTTAGTCCCCCAAATCAATGAAATTACTATTAGGTCCTCCAATCTTAAGTTTTTTAACTTAGCCTCCAAAATAAATAATAGAATTAACAATTAAAGTGATTGATTTGAAACAACTTATAAGAATTGGGTGAGGTAATAGAAATCTTGATGACCTGATGAACTAATTTTCCTCTAATTATATTCCTACTCTTTATGGAGGAGTTAATTTCAAAATAACTTAAGAGTTGAGAGACTTAGTAGCAATTTCAATAATTTGAGGGACTAGCTTTAAAATAACTTATGAGTTTTGGGACCTAATAGCAATGTCAATGCTTTGAGGGACTAATTGAAAATATGTAAGATTTAAGGGACTAATATAGAAAAACCCTAAAAATATAGTTGGAGGTAAAACTTTGTGTTTATATGAAAAAAAACACTTGTTTTGAAAGTGGATGCGTTTAAAAAAAATATGGTTAAAAGGTTTATAATAAAAAATACCCTTTATTCTATATTTTTTATTTGAACTAAACTTTTTGGAATGAACAATGTATAGGTACAGTGAAAGTCCCAAAATGAAAACTTTAGCAGTATGACAATTTTGATTTAAGAGTGCTATTAGAAGTGAGTAAGTTTAAACATAAATGGGGTAAATATTTGGGTGTATTTGGTGTTGATGCTAGTTATATCAAATAGAGGGTTTATTTGTGGATTAAGGTAGAGTCAGGGTCCTCAAACTCCTTCAGATGACTGGCTTTATAGATCGGTGTTCTTCCTTACATATGAAGAACTCGTAAGAGGCCGGAGTTGGGTTCCCCGATTGTTCCTCCGATGATCAAGTCAGTATATGAACTTAAGTTGGAAAATGTGAGATGATGAAGAATGTTTCGAAGGTGTGTGAAAAGACCAGAGGGCTACTTTGAGTCGCATGGCTTCCTTTTATAGAGGATCAAAAGGGTAGATATGTAACTTGAGACGAGTCTAGGCAGGCAGCTGACTTGGCAGACAGCTGACAGGTGTCGACCGCTGGCAAAGATGGGTCATCCATGTGGTTAGTGCAAAGCGACAACAGCTGCTTGGTGCTAATGGATCCTTATGAGTCATAAAAACTTTTAGGACTAGAGCAATAATGATTTTTGACCGTGCATTTAATGTGATGGTGACTGGCTGTCGGCGGGGTGCTCGAGGATGACTGCCTTTCAACTGGGCCTAGCAAGAAGGGATGACTTGGATTGCCTATAGAGAAGAGACGACTCCTTATGAGAAGGGCGAGAAGTACTGTCTTTTTAGTCTGCCTCAAAAGTTCTCGACCCAGACTGGAGAGAAGGGACGCTGGCGACAAATGACTCCTGTCTCGGCCTGGCGAGAAGGAACGACTCCTTTCTTAGCCTGTCTGGGTCGGCTTGGGGTGCAGTCTGCTTGAGACATGTGTCAGCCACTTGAATATTGATTAACAATTATTTCTATGGCACACCACTGGTCCCTTTCACTCGAACTCGGTTGGCTGAGCCCAAGTGAAAATGAACTTTGTGCCTTTGTACTAGGATGCGTTGACCTCATGCCTTGGGTTTTCTTATGATGAAACTAAAGTCTTGGAATGCGTGCCTGGGCTTACGAAAGGCACCAAGGTCTAGGTGTTTGATTGGTATCAGAATTGACTGAGTAGATGATGTTCCTTGGTCTTGCTCATGAAAATGATGCTAAGGTCTTTCGAGCCGGAGATGATCAAGTTGAGGATGTGCCTTGGTCTTGCTCATGAAAATGATGCCAAGGTCTTTGGTACGTGCCTTGGGCTTACCCATGAAAATGATGCTATGGTCTTTCATCTTTATCGCGGAATCGATGAAGGTCGAGTAGCTAAGACTACATATAAACTAGTCAATAGTACAAAAATATCTCTTAGTTATGCATCTTATTTTGAGTATATTTTAGGGAGTTGTCCTCGAAATGTTTTAGATTTCATGACAAACATGTCAGTTCTTTAGCCGTACTCTTCATTTAATCTTAGGTGGAAGTTCTTGACTGCCTGAGCTGTAAGGGACGGCTACCTCACCTGGTTGGGAAGGGACTCCTGTCTCAGCCTAGTGGGATGAGAAGCATGTCTTTGCCTGACTGGGTCGGGACGAGTCAGCTTGAAGAGAAGGGATGAGTTGGCCTTTTAGGTCGAGATGACTCGGCTCCATGTGTGAAGGGGAGTGCTATTCGAACTCGTGCTTTGGGTTTACTTGATGACACCAAAGTCTTAGGGTACGTGCCTTGGGCTTAGGAATATGTCAAGGCCTTTTGGCTGATGTAGGCCGAGTCGATATGGCTTTGTTTTACCCTAAGTAGGCACCAAGGTCTTTTAGTTAGTGACATGCCTTAGTTTTACTCATGGAAATAACACCAAGGTCTTTTGAGTTGAAGCCGACTGAGTCGATGCGTGCCTTGATTTTACCCTGAGAGGGTACTAAGGGCTTTTGTTGATGGTGCGCCTTGGTCTTATCGTAAGTAGGTACTAATGTCTTTTATTGATGACGTATATTCGTCTTACACTGAGCAGGTGCCAAGGTCTTTTGAGGTGAAACCGAACAAGTTGAGGCATGCCTTGGTTTTACCCTGAGAGGGTACCAAGGGATTTTGTCGATGGCATGCCTTGGTCTTACCCTGTGCGGGTGCCAAAGGTCTTTTGAGGTGAAGCTGAACTAGTAAAGGCATGCCTTGGTCTTACCCCGGAGAGGGTACTAAGGGCTTTTGTCGATGGTACGCCTTAGTCTTACCCTATGTAGGTGTCAAGTTTTTTTTTAAGGTGAGCCCAACCGAGTCGAGACGTGCCTTGTCTTTACCCCGAGAGGGTACCAAAGGCTTTTGTCAATGATGTGCCATGGTCTTACCCTGAGCAGGTGCTAAGGTCTTTTGGGTCGAAGCCAACTGAGTCGATGATGATCGATTGATGAAAGTTGTACATAGATAAACAGCAGGAAAAAATATCTTGTTTGAAGATATTATCATTAATTTGATTACCTTGGGGAGTTTTACGTACCTTGGGCTTAGACATGAAAATATGTCATGGTCTCTAGCTTAGGTAGGCCGGTTTCTTAGCAATCTCCTTCCTTCAATCCCTTTTGTTGGCTCTATTTGGTATGGGGTCAGTCTTGGAGGGACCCTTTGCCACTTCCTCTCTTGGTGAGGAGTTAGCCTATGTCACTAAATCAATCACCGATGATGTCATTGCTACTATTGTTTTAGCTGTCTTGGGTGCCTTTTTGTAGGCTCAGACATCTTTCACGTACATGTATCGATGGGCCTTAGCTATTAGCTGCTCATAGCTGGTTACTCGTTTCTGAACGAGCAAGACAGCTAGCTTATTACTCTCCATGTCGGTCATGACGACAGACATTGTGACCGTTGTCATGGTCATCGACTTCTAGACTCTTAGCTTAGAACTTTTAACGTAACTTATGAGGCTTTCTTCGGGTTTCTGTCTCATTTGGAGCAAGACATGTGGATGCAGCTTTGGCTTAGTGTTGGCTAGGAAGTGATGTACAAATTTCTAGTTGAGTTTCTCAAAGTTGTTGATGGACTTCTAGGCAAGGAGTTCCACCATAGCTTGGAGCTTCCTAACAAAGTGATAGGAAAACACCTACAAATGATCAGCTCCAGTGCTTATAGAATGGTCATCATATCATAGCTGAGTATGCTCGGCTGGATCTCCTTCACCTTTGTATTTCTCCATATGAGGTAGCTTGAATTTATCACAAGTAGCATTCATGATGCAATCGGCAAGGGAAGTGTTCCCCCTATAGACCTAGTGATTAGCTGAAAGGTTCAGTCATAACCAGATGCAATAGTAGTGGTCAAGGGGCCTGGATCAGTACAAGGAAGATGGCGGCCACGTGATGCCGCTACTTGCATCAGGAATGATTTTCAATGCAGCTTTCATTTACAACGTTTATCGTTTACAATCGAAACAAAAGAGTGAGCTTTTTTTATAAACTTCTCTTTACAATAAAATAAAAAGGGTATTCCGTAGAAACTATTTATTAGTCGCTGCTTGCATGGAATCTTTGCCTTTGCCTGAGATGCTTTGATCCGTGAACCATCGATTTAACGATCCGTGTTGATCGTGAAGAAGACTTTAAGTTGTTGTTTCATTTTAGAAATAAGAATAGAAGTAGATATCTTAGCTAAGTAAGAACGTGAAACAAACCTCACCCGACAACTCCCATTTTCGATATCAAATCAACGTTTGAAATCAAGGGAAACACAGAAGGCCTTTGAGATCTCTCAAAAATAGATCGTGACTCTCTCTCTCTCTCTCTCTCTCTCTCTCTCTCTCTCTCTCTTGCTATCAGAATTCATCAAAAGCACAAGTCTCTGCCGTCAATTAGGTCAACCCTCATGCATATGGTGTAGGTTAGGTATTTATAGCCTTTGGAAGTCGTTTCTGAAGATAAGAACGTGAAACAAACCTCACCCGACAACTCCTATTTTCGAGACAGTGTTTACTATCTCGGATGAAGGGATTGTTCCAGGCGGTTTTTTAACCGATGTTGATTCCGTTAACTGTCATGATTCTCGGGAATTTTGAGCATATTTTTAGTTTGTAACGGCCTCCCAGTATTTATGGATGTTTCCAAATAGTTATGGAGCCATGTGAATTGCACGAAACTCGAGAAAACAGTCAAAAAAAATGTCCTGAAGTGTCACCATTTCTAAGACACCTTAACATGTCTCACAGGCCGAGACAACCTACATTGTATCGGTCCGCGAGATAGTATATACTATCTCACCAGTTGTGAGATAGTTTTGAGCCCGTCGTTTTGTTGTTTTGTGCGCTTCTTCACTTCTTCTTAGCATCAGATGATCTTTCTTGATTTAGATGATGACGTTCCTTGTCCTCTCTTCGTCTTGAGCTGTGTTCAAGAACCTATAGGTAATTTTTAACGCGTACAGATACCCCCTCCAAAGTTTTAAACTTCCTTAGTATTTTATCGAGCACTCTAGAATACTTTAGATAAGATAGGCCCTGCTTTCAATCTCTTCAGTATTTTGTTGAGGAGATTGCGTGAAAAGGACCAGTGAATGGATTTAATTCTTCGACCTCTTCTGTTTTCAATTTACTCAATATTTTGTGGAGCATTCTAAAGTACTTCTGGTGTCGCGTTTATCACTTGACCATTGTTAAAATCTAGAATTGAATTTGATATGTTAATGTTAGGATTGGCTCGTTTCGTTGAGTCAACATTGAGTTGATCATTTTCGTCGAGAGTTTGTATCTGATTTGTGATTGAACTCACAGGGGTAAATTTAGCATAGAATTATTCTGAGCCAAACTTTTGATGAAATTGTTGAATCATTTGTCGGGTGTTGACTTCTGTTATGGTGTAAACGCAATTTATACTCATACGTAATTGGAGTCTATACAGTTTAAGCTCTTAAGGCGTTGGAGTGGGGAGGATCAGTTTTTACTCATATACCCATTGGAGTTTTTACGAAACAGTTTAACCTCATATACCTGTCAGAGGTTCAAGGAGAAGCAATTTATACTCGTATACTCATCGGAGTGTCGATACGAACATGAAATAGGTAAAAAAATATGATGAAAATGCACTCGAAACAACAGTGAGACCAAGCCTTTGTGCGAGATTTAATTGTAGGATTAGCCTTTGGTGTTGATACGACTACAATCTCAAAGGCTATCGAACATCTCAAGGACTTCAAAAATGCGTTCAAGGCTCCTTTTGAAATGGAATTCATGAAATCCTCGGATCCAATGATTGTGGAGACTTCAGCTGGACTTGAGGCTACCTCGGGTGCTCAAGTCACGAGACCAACTGATGAAGCTGATGCGTCAGTGACTATTAAATAGCCTTTCGTAACTCACGAGGTTAATTTAGTAGTGTTATGGAAGAGGAGATTACCAAGGCTTTTACTACCACTGTAAACTCTATAAAAGCTACTTTGTAGGTGGAGCTTGCACGAGTTTTGTGAAGAGAAGCTCTCTGAGCTAAAAGAGCGAATCCATTGTCGTAAGCTGCTTATCTAAGCATAATAGGATTTTTGTCAAACCCTCAGCTATCAACGAATTTAATGAGCCTTTAACAACTATCATTTGAGTCAGGCTAGCATGTAGATTGTCTAAGTCCATTATACATGTGACGTTGTGCTAAAAGAATAAATTCTCTTAGGCTTAGTGCTACAATATTGAATACGTAGGTTTTTTATTTTTACGGGAATGGACCACCTAGCAACATATGTTAAATATAGGTTTATCTCTAATAAGGAATCAAGATAAAGTCCCCACATGCATAAAAGACATGGATTTAGGTGCTGAAGAGAAAGAAGATATGTTCTGATCTTCCATGTCAAAAGTTTTGTGTCTTCTCTTGGGGCAAAGAAGAATCCGGTGTTGAAGAGAAAGAAGATATTTTTTTATCTTCCGCTTCAAAAGTTTTGTGTCTTCTCTTGGGGTAAAGACGAACCTAGTGTTGAAGAGAAAGAAGGTATTTTTTTATCTTCCGCTTCAAAAGTTTTGTCTTTTCTTGGGTCAAAGACGAACCCGGTGTTGAAGAGAAAGAATTTATTTTTTTATTTTCCACTTCAAAAGTTTTGTCTTCTCTTGGGGTAAAGACGAACCCGGTGTTGAAGAGAAAGAAGGTATTTTTTTATCTTCAGCTTAAAAAATTTTATCTTCTCTTAGGGCGAAGATGAACCCGATGTTGAAGAAAAAGAAGGTATTTTCTTATCTTCCGCTTCAAAAGTTTTGTGACCTCTCTCGACGGTATTTCCTTGTGAAAGTCTAACACAAGGGGTCAGGCCTTCAATAGTGAGAGTATTAAATGCCAAGACACGACGAGAGGATGTATGCGTTTGATTTTTTTGACCCACAGTCAATTGATTGGTCAGTGAAGGATTTTGAAGTGGAGAACAAGATCAATCAAACGGGATCACCTGATTTCCATCCCAATTAAGAAGTGCTCAGAGAGTCATAGTGGGACGGTTTTAATCATCTTGATAATGATTAAATAACCAAAGTAAGAGAGTTTTAATCATTTAAATTATTCATATGGTTAGTTTTCATCTTGAATAATCAGTTGATTTCGGGTTATCCTTAAGAAAATCATGTGTAGTATTCTCCAGGAACTTCCCATTGGTGGGAATTGCTGATATCATGCATGCAGAAGCAGGTCTTGGTTCCTCACTTCATATTCCACCCCCTGCTCTTTGGCAAAACTGAGTCCATTAAGAAGAACACAGTTTAAGCTCTTACGGTATTAGAGCAAAGAGAAGATGTTTATACTCATATACTCATCAGAGTATCAGAAGTAGTTTAACCTCATATACCTATCGGAGGTAGGAAGCAATTTAACCTCATATAACAGTCGGAGGAAGGAAGCAGTTTAACCTCATATACCAATCAGAGGATAGGGAATCAGTTTAGCCTCATTTCCTATTGGAGGATAAGGATTGCCAGACCCGAAGTAGATGGACGCCATATTTTCTCCCACCTTCTTTCCCTTGATGCATTTGCTGTTATGATGCCGACGTCAATCAAAGTTTGGATGCTATCTTTGAGGACAAAAAAACGCCTTAGTGGGATGATGGACTCTCCTATGATATGCACAGTACTTTAGGTCCGAAGTCTTATTAGCGTCCTTCTGATTTATAATAGGTGGAAACTTGATCTTGTTGTTGTCCAGGAGGTACTTAAAAATGGTTGGAACCTCATCATCCTTGAATGAGTATACCCCATGAGTCTTTTGCTGCCTCTAAGGTTGCCGTTGTGACGTTTGATGAGCATTCATGGTAATCACAGGCGTCTTTCCCTTACTATGAAGAGTAAAATTAGACTTTGGAGACCCGGACTGGAGAGAAGGGGCGCTGCCTGAGAAGGGCTGACTCGGCCTGGTGAGAAGGGACGAGTTGGTTAGGCAAGAAGAGACTCTTGTCATAGCCTGGCGAGAAGGCTTAGCGAGAAGGAACGACTCCTTTCTTGGCCTTTCTAGATCGTCTTCGGGTGTTGTCTTCTTGAGACATGTGTCAGCCAGTTGAATATTGATCAACACTTATTTCTATGGCACAACAGTTGGCAGAAAAAAATTCTTTGTATTATACTTAAAATTACAACATTACTGTATTATTAAATTATTTTGATTTATGAATTATTTAGGTCAAGAAAGAAATTGGGGTAAGACTTTGCATTTTGACTATTAAACCCACTATTTTGTACTAAGCTAAGCGGTCTTACGCTATAGCTATGAAATGTAGCTATAGTGGAAGACCCATAAGTTTTAGTATAAAGATAATTTTTAAGAAGGCCTAATTATCTCAATCTTTACCTTCTATTCCTATTTCAAGGTATAAGATGATGCCACGTAAGATTACCACCATCACAAAAGTGGTTTTCAGAATAGCAGTTTTCAATACAATAGTAGTTTTAAAGATAATAGTGGTAATCCTATGTGGCATTATCTTATCCCATGATATTTGAATAGACAGTTAGATTGAGAAAATTGGAGCTTCTCTAATTATCACCTAATTGGAAAGAACTCTATTCTTTGTCTATATATTTGCTACAGTAAAAAAAAACTTGAAGTGTATCTAAATTGAGGGTGGCGACTGAGTTAGGTTGGCCCATAACCCATCCTGAACCAACCCGTTCTGGGTCGGTTTTGATTCAGCCTAGTAGAATTCGAGCTGGGTTTGGCTTGGGATGAACTTGACTCCGACCCAGAGACCCAACCCAGCTTAGATCAAACCTGGGCCCAGACCAAATGTGGAATCTAGCTCGGACCCAATCTCCATAATTACATTAGGTTTTAGTAAAATAAATTAGTTATCAGTAACTAACTAACTATTAATGACTATTTAGTAATCTAAAAAATAATAACAAAGTTAAATGTACATGTTTTTCAAGCAAAAAAATTAGTATGTCTAGTCCATACTCTTCTTTATGATGCGACAAAATCACTATTGATTAGTTCAAAATTATCAAAATCAAGTTTTTTAAGTCAAAAACTAAAGAAAGAAAAAGAAAATATAAGAAAAAACAATGGGCTAGATTGACCAACCTAGCTGGACTCGAATTCGAATGGGCCCGAGTTAGTGGGCCAGGATTGCGTTCCCCTAGTCTTTGGCTTGGATCGAACTCAAAATTGACCCAGATCGATCCGGCTGCGATGAGATCAGAATCGACAGGCCTGGGCCCTGGTTGGCCCAATGCGGCCCAGTTTCTAGCCTCAATCTAAACTTAGGGGTAAATTTCACTAAAACCCCTAAGTTTGGGCATTTTCATATAATGCCTCCTAATGTTTAAAATGTTACAAAGACCTCCTAAGTTTTCAGCTTCTCAGAAGATCCCTTTCAACTCCCAACGATTTTTAAAAATATCCTCACACATAAGTTACCCACCCATGTAAAAATTGTACTTAACAAGGTTAGGGGGTCTTTTTTGAAAAATATTGAAACCTAGAGGCGGTTTTTGGTAAAATTTTGAAAGTTAAGGGGAGTAATCGGGGAGACATCTATACTTAAGAGGGGTTTTCCTTCTCATCTCATTTCCTCTCAAAAATCCTACTCGTTCCATGCACCACTCATCTATCACATATTATCATCAAAAGTTATCAGGTACCCGGCGAAAGAAGAAGAAAAAAAACCCTTTAACACAGCTCAAAAGATTGTAAACGTAAGTCCCAAACAGGCCAAACCACTCTCATAATATGGGCCAGTCTTGTAACTTTATATGTATCTGGGATCCTTCGATAAGGCCATGGATGTTTAATTAGCGCCTAGGCTAGGCCCATGAAGTATTGATTAATTATTTGATAGTGTTGATTATTTGCTTTGTTTTATTTTATTCCATTTGTAATTTCCAACTGAATTAATCCGATTATAAATATATCAAACACTTCAAAAACAATGATAAATATATCAATGCAGAAAATATTGGCTTGACAGTTGTCGATATAGATTTGAATCCTCTCCAATTAGGTGGTAATTGAAAACATAAAGAGAGGTGTAATTAGTAAGAGTGTTAAATGAGGGGAAATTTTATGTAGGGATTTTATAGGGAGGATGAAACTTTCATTTGTTTGATCAAATTTTTTTCAAAGTTGATTTGCTGATTCTCCGATAGTTAGAAAATCCAAACTTTTCTAAACAAGATTTAAAGCTATTTTATTGGAATATTATTAAATAGTTATATGCGGAAAAGCAGCTTAAATGTCCCGAAGCCCAAAGACTCTTTATAAGACTACTATGTGGCCTATAAAGTCACTCGCCCAAAGTGGAAGTTAACGGCGTTTTTTTTGCGTTGGGCCGCAAAAGACTCTTCATTAGGTTCCTCTTTCTTTCTTCGTTTCCTTTTCGCTTCTTCTTCTTCTTTTTTTATTTTTTATTTTTTAAACTATGCCTTTATTATAAGAGCAAAACCAAAATATTACACATGTGATGATAATAAGCAGGCAATAAGCTGCGCTACTAATCCTTTCTGAATTGCAAAACCCAACCGATGAAACACGTACTCAGTTGATCCTGATGTCGTCACATTCCTATTCATGAATTTTTGTACCCTCCTAAGGAACTCCACTGCATCAGCTGCAAGGTAACCAAATGTATCGAACGCGAACGAGATGAAACTGTGGTGGTTGTCCTTGCAAGCTTGATCATGTTTGCCCACATTTGCCTCTGCCACCCTATCCGCTGCATGTCCATTATCAAACCTCACCAACGGAGACACCCCGTAAAATCAACACAAGCGTGCTTATTTTTTATTTTTTATTTTTTTTATTTTGACTTTGTACAACGGATGTCGGGTTCTTGTTTAGCTTCATATACTTTTGTTTCAAATACGCTTAAATTTTCATTAGTACTTATTTATTTTCTTATGTCTCTAAGTGAACATGGGAGATGATTACCTACCTCTTAATCTCCACCATGATCAAATTCACTGTTTTCAATTTCAAAAATCTATTTTAAGCCGTTTATAAACAAAAGAGATCAATTTTACGTCCACAATAGTTTCCATAATTAAAATACAAGAAAAACAAATTTACTTTGAAGTTTAAAAATTTTAAACTAAGATATCATTTAAGAGGTTATAGTTTCAAGAAAATTTAGGTTTCCCTAAATGCTGAAAAAGTTCTCTTAAATTATAAAAATAAGTTTTTTGAAAAAATAATAGAGTAATTTCTCAATTACCTATGATTTTTTTTTAAAATAATAATATTTATAACAAACAAAGTAAATAATATTTAGTATTGGAGATTACTCTTTAGCCCCTGGTTTCTACAAATTTTATTTTTTAGTCTAAAATATTATAATTCAAGAAAATCTGAATATAGAGTTTTACAAAATAATCTTTTTTGATAGATTTATTATTTAACCTTTTTCCAAGAAAAAATTAAAATTTATTCCAACTTACTTTTGAAAAAGAAAAGTTAGCAATTAAGTAACTTGACTTTGAAGACCAAATGTTTATATCAACCTCATTAAACATGATAAAATGCATACAAGTGTAACGTATATGAACCATATAAATTTAGTGCTTAGAAGTGAGCTGATCACTTTTCATTCACTCATTTAATTATCCAACGCACCCATGTAAATGTGGTTTCCTCTTTAATTAAATGGATGAGAATGAGCCATCTCAGTACTTAGCACTAATTTTGTGCTTAGTACCAAGCATACCCATTGTATATGTGTGTGAGAAAATATATGTACACATATACGTATATGCGCGCGCGCGCA
>BQKN01000217.1:312955-338240 GCA_022839385.1 Asparagus kiusianus
ATATATGTTTTGGTTTAGCTATATAGATATGAAACAATATATATCTTCATATATACTTTTATATGTTTCATATTCTATTGTATTTGAAAAAATATTATGTTTTTGTTCTATTAGTTTATAGACTTTAATATCAGTTTATATCAATTCATTAAGTCTATAAAATCATTTTACAAAAGTTTTAATATTATGTTTATGTCAAATGACAAAAACATGTATGTTTAGTTTTCATGTTTTTGGACATAATTAAAAAATGATGAGTTTTCACTATTGAGAAGTGAAATTCCAAAAATTCTTTTTGTAACATGTTCATTTACATGTTTACAATGATTTCCTAAAATTTTACATTTTTTAAAATTTATTTGCTATTTTTAAAGGTACTTCAAAAATTAGTTTTACTATTCAAATCAGGCTGATACAGTGTTATCAGTTGACTGATGAATATGTTCAGTCGACTTAAGAAAACGTCTGAAATAACAAAAAGTTTCTGTTTTATTTTGGTCGACTGACCAATCGACTGATGAGGTCATCAGTCGACTAATAAGGTCGTCAGTCGACTGATGAGCTGGAAAATACCTCTAACGGTCAGCTCATAAGTCTACTGATGAAAGCCGTCAGTCGATTGATGCTGTAACGGCTAGTTTTTTCAGCCTTTTATAGTTTTTTGGTCTTTTTGCCTTGTTTTCTCTTGGCTTTGGGGTTCCTATAAATACCTCCACATATCCTCAATTCTATTTACTTAAGAGAAAAGTTTTACAAGGGTTTTAAAAGTTTGTTTAGTTTGTTTAACGGTGTTTAAGCCTTGTTTAAGTGTTTTGTTTGTGAAGACAATTTCACAAGAGCAAGTGGAGATTATCTATTGGTGTTTGAGCGTTCACTCTTCTTCCTCTCTCTTGTTATCTATAGAGAAGTTTTCTAAACTCAATTTCTAGCTTTATATTTACATTGTTTGTTGATTATCATCTCTATAAGCTAGATTCTCATAATTGAGTTTAGTTTGATTTTATTTTATTAAATCTCATTGTTACACACACCCACATTGAGCTTTTAGTATTTTCATACATAGTATATTTAGGGTTGTGAGAGTTGTAATAATTAAGTGTGAGCCTACATTGAGTTCTCATCTATTGTAGAGAACAAACTTGTTGTATTGTGAGCCTAATTATGTTAAACACTTTGTAATATACTTGTACACTAAGAGGAGTGTGTGGTGAGAGACGGGGTCGTCCCAAGAGGAGTAGGGTAGGTGGTAATGCCTAGAGGTAGGTTGTAATTCCTAACACTTGAGGGAGGCACGGGCTAGAGACCAACACTTGAGGTGGTAATGACTATGATTGCAAGAGTGTGAATTGTAAAGTTTTTGATAAACTAGATAACCGAGTGTGTGGTGTAAACGTTATTCGAGTGAGCGTAGAAAACCTGATTGTTATAGTGGAGATCTCCTTGAGGTGAGGAGCGGAGACGTAGGTCGTGGGGACCGAACTTCGTGATCATATCGTTTGTTTGCGTTTGTCATTGGCGTTCCTTTATATTCGTGCTTATCATTTATATCGCCTTTGTCAATTGCGTGTTGTTTATATTGCCCTATCACTTTAGTAGTTTATTTACCCTTGTGTTACTTGTATATCTTTGCACATATATTTGTAATATATCATTCTTGCTAGGATATATTATTAATTAATTTTAATTTGGCATAAATTGGATTAGATTAGCATAAATCCTATTCACCCCCCTCTAGGGTTCCTTCCTAGTGGCTTTAGGGTATTTTCAGCTAACACCTTGAAGAATCGCCTCGCGAGACTGGGGTGAGAGATGCCTACCACTAATCACAAGTGTTATGGTTGGGTCTATTCCTCAGATACACTTTGGTGGTCTCGCCTAACCGGCTATGTTCTCGCCCGTTGGAGCGAGAAATTGAAGGCCAGCGGTCTATACACGGCTGTTTGCATCATAATGTATGGATTAACAATCAGCATTCCTCATTTCCTTATGTTGTTAGAGCTTTACAATCCCGACACAAATACATTTATGATGAAACGCAGGGAACTAGGATTAGCTCTTCATGAGAGGAACAAGGTTTCAGGCTTACCGATGGAAAATATGGTATATCAAGAATACTTCCATTCGAATCGGGAGTTACATCAGTTGAAGTCAGTCACCCCGAATCGCTACGATACCTTATGGGATCTCACCTGCCATTACTATATAGCCTTGGCAGGTGCCGAACCGTTATCGAAGAAGACCAAACCGCAAATCAGCTTGAAGAAATTTATAGATTATTTATTCAGGAATCTAGAAAGCAATTCCGGTGAAGCGATCTGTAAGTTGGGACCACTAACTCCGTCAGAGATTAACGAGTTAATCAAGAAATCCAGCACCCACTCCTACACTACCATTGGTGTCGAGAATGATTTCCCCGTCGGGGCTAAGTTTCAAACCTTCCTATGGCATGCGATGAAACTTATTCAACCGACGACTCTGTTGGCCGGTTACCTCACCATCTGGTTAAAGAAATGCGTGGTCCTATACTAATCCACGGGTGTTCTACCTATAAAAGTACTTTACCCAGTTGTTGAACTTGCTCACCGAAAAAGTCTCTCTCTTCTCCCGACGATGATCGTCGACATTCACCGTGATCTTCGTCAAGTAATTAATACCTTCACATAGAAAGGAAGTAAGCCATCGGCTCAAATTCCAACGGCAAAGGTGGAGCTACCTTACACGTATCTGATGGCATGGTTTGTTCATCATCGCTCTGACATAATGTTCATGCCGAGTACTACGGACCAATTTGTTCCCCTGCTACAACTAATAGAGGATAGTAAATGGAAAGGATAGGGGTTTATAGAGATAAAGAGACGGCTACAGGACCATAAATGATGGGTTTTCTCCACATGCTTCCCTCGGTTTTTGGACTGCTATGGTGACTCATTGGTTGATGTGGAGAGGCCTAGTACGGGTCAGACCTGCCTTGACGTTGGGTGCTTTGATTGGCTAGTAAACATTAGGCTAGGTTATCTGATTTTCTGAGTGAAGAATCATTGCTACATAGAACTATATCTACCACGTAGGTTTGCGTAACAACTTGGGTACGATCAGATATATATCGGGAACCCAAATCGAGAACTTCGGACTTGCGATGGCTTGGTGGACGGTGCTCGGGCGTGGCTGTGGAGTATTACAAGTTGTACGGGTGCAAGATTTATCTTCCGGTCACTGAACGCCAATTAGAGCTGACCTTCTTATGTTGTCGTTGGTTATTAACGGCCAATGAATCTGTTCCAGTGAAGCCAATTGCAGAGTTGACGGCTGAGGCAGCAGCTCGGATTGCTACTCGAATGGTTTATGAGGCCGAGTACCAGAAGAAAAAAGGAAAAAAACCCCACTGGTCTTTCCAGTAATAGGGAACAAGGGGAGGATACCTTTTTTCGGGAGAAGAAGGCTTAGATGCAAATATTGCCAGTAGTGAAGGTGAAGCAGCAGACAGTGATGAAGAGGAGCTCAGCACAGGTTTGTCAGAGTCCTTTTTTGAAGAGCTGTTAGATATGGCAATCGTCGATCGAATTCGCTGACTCAAGGCTCGAAAATGGTGAAAAGCTTTACCCACTTATTCTCACAAAATGTTTGTTGAAATTCCAGGTGTAGGTTCTTAGGAAGGAGAAGAAGTGAGAAGTCGTCGTATTACCCGCACTTGCTCTCGAACCGTGGTCCAGATTAATCCGCTAATTGAACCACATATTGAATCTATGCCGAATAGGCCTGCAGATCCTAATGATGCACGACCTTTTAAGCGCCAGAAGATCATTTTCAGACGAAGTGTTGCATCGTCAGTTTCCCAAGTGGAACCACCCATCGATACACCTATCATCGGGGAAGGTACCACTTTAACTCTTTGCCGTCTTTTGACTCCTTCCCCTGTTAGACTTATCGAATTTACATTTTAGGGGGGCGTGACTAAAGTGAGGCTGTTTACAATGCTCCTTCTCTTGATTTTGATTTGTTCCAAGAGCCTAACCCCTCACAACAAATACACGAAGCTATTCTCGATGAGCCCGCTGATGTTGTAGCAGGTATGACTATTGAAACTAGCAGAGGTGTCGGGGTAGGACCTGGTTCGTCCACAATGATATTTAGCCCAGGTACATCTAACACCAGTAGTACACCTTTCAAATGGCGATTTTGGGAATTAACAGGTTCATAATTTGTGCCTCTGTTAATTGTTTCTATGCTTTTGGCTCTTTTAGAAAAACTCTAAGAAATAGACACTAATGCTGAGATTGCAGAAACTGTTGCCATTGACGAAGGTAAGTCTAATCCTTATTTGTTGTAGATACTCAATTTTTCTTCCCGCGTCTTAAAATTCAGACTCTTCTATAGGTATTCTTATGGAGAGTTCAGATAACAAGGATCCCTTTCATGATACTACCTTTGAGGCATCAGATGACCTTCCATATGATCTGGTACCATACCCTTTGGTATCCGACGATAGGTGGTTTGATGAGACGTTGTTGGAACAAGCTCGTCATGAGGCCATCAAAGTGTCCGCCGAGCCTAGTTCCTCTGCAGGTATAAATTTCATCCCTTTACGGTAGTTATTCCTATTTCAGATTTACTTAAATGTAGGGGAGTTTTACTTACAGGACCAGTCGTTAAGACTGATACAACCACCACTATTGAGATGCCTGACGCTCTTAAGGGTATTGATTTCCCGCGAATGGCAGGAGCTATTGTACAAGCTCTATCATCAGTTGCTCCGACTCATCTCACACTCTCAACAACTGAAATGACTATCGTTGGTGCGGGGACTAATTCGGTAGAACAAATTGTCGGACCAACTAAAGAAGTTGATACATCGACAGCTGCCTCCCTTGTAGTGCCTCCATCAGTTCATGAGGTCGGGGAGATGGAATCTAGTGCTAGACATCTAGTTGTGGGAATCTCTGTCGGTATTGGTAAGCTCCACCCTAAAAATTAGAGAAATTTGAGTTAATATTCGAAAATATTTAACTCCTACTTTTCCTTGCAGGTATTTCATTTCAACTTCACGATCTTGTCAAAGCGCTGTTACTAGATGACAATCCGAATCAGATTGTCCTCTGTATGGAAGTTAGCAACTTTTTCACTTTCATGGGCAAGATGATCGATAAACTCCTCCATAGTAGGGTCTCTTTCCATCAATTCAGGCCACTTCTTGATCTCAAATTAGTCCCAATAGAGAAAATTGGATCGCCGCACTTAGCCAAAGCTATTGCTGATGATCTGAACCATCTGGAACATGATTTTCAAAAACTTCAAGAGTTTTGAGATACGGGTGCTCCTTCATACATAGTCACTCAAATGGAATCCCGGCTGCAAACTTGGCGCGATGCCTAGGCATTAGTTGAACCTAAGGTCCAAACGCGCCAAAGTAAAGTGGATAAGATGAAAGTTGTCCTTGCTGACAAATTACAAACTCTGCACAATATCAAGTCCTCCCTTGCGTCAAGTGCTGGCAAGATAGTGCGACTTAGACAGAAGCTTCAAGGGGAAGAAGAGGCTTGGGAAATTTTATAAGTGGCAAGAGTTAACGAAGAACGCAGTCGAGAGATGGTGTCCAGGGAGTTAGAACTCTTGGAACAGGAGCTGACTAAGGCAAAAGAAGAGGCTGCGAAGATGTTAGCTGCTAACGAAGAGTCTATGAAGGCTACATTGCAGAGCGAGCTCGAGCAAGCTTATGCGGAAGAGTTGTCTAAGTTAGAGCAACAAGTCCGTAGTCATAAGATCGATGTAGATTGATTGTATCTCTTATATCTACCAGCTCAACTTTCATTAGTAGAAAATATTTCCTTTTCGCTCATCATATCCCTTTTTTTATGATGTCTCATTCTGTTTGGAATAATCAATCATAATATTTATAGGATTTTTGGCAAACCCTCAGCCATCAACGGATTTGATGCGCCTTTACCGCTTACTGTTGAATCGGGCTAGTATGCGGATTGTTTAAATCCATTTCGCATATAACGTTGTGCTCAAAGAGTTAACTCTTCTAGTGCTATGATATTGAATACGTAGACTTCATCTTTCTCATAAGAGGAGACTACCTGGCAATACGTGTTAAGCGCTGACTTATTCCTTCTTAGGGTTCGGGATAAAATTCCCCAGACTCGGATTCTGGTGTCTTCTTCAATCGGAGAAAGACTAAATCGACGACGTATATTAGACGTAGACTTAGGATTTTTGGCAAATCCTCAACCATAAATGGATCTGATGTGTCTTTACCAATTACCGTTTGAATCGAGCTAGCATGCGGATTATTTAAATCCGTTCCACATATAACATTGTGCTAAAAGAGTTAACTCTTCTAGTGCTACGATATTGAATACGTAAACTTCGTCTTTGTCATGGGAATAGACTACCCGGCAACGCGTGTTACGCATTGACTTATCCCTACCTAGGCTTCGGGATAAAATTCCCCAGACTTTATTCTGGTATCTTCTTCGTTCGGTGAAAGACTAAATCGACAATGTGTGTTAGACGTAGACTTATCTCTGATTAGGGATCGAGATAAAATCCCTTGTGTATGAAGTGCACGGATTTGGAGTCAAGAATCGTGTTTTTTCTTAAGGTAAAGATGAACTCTGATTAGGGATCGAGATAAAATCCCTTGTGTATGAAGTGCACGGATTTGGAGTCAAGAATCGTGTTTTTTCTTAAGGTAAAGATGAACCCAATGCTGGAGAGGAAGAATTTTGTATTCAGTCCCCAGGTCTTGTTTAAGGTAAAGACGAACCCAAAATATGAGAGGAAGAATTTTATATTCTATCTCCCAAAACTAAAGAGGATGAATTTTATATTCTATCTCCAGTTATAAAGGAGACTCGAGGTGGGATCTCCCCCCTCCCAAATCCAGAAATGTAAAACTAAGAGTGAGATATCCACTCTGAGAATCAGAAAGATTCAAGTAACCCTAGCTTTTATAGGATTGGGTGCTTAATCCAAGAAAAGAATTCCTCATTTATTGAGGTAAAATTTTAATTTCGGTCCTAACTTTTATAGGTTTGGCCGAATAAGAAAAGATGGAAGCCTTTCGTTTATCGAAAGGGATAATTCGATCTTGGTCTTAACTATTACAGGTTTGACCAAGTAAGGTTGGAGGCAATCCTAACTTTTATAGGTTTGATTGCTCAAATTGAAAGTAGAACTTTCGTTCATGGAAGGAATCGAGAGGGAATTTTGACTTTGGCCCTAATTTTTATAGGTTTGACCAAGAAAGCAGTGGGAGTGGAATACAGATAGCATTGAAAATGCTGACTTGTACTAGCCGCTCGATGAAGGATTTTGATGTTAAGAGATCAGAACTTAACATGCCTAGTTTGAAAATTGCCAAAGATTGGTGGATAGAAATTGAGTGTCAGACTTAACCGATAGGAATTTTGGTAGACCCACCATCAATTGATTTGATTAGTGGGGGATTTTGTGGTGAAAGATTATGAATTGATTAGTGGGGAATTTTAGGAACTTACCGTTTATCATCATCATAAGCCGGGCGCCTCCTTGGTAATAAGGCGATATGCGCCGTTTGAATAGACTATCTCTACCACAAATGGTCCTTCCTATTTGGGTTCGAATTTGCCCTTCTTCTTGGAATTAAGGATCATTAGCCATCGGATAGCTAAGACCAAATCCCCTTCTTTAAAACTCCATTATCGAACCTTTTTGTTAAAAGCTCGGGAAATTCTAGATTGGTAGAATTCAATGTGTTGTTGGGCTTCGAAGCGCTTTTCATCAAGCTTCTCGAGTTCTTCGAGATGTTTCGGATGTTGTTCTTCGGTCGTCATCCCCATTGCAAGAGCGATCCGATGAGATGGAATTTGGATTTTCAAAGAAAGAACTGCTTCACACCCGTACACTAGAGAATACAAGGTTGTCCTAGTAGGCATGTGAACTATGGTACGATATGCCCATAGCACTTCATCGAGTTTATCGTCCCAATCTCATTTATTAGTCTTCACGAGTTTTGACAATAGTTTTATGATAGTTTTGTTAAAGGCTTCAGCTAATCCATTTGCTGTAGGATTGTAAGCTGTCGACGAGACATCTTGAATTTTAAACTTCTCGCAAAATTTAATGAAGGCATTGTTGACAAACTGGGGACCATTGTCATGTATGATTCGCCTTGCGATACCATACCGATAGATAACATGGTGCTTGAAAGTCACAACGTTGCTCGTCTTCGCTTCTTTGAGTGGAATCGCTTCAGCCCACTTAGAGAAGTAATCCGTAATCGCTAGGATGAACTGGTCTCCTTTGATTGATGGGGGGAAAATAGGACCGACAATATCCATTCCCTAAGTCTCGAAAGGTCATGACGTAGCCGAAGGGTGTAGATGCTTCGGGGGTTGGTGCATATAATTCGCGTGTACTTGATACGCATGATATTTTTGGGCGTATGCGACTGTATCTTTTATCATGGTGGGCCAGAAATATCCCATTCTTCTGATGCTGTCATAAAGTTTGGGGCCGGGTTGGTGTGCACCACAAACTTTTTCGTGCATCTCCCTAAGGACTTCTTCCGCCTCTTCAGTGGATAGGCAACGTTATAGTAAACCATCATACCCCCGACGATATAGCGTTTGACTCTCTGTGTTATAGTAGAATCCCGATACTCTCCGTTGAATTGAGTCCCTTTCCTTCACGTCTTCTAGTAAAATTCCATGCAAGACATAATCGATGATAAGGAAACGCCAATCTCGGACTCAAACTCAACTTAGATTGAATGCACTTCTTTGGGATCCTCCTCTCCGTTGTCTATATCGTAGATTGGTACGAAAAACTGGTGAGTTCTTATCGTAACAAACTGCTCAATTTTGGGAGGCTGCACCAGAGACACTGCCAATGCTGCTAGTGCATCTACGTATGTGTCCTGTAAGTGTGGGATGTATTCGATGAAGAATCCTTCAAACGATTCTGTCATCTCAATGGCCACCTTATGATGTGGTATCAAATCTTGATTTCTGACCTCATACTCTCCCTTAACTTATTTAACTACCAGTTTAGAATCACCGAAAGCTTCAAGATACTCGACTCCCAGCTCTTTAACGAAGCTGAGTCTAATAAGTAGCGTGTTATACTCGGCTACGTTGTTTGAGCATGGCTCGGTCAGTGAGTAGGCTCGAAGCATCACATGTTTTCCCAAGGAAACTAAGACAACTCTGACTCCGAAGAAGATCTTAGAACATCCAGGAGCACTTTCACATTAGTTGCTCGAGAAGCACCGTTGAAGTACAAATGCCACATCTGTTGATGGGAAGTTACGTTGGCTTCATAGGTTTCATCTGGTAGATCATCGTATACTTTGGTGGTATCCGTAGTTGGGTTAGCTGCCAGAAGATCACAAATAGCCTGTCCTTTGACCAACTTCTGTTGTTTAAAGTGCAGATCGTATTGGGACAGAAGAAAAGCCCATTTTACTAACCGTCAATTCATGAAAGCTGGCTGCGTCATGAATACTCGGACTGGGTTAACGTTGGAAATAACGTAAATAGTCTATCCAACCAAGTAATGCCACATCATTTGAATCGTGAACACCAAGGGGAGACACTCCCTCTCAATCATTAGATACCGAGATTCGGTGCCTACAAGGGTCCGGCTCAGGTAATATACAGCATGTTCATGACCATTATCATCGTCTTATGCAAGTAATGCACTTAATGAATGGCTCGTCGCCTTGATATAAATCAAGAACAGTTTGCCCAATTTCGGTGCAACGAGTACAATAGGTTTCGAGAGATATTCTTTAATATTCTCGAATGTTTTTTGACAAACATCATCCCATACGAATGATACACCCTTCTTTGTGAGCATGGAGAATGGTTGACATTTCCCCAAAAGGTTTGAGATGAACCGACGAATATAAGCCAACCGTCCTTGTAATCCTCTGAGTTCCTTAAGGTTTCTTGGTGGTTGCAACACATTAATTGCCTTCACTTTATCAGGGTCGATGTGAATACCCTTGGTGGTGACGAACGAATCTAAGGAATTTGCTGCTAGACATTCCAAGGAAAGATTTGGTATGATTCATCTTCAATTGATTTAGTCCGCATCAGGTCAAAAATCGTCTTCAAGTCTTTGATGTGATCATTCTTGTCATGGCTTTTCACGACTAGATCATCCATATAGAATTCGATAGTCTTCCGGAGATGCTCCTGGAAAGTTTTTGACATGGCTCTCTGGTATGTGGCACCTGCATTCTTTAAGCCGAAGGGGATAACCGTATAGCAAAAAACACCAAGGGGTGTTCTAAACGCGGTATGCTTTTCGTCATCCGGGTATATCTTTATCTGATTATAACCAGAAAATCCATCCATGAAGGACATTCTCTCGAATCCACATGTATTGTCGATGATAACATCGGTGATGGGAAGAGGGAAGTCGTCTTTCGGGCAAGCTGTGTTAAGATCTCAAAAGTCGATACCGATTCTGATTTTCTCGTTCTTTTAAAGAAATGGGATAATGTTGGTAAGCCATTCAGGATGTTGTTCTTCCCTGATGAAATTCGAGTCAATAAGCTTTTTAACTTCAGACTCGATTGACTCCATAATTTATGGACGAAACCGTCTTTACTGTTGTTTGACAGGTTTAACATCTGGCTTAATATTGAGGTGATGCATTGCCACATTTGGATCGAGTCCTGGCATATCCTCATAGTTCCAAGCAAAAACATCGATGTACTTCCTAATAAGGATAATTAGCTCTTCTTTCTCATTTGGCAGGAGACTGTCGCTAATGAATATCGGTTTTGGATTATCCTCATCATTCATATTCACCTGGATTACTTAGTCCTCGGTAGGGGGTTCCCTTTGTTCAAACCTATCACCATACTGCATATTCAGGTGATGAACCCAAGGGTCTCCCCAAGTTAGCATTTGATCATCTTCCTCTATTATGACGGGGTCGATCGTAGTCATGTTTGACATTAGTCCTTTGAATATTTTCCCAAGACTAGCGTCGGAGTCCCAGGCTAAAGAATCAGAAAAATATCCATCTTTACCCTTATTAGCTATTTGATTAATGACCTGCCAGCAGCACTCGTTATCGGATGAGGAGACATATCCTAGACCTCTTCCATAGCTATAATAATTATCTGGTTTTCCTTTTGGTATATAGGCCATACGAGGTGGAACTCGAGGACCTCGACCAAAATAAAGACCCTCCCCAAGTATAAAGTCATATCCGTATCTCTCCATGAGGTTACGCACTTTTGTGTCATATCTGAACAAATGAGGAGCATGTTTATCATCATCGTTATCTTCTCTCAAGAAGTGGTCTGGCATCAAAGACTCCTTCCCTTTACCGTAGACAAGTTCCTTTTCACCCCCTCTCTTTGCGGGGATGATAAGTATCATTCCGAATGAATCCTGAACATGCTTCTTCATCATACAAAACGATTGAAGTGGCATATACAACTCAGGATCATCGTATAACCCCTTCATGACATTATTAAGAACACAACAAGTACTCTAAATTATCATTTATTGCTACTTCTTCGGCAAGTTGCCAATTACAACTACTGTCCGATGACTCTCGATTGTTAAGATCGATTACAATGGGTACAATGCTATTAAGTATAAAACCACTATCGTAATCAAACCCAGCTTTGGTATCAGCTTCTTCTCCGCTGTTCGTACCTTGGGCTTATGGTTCAGTATCGGATTCAGCACCGTAGAGAAGTGAGTCAGTAAAATAATTTTCTAACCCTTTAAACGGTTGCTTATCTGTGACCACCGTCTAGACTTCATTATTAGTGTCTACATATTTAAGACATTGATGGAGGCTAGAAGGGACTATAACATTACCGTGGATTCATAGTTGACCCAACAGTAAGTTATAAAAAGTCTCCACGTCAATCACATAACATGTGACTTCTGACTTCAAATCTCCAATTTGGAACTTCACTCGGATTTTACCCAATGGTCTGGATCCACTAGTGTTGAATCTGTAGATCGTGGTGCCCGTTGAGGCTAGCTTCCTGGGTGGTATTCTGAGACTATACATCAATCAAAATGGCAAGATGCTAATAGCAGAATCCGGATTAACTTGGATCCGGTGTGACGCCCTAGGTTTCAGGCAAGGCTGCAATCCAAGACGAAACCCAGAATGTCAAACCTGCCAAGTACCAAACACCATGCTACGACATATTTCACAATCACAGTCACTATCTCTCTAGTGGAAACAACAAATAGGTGAAAGTACCAACAAGCAAATAATAGAGATAGAACAAACCAGGTGTACACAGAAGCAATAAGAGAATAATCATCAATGTGCCCAACTAAAATAGAATATAAATATCTCTGAGTCTGAAGTAAACCTCAAGTACAATAAGTCAAATAAAGTATAACTATGTATCTCAGCCTCTACAAAATAAAATACAAGTCTAGAGTCTAAACATAAACAACTAACTGTGGAGTTCTGTAATAAACTACTAAAATAATAAATAACTAGATGGAATCTATAAAGAAATTCCATCAACCTATGACTCTCTATGCGCCGGACTCACTGCCTGAAAGGGGAAAACAACGAGCGTCAAAGCGCAATAGCGAGATCATCTCCACCTCTCCCCAGGGAAAAGGGTAGGAGTATATAGAATAGAGTCAGTACATATAAGTATGAATTCATTCATAGAACTTTAACTGGAGATTAATATTTAGGAATCCACAACACGAGAGTTAGTACATCGAGCGAAATAATCCAAAAAAGGAAACCCTCATGTATATACCATGTCTCAAATTGTGACTCCCTAAATACCAACTCCAAACTCTATGAATGAAAAACAGTAAACAAAATGAAACATTCCAAACCTCAAACATGTAGAATAAATATCTCATCTCAAAACTACACTCGAGTAGACGGCTCTAATGTAAGGGGGATCTCATCTAAAATAAAAGTTAACCATAAGCCATATCATGTAAGCCACGATCTCAAAGAAAGTACTCTACTCGCGGGAATCCAATATGGAAGCAAAACTACAACTGATAATACTTATATGGAAGCAAAACTACAACTGATAATACTTATATGTGTTCATCTCCTTATGCAATAGCGATACTCTTATAGTATTCTTACTCAATCGCTCTATGGTAATAGGTTTTATTGCCTTATTCGGGATAAATTAAATGACGATACTTTTATAATATTCTTACTCAATCGTCCTGCGGAAATAGGTTTTATCTCCCTATTCCAGATACATGAGTTTACTATACTCTTCATATTTATTTATCAAAATAAATTATGACAAAAAGTATGTTAACACAACATATCTAAACATACGTGCACATATCTTGGTGTGTGTGTCCATATCTGGTATTCACTAACTTCCCAGGTGTTAGAAAACTCATAATCATTGTATCATAATAGTAAAAGGTCGAGAGATTCGCTCGAAAACTCAAACAGTCGAACAAAACATGCATAGGACTATAGACTAAGTGGCGATCAACCGCGATCTTGCAACGGTCGACCGCGATCTTGCAGCGGTCTACTGCGACGGGTTTTAGGGTCTACCCAGGCCGCTATACTGTACGCAGTCGACCGCCACTATAGCACGATCGACCGTGGGCAGATTTTCTAGAATCTCATACTAATTGTGTGTGTTGTGTTCATGCCGTGTTTATGTCATCCAAACATGATTAAAACAACATAATACTTGCATGAAAGTATGTCTACATCAGATAAAAACTTATGGAAGCAATCTCAACATATATAGCATGATTATTTGCATTAACTTGATATACAAAACCCTAAATCATGCATAAAAACTCAAAACAAAGAACAAATCATCTTTCTTCAGATTAAACAACGTTTTAAATCATTTTTAGATCTTAAACATTTCTGTAAATTCATTCTCAAACTTTTTAACATCGAAAGACCTAGTCGTTATATATATAATACAAAAGAATTGACTTTTATTCATAAACTAGTCAGTTTAGCTCTATAAAACATATTAAAAAATCTTTAAAATATTTTAAAAACTAAGAGGAGGATTAGCAGAGATGAAGTCGCCTGAGATTTGTAGAAAAATGTTTAAGATGCCAAGGCAATGAAGATCTCCAATCCAAAAGCCAAAAATCATATGAAACTCCCGCTTAGAAGCCTCCAATATTCTCCAAGAATCAAATTAGGGTTTAAACTGGTTTTGGTGGCTATTAGGGTTCTTAGAAAACTAAAAATATCGTAAATATATGATATATAAATCATAGAAAATGGATGTGAGCTTTAAAAATTAGGAACCAATTCAAAATAGGAATCTGACTCTTTGGAGGTTTCGCGGTCGACCGTGGTGGTTGACCAAACTGCGGTCGACCACGACGGTCGACCGGACTGGAATTTTCCAACTTCTCATATTTTTGACCATTGTGCCTGTTTCAACTCTTTTCTTCCTCATGAATAATCTTATTTATACTCAAAACACATGGTATACTACTTATATACCATTTAACAATATTTATCAAAAAATATCCATATATCATAATTAATCACATATTAATTATATTAACACGAATTTTTAGGGTTTTACATTCACCCCCCTTAAGAGAATTTCGTCCTTGAAATTCCGCAATCATATCTTAAGAATTAATAAAATGAGAAAAGCACTGAAAAGGGATAATCCAAATAAGGAAATCCTCCCGTACACATCTCGTACCATTAATCCCTACATATGAATCATAAGGCACATTTAAAGTTAACCAATCTAAAATATGTGCATCCACACTTAACCCCTAATTAGACGGAACTAGTACGTTGGGTAAAAATTTTAAACAAGGAACCCCCATAAATATACCATTTGTTCTGAATAATTAAGAGCTAAGTGTTGAATGACCCATTCTAGTGTTAAATATAAATGTGACTAAACAACACATATAATCAAATCTATCAACGCATATAAGCACATTTAAATATCAACACCTTACCTGTTCAAACAGGTGCGGGTAGTTACGATGTACATCCTCCTCGCTCTCCTAAGAAATATTTTTGGCTCCTTGCCGGTTCCACTAAACTTTCACTAATGGAATGACTTTGTTTCTAAGCTTTTTATTCTCCCTAGCAAGAATACATACCGAAATCTCCACGGTAGTCAAATCATCCTGGATCTCAACCTATGGTGAATCAATCACCCTCTGCTACTCTTCGTCACGCAAATGCTTCTTGAGCATTGAAATATGAAAGACATCGTGTATACTCGACATCGATGCTGGAAGGTCTAATCTATAAGAAACAACTCCAATGCACTCGATAATCCTGAAGGGACCAACATATCTCGGGGCAAGCTTCCCCCGTCTACCAAATCGCTGAATACCTTTCATTGGTGATACTTTTAACATAACAAAGTCTCCGACCTGAAACTCCAAGGGTCGTCTCTGCTGATTTGCATAACTCTTTTGCCGACTCTGTGCAGCAAGAATGCGCTCTCGAATCAATGCCACCTTTTCCGTGGTCTGCCTAACTAGCTTCGGGCCAAGTAAAAGACTATCCTCTGGCTCCGCCCAACATATAGGCAATCTGCAAGGCCTCTCGTACAAGACTTCATACGATGCCATCCTGATGGTAGTTCGATAACTATTATTATATGAAAATTCAATCAATAGGATGTGGTCCTCCCAGCTACCCTGAAAATCTATAACACATGCTCTCAGCATATCCTCCAACACCTGATTCACCCTCTCGGTCTAACCATTTGTCTAGGGGTGGAAGACACTACTGAATGGTAACTGGCTGCCAAAAGCATCCTGAAAACTTCTCCAGAAATGGGATGTGAAGACTGAGCCCCGATCTGATATAGTCGTCTCCAGAACTCCATGCAATCTGACAATCTCTTGAATAAACATCTTCGCATATGTGTCTGTCATATAAGTCATCCTCATGGGTAAAAAATGCACCGACTTTGTCAATCTGTCCACTAGAACCCAAACATAATCATTTCCTTTCTTTGATTTAGGCAACCCTACTATAAAATCCATAGAAATATCTGCCCACTTCCACTTAGAAATGGGTAAAGGCTATAGGGTTCCTGTAGGTCTCTGATGTTTTACCTTAACTTATTGGCAAATAAAACACTTAGCCATGTACTCTGCAATCTCTCTGTGCATACCACTCCACCAAAAATACTACTTCAGATCCTTATACATTTTCGTCGTGCCTGGGTACACTGTATATCTGCTATAATATGCCTCGTTAAAAAGTTTCCTCTTCAGCTGTAGATTGTTCAACATGACAATCCTGCCCTTCATCTTAAGGCCTGCATCTACTCCAATAGTCCAATCATGCTTAGGATCTTTGGAAATCTCCCCCTTATGGGTTTGAATCCAAAAATCCTCTAACTGAGCTCTGACTACTCTATCACTCTAAGACGGCTATACTGATAAAGCTCCTAAGAAGACACTGCTCCCGCCAATCTCTGGCCTAAAATCATAATGGCTAAGGGTATAAAGATCTCAATATAGTGAACACCTCAAAGCCGCTAGCCCATGACGACGCTTCTTGCTCAACGCGTCTGCTACTACATTCGCCTTTCCCCGATGGTACTGTATAGCAAACTCGTAATCCTTTATAAACTCTATCCATCGTTGTTATCTCTGGTTGAGTTCTTTCTGTAAAAAGTGGTACTTCAAACTCTGGTGATCTGTGAATAACTTAAACTGTACTCCATACAAATAATGCCTCCACGCCTTCAGTGCAAAGACCACTGATGCTAGCTCCAAATCATGCGTGGGATAATACTGCTCATGAGTCCTCAACTGTCTCAAAATATAGGCTACAACTCTCTGGGTCTACATCAATACTCCTCCAAGACCTGATAATGATGCATCAGTGTAGACAACAAAAGTCTTATCACTGCTAGGAATAATCAATACTGGTGCTGAAGTTAACTTAGTCTTCACTGTCTCAAAGGCCTCTTGACATTCTGTGGCCTAAATAAACTGTACACCCTTCTTAGTAAGGCGTGTAAGTGGTGTCATGATCTTCGAGAAATCCTGAATAAATTTTCTGTAATAGCCTGCCAGACCTAAGAAGCTACGAATCTCGGTAACTATCTTCGGTGGTTCCCAATCAAGTACGAGCTCTACTTTAGCCGGATCTACTGCAATGCCTTCACGGCTGATGACATGACCTAAAAATCTGACCTCCGATAACCAAAATTCACATTTGCTAAATTTTGCATACAGCTGATATTCCCGCAAAGTCTGCAATGCCAACCTCAAGTGCTGCTCGTGCTCGGCCTTCGATCTCGAATAGATAAGAATATCATCGATGAAAACTATCACGAACTGGTCCAAGTATGGATGAAAAACCTGATTCATCAAATCCATAAATACCGCGGGTGCATTGGTCAGCCCAAATGGCATGACAAGAAACTCAAAAGACCCATATCAAGTCAAAAAGACGGTCTTAGGAATATCCATCTCCCGAACTCACAACTGATGATACGAAGATCTATCTTCAAAAAACACTAAGGCCCCTGCAACTGGCCGAATAAGCCATCGATCTTCAAAAAACACTAAGCCCCCTGCATAATCGCATACTCTCATCCTTCTTCTTCACAAAGAGGACCGATGCTCCCCACGGAGAGTGACTCTGTTGAATGAATCCCTGACATAACAACTCATCTAGCTAGATCTGTAGTTCCTTCATCTCAGCAGGCACCATACGGTAAGGAGTTTGGGAAATCGGCGAGGTGCCTGGCTACAACTCTATACAAAACTCGACCTCTCTTACTAGAGGTAATCCTGGTATATCCTGGAAGACATCCTGGTACTCTGAGACCACTCGCATCTCACTCAAATCTGTGCCCTGATCCAACAATATCAACTCCTCGACATATGCCAGATATGACTCCGCAAACTGGTTACTTCTGGAGGTCGCTACCACTAACTCAGATCCATCATAAGCTCGTATTTGTTTTCAAAAAACAGTCAATACTCACATGGTAGGAAGATAACCAATCCATACCAAGGATAACATTGAACTCAGACATATGCAATACGATCAAGTTAATCACGAACTCGGAATCGTCCAAACCGACGATACATCTCCTACAAACACTCTTTAAAAGAGACATCTCCCCTAAAAGAGTAGATACAGATAAAGGAAAATCTAATGGCTGCGCCACAAGCTGAAGTCTAACCGTAAAATCGTAAGAGATAAAAGAATGCAAAGCACCAGAGTCAAAAAGAATATGTGCTGGTAAGAAATTTACAAGGAAAGTACCTTCCACCACCGTTCCGTTCGTGGCATGATCACGAGGAACAACTACATACACTCTACCAGCCTATTGCGATGCATCACCTGGAACGTATGGGACTATCTGTCCCTACTGGGTCTTCTGAATCGCTCGTACCTGTCCCTCAATCCTTAGGAATGCTAGAGGTGCTTCAATCCTTAACTGCTGACCCGGACCGTGTCCCTGAGTGCAGCTCTAATGCTGCTGCTGCTGATTCCTACCTTGCTGGCCTGCTGTGGGTGCGTTAAGACACTCTGCTACTCTGTGTCTGAGCTTGTTGCAATTGAAACAAGCCTCATGAAATCGGCATTGCTGTTGTTCCTTCTGACCTTGATGATGGCCCTTCTTATGGGGACCATGCTGATGTGGACCCTTTCTCTACTGCTGGGGTCCTCCTGAGTCTGTAAGAGGTCTCTTACCATTACCTTTATCCCTAAACTATCCTGACTTACATTACCATCTTTGCCCTTAATAAATATAGTTGTGTTGTCTCCTAAGCCATGGCAGCATCTGCTACCTCTAGCACTGAACGAAACCTCCGAGATACTAGATATCAACGTAAACCTGGGCGAAGTCCCATCATGAACATCTGAGCCTGCCTCTCCCCGGTGTGCCACATTCTAGTGAATCTAAGTAGTGACATGAATTTACTCTCAAAATCCATTACCGACATATCTCCCTGCTCAATCGAGCCAGCTCTAACTCCTTCCCGGCTTTAGCTGCAGCCGAAACATAGTGCTCTTCACAAAAGTGTCCTACGAGGCCATCAACCTCTACTATGGAGTAAAACAAAGCTGATACCATCCTCCTGCATCACCCTTGAGGCTGAAAGCTGCTAGCCTCTACTTCTGCACAGTATTCATATTAAGCATGTCCAAAATGTTGCTTACATCTTCCTTCCATTTGTGTGCCACAATGGAATCTGTCAAACCATGAAACTCTGGAGCCTTCAACTTCTGGTACATCTCTACCAGATAAAGTTAAGCCTCCTGCTCAGCCACTCTATCATCAACTGAAGGTGGTGGTGTGACTACCGGTGTCTCCTCTGGCATCTCCTCCTGAATAGGTGTTCCCTATCGAACCTGATCTCCTAGCTGCTCCTCAATAGTTGTTAGCTGAGTAGCTAACGGTGCTATGAGATCTACTAAGTACTGTAGAGCCTGCTATGGCTCGGGCTCTCTATCGACTTGCTCAGCTCCCTGAGTACGAGTACCTCGGCGTCCACAACCTCTTCGTGACATCTGTAATGTAGAAGTATGGCTTATTATGTAGTAAATAGAATCTCAAGCAGGAAAAGATATAATGTATACCAATAAGTAAATCGTATCATATATTACTCATAGCATGCCTTGTTATTCAAAGCAAATAGTTCATCATAAAAAAAATTGTAATTTTTCGCGTACATATATAATACGTCCACACTCATACTAGGAATTCCTAGCGGACTGTATACATGATTCCTAGGAAACTCTATTCTAACTCCACTATATGACACATGAATGAGCCTAAGGATATTGGAACCTAGAGCTTTAATACCAACTGTGACGTCCTAGGTTTCACGCAAGGCTGCAGTCCAAGGTAAAACCCGGAATGTCAAACTTATCAAGCACCAAACACCATGCTACAACATGTTTCATTATTACAGTCACTATCTCTCTAGTGAAAATAACAAATAGGTGAAAGTACCGATAGGCAAATAATAGAGATAGAATAAATCAGGTGTACACATAAGCAATAAGAGAATAATCATCAGTGTGCCTAACTAAAATAGAATAGAAATATCTATAAGTCTGAAATAAACCTCAAGTACAATGAGTCAAATAAAGTATCACTATGGATCTCAGCCTCTACAAAATGAAATACAAGTCTAGAGTCTGAACATAAACAAATAACTGTGGAGTTTTGTAATAACTACTAAAATAATAAATAGCTAGATAGAATCTATGAAGAAATCCCATCAACCTGTGACTCTCCGTGCGCCGGACTCGTTGTCTGAAAGGGGGGAAACAACGAGCGTCAAAGCACTATAGTGAGATCATCTCCACCTCTCCCCAGGGGAAAGGGTAGGAGTATATAGAATAGAGTCAGTACATATAAGTATGAAATTATTCATATAACTCTAACTGGAGATTAGTATTTAAGAATCCACAACACAAGAGTTAGTACATCGAGCGAAATAATCCAAAAAAAGAAACCTTCATGTATATACCATGTCTCAAATTGTGACTCCCTAAATACCAACTCCAAACTCTATGAATGAAAAACAGCAAACAAAAGGAAACATTCCAAACCTCAAACATGTAGAATAAATATCTCATCTCAAAACTACACTCGAGTAGACGGCTCTAATGTGAGGAGGATCTCATCTAAAATAAAAGTTAACCATAAGCCATATCATGTAAGCCACGATCTCAAAGAAAGTACTCTACTCGCGAGAATCCAATATGGAAGCAAAACTACAACTGATAATATTTATATGTGTGCATCTCCTTGTGCAATAGCGAAACTCTTATAGTATTCTTACTCAATCGCTCTATGACAATAGGTTTTATCACCATATTCCGGATACATGAAATGAGGATACTTTTGTAATACTCTTACTCAATCGTCCTGCAGAAATAGGTTTTATCTCCCTATTTCGGATACATGAGTTTACTATACTCTTCATATTTATTTATCAAATTAAATTATGACAAAAAGTATGTTAACACAACATATTCTAAACATACGTGCACATATCTTAGTGTGCGTGTTCATATCTGGTATTCACTGACATCCCAGGTGTTAAACAACTCATAATCATTGTATCATAACAATACAAGGTCGAGAGACTCGCTCGAAAACCCAAACAGTTGAACAAAACATGCACAAGACCAAACACTGAGTGCGGTCGACCGTGATTTCACGATCGACCACGACGGCTTTCAGGGTCTACCCAGGCCTCTGTCCTGTACGCGGTGGACCGCCACTAAGACGCGGTCGGCCGTGGGTTGATTTTCCAGAATCTTATACTAATTGTGTGTATTATGTTCATGTCGTGTTTATGTGATCCAAGCATGATTAAAACAACATAATACTTACATGAAAGCATGTCTATAGCAGATAAAAACTTCTGGAAGCAATCTCAACATATAAAGCATGATTATTTGCATTAACTTGATATACAAAACTCTAAATCATGCATAAAAACTCAAAACGAAGAACAAATCATCTTTCTTCAGATTAAATAACGTTTTGAATCATTTTTAGATCTTAAATATTTTTATAAATTCGTTCTTAAATTTTTTTAACATGGAAAGACCTAGTCTTTATACATATATTACAAAAGAATTAACTTTTATTCATAAACTAGTCAATTTGGCTTCATAAAACATGTTAAAAACTCTTTAAAAACATTTTAAAAACTAGGAGGGTGATTAGCAGTGATGAACTCGCCTGAGACTTATAGAAAAATATTTAAGATGCTAAGCCAAAGAAGATCTCCAATCCAAAAGCCAAAAAACACACGAAACTCCCGCTTAGAAGCCTCCAATCTTCTCCAAGAATCAAATTAGGGTTTAATGGGGTTTTGGTGGCTGTTAGGGTTCTTAGAAAACTGAAAATATCATGAACATATGATATATAAATAAGAGAAAACAGATGTGGGCTTTAGAAAACCGAAATAATTTCAAAATAGGAATCTGACTCTTTGCAGGTTTCACGGTCGACCGCGGCAGTCGACCGGACTGCGATCAACCAGACTGCGGTTGACCGCGGTGGTCGATCGGACTGCAGTCGGCCGTGGTGGTCGACCGAACTACGGTCGACCGTGGCGGTTGACCGGACTAGAATTTTCCAGCTTCTCATATTTTTGGTCATTATGCATGTTTCGACTCTTTTCTTCCTCACGAATGATCTTGTTTATACTCAAAACACATGGTATACTACTCATATACCATTTAACTATATTTATCAAAATAAATATCTATATATCATAATTAATCATATATTAATTATATAACACAAATTTTTGGGGTTTTATATCCGGTTGACAATACTGGAGCCAATGTGCCCGATGAAATATAAGGGCCGGTCATGCTTTGAATTCTTTGTCTGCATATCCTCATTGGTGAATGAAATACAGGGAATGTAGTGTGCCGCGAGATTGTAATGTTGGATTGGCAGCTTTGGTTCCTCATGAGATAGCTTGATCTGAGTCAAGAAAACGTCAGAATTGACCAAGGCTTCTTGTAGTGCTTCCCTTGTATCTTTTGAAAGACGCAGCAGCTCCTATAAGGTTAATCTAGCCGGTATATTAGCTAATTGCACCATAATATCAAAGCGATGCGGAGTGTTCGAGCTCCCTGATTTGTCTCTTCCAATCGGTTGATTGAATCGAGACTGCTTCGGGTTCTGAACCTCTTGTTATAAGGGCTCCTTCTCCTTTTGCTTTTGTTGAGTCTTCTCAACAACTGCGGGGAGAGTTATGGCCACTCCTATTTTAGCTAATATTTTAGAATAAACATTTTTGGTCACCCCCTGCTTAGCTAACTGATTGAAGGCACTCGGGTAACTGAAATGATATTCGTTCCCGCTCCGGGTAGCAAAGACTGGTTCTCCATTGGTTGCAAAGACTTCTTGCTCATCTTCGGAGAGTGGGAAAGCAGGGATTCTCTTATCATTTTCTCCTGGAATGGTCGAGGCTCCGTAACAGGACTTTTCTTTGCCTTTTGATTTCTTCTTGGATGACGATCCGGCCCACTGTTCATCTTCAATCAAATCGGGATGGACCCAAAGTACTGTGCGTTTCATAGAGTGGTTCACCACCCTACTAAGTTGATTTCATTGATGAGTTCATTACAACTTCAAACAATTACAATAAACTCATGAAAATAGCCTTTTTATAAGACTTTTAATCAAAAATTATAACTATCTCTTAAACTACACACAATAGATGTTTATCGTCTATTGCTTGTGCGGGATCATTGCTGGTGCTGGGGTTTATCTGTGGACCACCTATGGATCAGATCCAGTTAGCAGAAGATTGATAATCAATGCTCTTACTTCACGAAAGAAGTAATCACAGCAGCGATAATCTCGACCAAGCGCGGTTACGACTCTTCTTAAGATTAAGACTAAGCTTTAAATCCAGAGGAATAAGGGGAAAACAAGTCTCAAATCTCTCGAACTCTCTTTTTTATTGGGGAACTCCGCTAAGATCTGATAACTCTCTAAATTCGTGCTCCAATCTCCAATTTGATAGCACTTTACCCTCTTGATTTCTAGATCTCAAAAAATGAGCCCCCAATCTTGTATTTATAGGCTTCGGTTGGGGTTTTTTGGATAAGAATGATGGATTATGTCTTATCTTCAGTTGAAAACCATGTAACTACGTTCAGAGATAAGATTTAGGAAGTTAGGAACCTTTGGAACAGAAAAAATCTCGTGAAAACCCGTCGAAACTACCAAAACGTGTTTCCAGATCAGACCTGCGCGTGAGCCACCATCTGGTGGCTCGGCCATAGCCGAGCCACTGGCCCTGGCCGAGTCTGATTTGGTACGACTCGGCTGCCAGCGGCTATTCTGGCTTTTCTAGTTTTTTGACTTGTTGCGTTGTTTACATGTATTTCATGGTTTTGTTGACTGGTACGCTTCCTCAATTCGCTTTGTGTGTTTCGTGAACACACAGATCGCTTGACGGTGACCGACGGGCATGCAAACCAGTTGGTTCACCATTCCGATGGCCGATGAGTGTACGGGCCACTTGGCGGTGGCTGATGAGTGCACGGGCTAATGATGACATTTATCATCTCCCCTTTGTCTCGAGCTGCATACGAGAACTTATACATACTTTTAGATGCCTACATTGATCTACATAAAAGTCTTTAAATTATAACCATCTGGAAGTCGTCATATTGTAACTTCCATCGCTGGTGTTTGATGAGGATAAGCTATCTGTAGTAATTTTTAGACAGGCTACAAACTTAAGTGATGAAGCTCGCACGTGGTTCTTCAGGTGCTAGATGAACAGACCTACACTCAACCTACACTCAGAACCAGACATCGTGATCAAAGAAAAAAGAAAAAAGGCCCCACAGTTGGTGCCAAACTGTTAATGTCATTTATCAAACATGAGATTATTTAGGAGTTTACAGAGTGGTTTAAGGCGCCTAACTCCTTCTGATGAGAGGTTCTGAGGCTTATTGTTCTTCCCTACACATGAAGGAACTCGTAAGAGGGCAGAGTTGAGTTCTCTGATTGTCCCTCCAATGATCAAGTCAGTAGGTGATCTTGAGTGGAAAAATATAGAATTAGTTCTTTGTTACGTAAAAAAGAAGGCTAGAGAGTGTTACCTCATGTAGTGCCACTCCTTTTATGGTGGGTTTGAGGGGCAAGAAGTTAACTTGGGTCGAGTCTAGCTAGGTAGCTGAGTCGGCAGACATGTGCCACATGTTGGTTGTTAAAGAAGGTGAGTCACCTGGTCATTTATTATGAGAATGATAGCAGTTGTTGGGTGCTTACTGGGTCCAATGAGTCATAAAATCTATGGAGGATAGAGTAATGATGACATTGTCAGGGCAGTTAATACGAGAGTAATTGGCTGATGATGGGTTCAAGGTAATTGTTATCCTTCAACTTGTCAAGTTCAAGGCTGAGAATTCTCGCCTTTTTACTCGACTTCGAGAGATGTCAGCTAAATAAAGGCCCGAGTCATGCTTCTTGTGGATTCAATTGAGGGGTTGGATGAGTAGTACCGCCTTTAGACTTGGTTACATTAGTTTCCAGCCAATCAAGTCGATCGTGCTAAGGTGGAGGTTATCTTTGTCTTGAATTAGTCAGGCTAGGTATAGTACAATACATGTGTCGACGTATTTATGGAGATTAGCATTTAGTACTTCAAGGGTCATAACAGTATTAACATACATATACAAGTCTCTCTCTCTCCCCCCTCTATATATATATATATCTATATATATATATATATATAAATATATATATATATATATATGTATATATATATGTATAAATATAAATATAAATATAAATATATATATATAT
>BQKN01000217.1:358240-393507 GCA_022839385.1 Asparagus kiusianus
AGTGGTGTCTTCTCCTGGGGCAAAGACGAACCCGATGCGGGAGAGGAAGAATTTTATATTCTATCTCCCAAAGCTGAAGAGAAAGAGTTTTATATTCTATCTCCAGTTACAAAAGGAAACTCAAAATGGGATCTCCACTTTAAGAATTTGGGAAGGTGAAACTAGGAGTGGGATCTCCACTCCGAGAATCAAAAGATTCTGATAACCTTAACTGTCGGAAGGTTTGATTACCGAACTAAAGATGGATTTTTCGTTTATCGAGAGTGAATTGTGGTTTTGATCCTTACTGTAGGAAGGTTTGACCAAGCGGGAGTTTAAGATGATCCTAACTATAAGAAGGTTTGATCACTCGGTTTGAAAGTGAACCTCTCGTTCATGGAAGGAATCAAGAGGGGATTTTGGTTTTTGTCCTAACTATAAGAAGGTTTGACCAAGTGAGAGTGGGAGTGTGAGATGACCCTAACTTTTATAGGTTTGATCACTCGATTTATGGACCTTTCGTTCATTGAAGGAATCGAGAGGGGATTTTGATTGTGGTCCTAACTGTAGGAAGGTTTGACCAAGTGAACAGTGAGAGTGGGAGTATAAATTACAGTGAGAGTGTTAATTCGTACAAATCACTCAAAATGGGTTCCTAGTGTTAAGTGACAAATACTTAACACGGAGGGGTTTGACAATTATCAATGATTGGGAGATTAAAATTCTGAGTACTATGTCTAGAATCTAACAATAGGAGTGTTGAGTGCATGTTTATGGAAAATTTGCAGCAAAAGAAATGAAAGAAATATTGATTTGTATTCTCTCAAAATCGATTACAATTTGGATTCCGATTACAAAAGAGAGGAGAATGAATTTGATTCTCCCCTTTATTTAATTCTGGGTTCTTCACGGTGGCGATGGAGTACCTCCCTCGAATGCTAGCGTCGAGTTTGCTCTCTGTTAACGATCCGAAGGTCTTGATTCACTCGAACGATATCTTCTCCTCACGATTTGACGTTGTGGAGAACTTGCTTGGCAAGTTTGAAAATAACTCTTAACGAGTTAATAACTCAGAACGAGTTTTAGAAGAACTTGCAGAGCAAGTTTTGAACTCTGATCGAGTTGATAACTCTAAACGAGTTGATAACTCTGAACGAGTTTGAAACTCTATGGAAGAGTTGATTTAACCGAAAGTCGGTTATAAGCTAAGGATGAAGAAGCTCCTGTTGCCGATCTCCAAAATCCCAGCCGAAGGATGAAGGCTCTTCTTTGCTGCCAAGCTTCAGATCCAAAAAGCCAGCCCCTCCGATCAATCAAGCCCGCTCTTGACCGAATCTCCCTCTGTTGATGAGACAAAATCCGATCCCTTAACTCAATTGAGTTTCTTGTATTTATAAGGGATTAAGGGTGGTAACTGCCCCCTTAATCCGCTCCTAAGTGGGGCGGAAATCTCTCAAATCATGGGGGAAAAACGGTTCCTGGAACTGTTCATTTCGTGCTTTGAACGAGTCAAATGCTAAAAAATAGCGTTTAGGGCCCGAACTCTGCGTTTTTAGACTAAAAACGTAGAGTTGGGCCTATTTTGGTGGCTGAACACATGGGCTGTGATGCGATGTAAATCTGAAACACAGAGTTAGGACGACTTGAGACGCAGAGTTGGAACACAGAGATGAACTCTGCGTTTTGGACCTGAGACGCAGAGTTGGAACACAGAGATGGATTCTGCGTTTTGGCTCCGGAATATAGCCACGACCTCTGTGTTTTGAGTTTGGAATGCAGCCACGACCTCTACGTTTTGAGTTTGGAACGCAGCCACGACCTCTGCGTTTTGAATCTTAAATGTGGTTACGACCTCTGCGTTTTGAGTTTAGAACGCGAGCATGACCTCTACGTTTTGAGTTTAGAACGCAGGCATGACCTTTGCGTTTTGAGTTTAGAACGCGGGCGTGACCTCTGCGTTTTGAATCTTGGATGCAGAGGTGAGCTTTTGGCGAGCTCGGTGAACTTCAGCCTAAGTCCAATGTTCAGACGAAGTCCAGTCCTGCAGACGGACTTCAGAACATAACTTGCTGTGAAGAACAGGTCATAATTTTCAAACCGTAAGTCGGAATTGGACGAATTATATATGAAAATCGGCTATCTCGACGAGACGGAGCCGACCAAACCTACCCCATAGGGTTCGGTTTGCTCTGTCAGTTTTGCCAAATTCCTTATAGTTTGAGAGATATCTGTATTTTAATATGAAGAGACCGTCAATTTGTAGTCTCTTTTGCTAGAGCGTTGCAAAGATCGTCACCTTGTAACCTTCGTCTTGGCTCCTTGAAAATATGAGAGTCGTCAGATTGTAACTCCCGATGTTGATTGTGAAGGCTGTTGAATTAGGGCTTTGATTAGTTATTGTGAAGGTCGTCAGATTGTAACCTTCTACGTGAAAGTCCTCAAATTGTAGCCTTCTGGAAGTCGTCAGATTATAATTTCCATCATCGGTGTTTGATGGGGGATCAACTATCTATTGTGATTTTTAGACAGCCTACAGTGCACAGACGTAGTGAGAGTTTGAATAGGAGTTTCATGAGGGAAGATTGATCCAACGAAGTAATCAAATCTCGTCTCTGCAAAAGAGTATTCGGAAATCACAGTGGGAGTTTAGTGTTTATCACTTTATTCGTAATGATCGAGTTATCCCTAAGAAAATTACATGTAGGATTCTTCTGGGAACTTTCCGTTACACAAATCATCCACCCCCTTCTTCCTTTGCGGAACTGGGTCTAACATTATACTCAGTTACATGATCGGATTATCCTTAAGAATAATACATATAAAAATTCTCCAGGAACTTCCCGTCAACGGTAGGAAATAGTTTAGACTCATATACCTATTGGAGTATCAGAAGGAGCAGTTTATACTCTTATACTTGTCGGAGTGTTGCCATTCTCATTTGGTTTATCCCAGCATTATGACGTCGGCTTCAACCAAGGTTTGGATGCTATTCTTGAGAGCAAAGTAATCCTTGGTGAGATGAAAGACCCTCCTGTGGTACGCACAGTACTTTGGATCCGCAGTGCTGTCTGCTTCCTCCTGATTTGTGATAGGTGGTAGCTTGATCTTGTTGTTTTTAAGGAGGGATTCAAAGATGGCTGGAACGTCTTCATCCTTGAAGGAGTACTCTTTTTGGAGTCTTGAACTCAAAGTCTTCTGCTTCTTCGGGGTTGCTGTTGCGACGTCTGATTAGTGTCAACAGCTGCTGCAGGTGTTTTCCCTTTACTACGGGAGGCAAAATTTGATTTCGGAGAGTTAGCCGTCTGTTGGTTTCTTTTGGCTTTCTTCCTTCTGTGGAAGCGGTCGGCCTGCTCTCCGCGCATCTTTAACTCTTTCTAGTTGTTAGACGGTGCTACTCTCATAACTTCCAACACATCTAAGGAGAGGTTGTTGTGACAGGTTTGAAGGATGAAGTCCTCTGTGATCGGATCTCGGCAGTTCATTGCCTTATTCCAAAAGCGTTTGACGAAGTCGTCGACCGTCTCGTCGTCTTCTTGCTTCTCATCAAAGAGTGTCCTGGTTGACACCTTAGCGTCATCATCAAAGAAATAAGCGAGGAATAGGTTCTCCAGGTCGTCCCAGCTGTTGATGCTTCCAGACTTAAGATGGCGGTACCAATCGAAGGTGGGCCCGCAAAGGGTGCCAACGAATGACCGAACCATCAAGGCTTTATTATCGGAGATCATACCCAAGTGGGACTTGAAGTAGATCAGATGCTGTGTGGGCGAACCCTTCCCATCAAACGGCGTGACGTTAATGAGGTTGAACTTCGTCGGGTATGCTATTGAATCCCACTCCCTTGGATAGGGACACTGAATGCCGATCCTTTTCACCTCTCGAGCAGACATCAGAGCGTTGATTTTTCTTTCGAGATCTTTTATTTTCTTATCCTCGCTCGTATCGGAGCTTAGAAGATTTGAAAGAGGAAAAACGGGGCCACCCCCAGTGTTGTCATTATCGGTAGGACCACCCTCAGCGTTGTTATCTTTAGTGGAGTCACCCCCAGTGTTTTGATCAATAGGAGGATTATCCGCATTGATGTGCTCATCCACATCTGAATCGCTATTTGCTTGGTTAGCAACGTTGCGACGACTAGATTCACCAAGTTGATTCGACAAAGCTCGGATTTGTTGGTCGTGTTCTTCCCTCATCCGTTGCATAGCCATTTTCATTTCGAACTTGAAGTTCTCTTTTTGCTTGGCTAAGGTATCCTCAACCATTTTGGCTACTACCTCGGTGTTAATCATAAACACTTCCCGGGATTCCCCTAGGATGGATACCATTTTATCAGAAGCGACTGCAGAGTTGGCAACTGATGCTTCATCATCCGAGGATAATCCCCTCTGCATTCACTGATAATCTCTTTGTCTAATGGTTTCCGATCGCAACCGGGTTAGACGATGAGATATGAGTACATCAGAACTAGAAGGTCGAGTCGACTTTCCCCTCCCAGCCATATTAACTGTGACTGTGGATTGTTCAGGTCCGATCGCTTCCAGCTTGAGTCGAGACATCAGTCGAGCTATTCCCGAATTAACTCTTCTTCCTGGAGAAAAGTCGGGGCTAGAACCACTTAAAACAATCGGGGACTTTCCCTTATTGACCATATTGATGGTAACTTCTGGGAATTCATCATCTCGAATAGCCGATCGTTTCTTGCAGAAACACTTTGGTTTGGACTTAGTCGTTCCGTTTGAGATCCTCTTAAATACCAAGACCCTCTGCGGAGCGGTCTTGGGGTAGCTACACGTTGATAAGACTGCCCTGATAATCTTAGCGCACAGGTAGTGAGACTCCGATTCTCGGGTATTTCTCTTCCGAGACTTGTTCGTATCCTCAGCTCGATAGTACAACTCATCGGTCTGATGACCAGAGCAACCTATCGTGTATTGGCACGACTCCTCAGGTATAACGCGTTCGTTTGTCTGATGCGTTTTCTTCTGAGTATGCAACTCCTTATTGGCGTCTGTAGGAGTCACATGTTTGGAGTTACACGTTTGGACTCACACTTTTCTGAGGGTGAAACTGGATTTTTTCTTTTATGAGAAGGCTCGAAATTGTTGCGAGGGCATGTGCGACCCCTAGCTCGACGAGTCGCTTGGGGTTCAATCACTGGACCCAAGCGTTCTTCGATCAAAACTTTGCCTCGATCCTCATGAAAAGGACCCAGGTGATCGACCATCATCACTTTGAATCGGGACAAATCCACGCTGTCGTAGGGCTCCACTGGAGGTGTGAAACTCGAAGGGATCGACGAAACCGGTGCAGAACATCTTCTGTCTTGATCCTGGCATGGGTCAGACTTGGGCAACCCACGGGTTAGAGGGTCGGATTTGGGTGACCCGCAAAGTGGAGGGTCGGATCCAAGTGACCCATGATTTGGAGGGTCGGATCTAAGTAACCCACGATTTGGAGGGTCGGATCCAAGTGACCCTCGATTTGGAGGGTCAGATCCAAATGACCAGCGAAGTAGAGGGTCGGATCCAAGTGACCCGCAATTTAGAGGGTCGGATCTAAATGACCCGTGATTTAGAGGGTCGGATTTGAGTGACCCGTAAAGTGGAGGGTCGAATCCAAGTGACCCGCGATTTAGAGGGTCGGATTTGAGTGACCCGCTTTTCTCGATCTTTTCGGCCGTCGTCTTGGACTTTGGCTTCCAAACTTGGTGCAGTCTTTGTGGCTTCTTTTTCACTTCTTCCCTCTATAATCTTTTGGCCTCTTACGTAAGAATTCGTGCGTGCGCAAGCAATACACGATGCTTTTTGATCCGCTCTTCAAGAGTTGAACGGGTCTTTTTGACTTGTACCCATTCACTTGTTGGTGATTTGGAGGAGAGGGCATTTGTTCGCTGTTGGGGCGCTTAACGTTGCCTAATTTTCAGATCCGCCTCGTAACGGATCCCGTCAATTAACTCCAAAGCCCTAACGAATTGGCACAGAAGATGTTGGCGCTGCCTTTGGCGAGCTCTCTTCGATAAAGTTAGCGGCCTTCTGTACTCAACTCCTTGATTGAGGAGGAGTTCAAATCTACAGATCCGGACTCGCTGGAGGCTGGAAGGGCGTTGCAAGGTTCAGCTACCGTAGCAACGGGGCCATTGATCTTTCTGCACTTGCAAGAAGTGGAGGATTTGGAGGAGGAGGACGAGAGGTATTTTTTGTACTTCTGTTGGTCGAACTTGTACTCGACCACTTCTTCAACCGGAATCTTAATCATCGGTTGTGACACGATGGCCTCGGCAGCTAGACCGTTGACTCCCACTGTGGTCGCCAGCTTGTTTGCGTCGAAAATCGTTTTCTTCATTGTATAACTCATTACAACTTTGATCATTACAATAAGTTCAAAAAGATCGGTATTTTTATAAGATCTTTACACAATGAAAGTAATAGATACAATTCTCGTTCAAACAAAACGCAGAGGACGTTTATCACCCGCTGCTTTACGTGGGATCTTTGCATGTGCTAGGATTTATCCGTGGACGACCGTCGATCAGATCCGGTTGTTAAAAATTCGGCAGAGCTCCCCATTCCCCGAGGAAGTATTTGATTTGAAGCGCTGAGATCGACCAAGCGAAATCAGTAGCTCTTCACGAGATCAAGACCAAGTCTGATCTTAAGGAAATAGGGGAACCGGGCGTCAGATCTCTCGAACTCTCCTTCTTTATGCCGAAGAACTCGCCAAGATCTGTCAACCCTTGTTGAAATTCGTGCTCCTTTGACTTCTCAATCCGTCAGCACCTCCTCCTCTTGATAATTAATTCCCCTCTAAAATGAGCCCCTAGGCCTGTATTTATAGGCTTCGGTTGGGGGGTTTTCGGACAAGAATGGGTGATTTAACCTTATCTTCAGTTAATAACGGTCTAACTACGTTTGTAGATGATATCTAGGCAGTTAAGAACCCCTGGAACAGATAAATTCTGAGAAAACCACGTAAAACCATCAAAAAACGTGTTTTCGGATCAAAACAGCACGATGGACGGATCCGTCCCACGGGGGCGCGGGTCACAGAAATCCGACCCGCGATTACTATAGCACCAATCCGACCGTGGTTACTGTAGCACCAATCTGACCCGCGGTTACTATAGGCTATCTAAAAATCACAAGGGATAGCTGATCACCATCAAGCTCTAACAATGAAAGTTACAATCAGATAGCTTTCGTATCAACAAACGAAAGCTGCAAATAGAGGACTTTTCACATAGAACGGGAAGAGTTACAATTCAATGACACTTCCGCCAACTGATAAAAAATCTATTCAGCAGTCTTCACAATCAACAGTGAAAGTTATAATCTGACGATTTTCATACCCCACAATAGCTAAAGCGAGGATTACTGAACAACGGTCCTTACAACGCTCTACAGAAGAGGTTACAAGTCAACCAACCCCTTCTAAAATGCAGAATTCATCCCCACGTTATGATTCTTGAAATGCAAGTGACCCCCGTGTTTCCAAGCTGCAACAAGCAAAACGCCAGCGGCCCTCGCGTTTTTAACGTTCAGTCAGCACCCAACTCCGCGTCTCAATTCTAAGACGTGAAGTTAGGGTCCTGAACGCCAGATTGGGCGTTTGACTCGTTCAAACACAAGTCGAACGGTTTCAGAACCATTTTCCCCACGATCTGAGTAAATCACGCCCATATAGGAGCGGATGTAGAGGGTAGTTGTAACCTCTTATCCACCTATAAAAACTCAACAAACTCAACCGAGTAAAGGCTGGGCTTTTGGAACAAGGAATTGGCAGCAAAGGTAGGCGGAATCAAATCAGTTCGGAGAGGGAAGTGGATCAGATTTAGAGGATTTTCTTGGAGATCAACAGCATCAAGGCAGTTCAATTCTATTTTAGGCGTATCTTGGAAGATTCTTCAACAACAAACAAATTCATCTTGGCTTGTTAACCGATTATTCGGTTTTAACAACTCTTTTCACAGAGTTCTAACTCGTTCTGAGTTCTTAAACTCGTTAAGAGTTATTCACCAAACTTATCACGAAAGTTCATTGTTCCTGTGAGATAAGATGATGGGATCGTCAACAGAGAGCAAATTCGACGCAAACATTCGAAGGAGGCACTCCATCGCTATCGAGAAGAATCCAGTTTTAAACAAAGAGGAGAATCCAGATCATTCTCCTCTCTTTTGTAATCAGGAAATCCAATTGTAATCGAGATCAAAGGAATACAAGTCAATTTTTATTCATTTCTTTTACTATAAATTTTCCCACGAACAAAAGATGGCGACTCCGCTAGGGACTAGCTTTTCTGATGAAGAAGTGGTGGCGCAATCCGACGTTCACCTCATGGGAATAACTGTTGAAACTCTCGTCATGGAGTTTGACCAAGCTAAATACGAGGAACCCCTCTCCTCTGGATCGCTTAGCCCCAAGGCTAGGCGTGACGTCCGCAGGATCTCCAAGGAGATCAAACCTGTTGCTGAAACGTCAAAGAAAGTCCTCGCCTTTGGCCAAAATGTGTCAAACAGCCCCTCTACCTCAGGAGCAGGCTTAGCCTCTACCGAACTCGTTGAACAAGTTGAATGTCCCACATCCGCGTCAACACGACGTGCTTCAGGCCATAAACAGCCTATAGAGGAGACAAGCTCCATAAACGCCAACGATGTTGCTGCCAAGGCTTTGAAACAAGCCAAAAAGAACGCTGTTTGAAGACGGAGAAGATCCATACGACGAGCACATCTGTGTGAAAGCTGAACGTTGGCCCAACGCGAGGATCGCGTTCTTGAGGCTCTGCCCAAGTGCAGCGTCTCTACTCCAGAAAGCATACTTCATGGTAATGAGCCCAACTACGAGCCTTGGCTGATACAGCTAAAACACGACCCTCAGTGGCACATTATTCCTTCAAAAGCAGCCCTCAGAAAGGCGTTGCCGAAGATAAACGCACACCTCACATGTGCGTTCAAATGAAACATGACCCTCAAAGGTCTGTTTCACTAACCAAACGCGATCCTCAGGGGTGCGTTCAACCAAAACATGACCCTCAAGGGACTGTTTTATCATTTAAATGTAGGCCTCAGCCTAATGTTTACAAATCCAAACGCGACCCTCGTGTTATTTTTTAAGAACGCGATCCTCAAGAGGTCCGCCAAGTTCAGAAAAGTTAACATGGGTTTAAAATCCATGTTCGACAAGAATCAATCTTACCCACCTAAGGGCAGGGGGTTCCATCTCCTTCTCTACGCCCAGAGAAAGATTCCTCCCAAGTTCCTGATTTGCGGGAATTGTTATCAAGAGAAAAACCAGCACAGCAAGCAGCTCACTCATGCCAATGTGAGTGGCTTATCTCTGTGGTCCTTTCAGAAAGCCATTATTGCGCATCCGTACCCCAGCAGTCTGTGTTCAACAGGTTGACGAACGTTGTTAGACCTACCAAACGACAACGTCAACATAAAAAGAAGACAGCCGAAACTAAATACCCCAAAGTCACTATAAATGTGATAGGTAGAGGGAAGGCTTCAGATCCCAGTTCTGAGGAGTCACAAAGAAGTCATTCCTCGACTGTTCGGAAAATTTGCGACGAATTTGAAGGGGTATACTGGCATACTCGGACTCGCACAGGAGCTATTCGATCGGTTAATTATCAAAGATTAGCCAAAGGGGTCGTTTCTGACGATGAACATTCGGCGATTGTCGAATCTCAATCTTCAAGCTCCGTTGTGGCTCGAGAGACCCACGTTTAAATGTCTGGAGGCTCTGAAGACCTAGCTAAGAGAGTAGACGAACATCACGTCATGCTCCAGGCATAACAGGAGACACTTCTCCAAATGAAGGATATGTTGGCCCAGCTCCTGGCTGAAAAAGGCCAAAAACCTGAATCTTCCCGGAGGTCAACCACCAAGGGAAAGCAGAAAGTGCCCGAGCATTCGGATCGCGAAGCTCAAACGTAGAATCCTCTTCCGAAAATGAGAAGGAGATGAAAAGAGAACTGCACCATCAGTCCTCTAAAATGGGTGAACTAGAAGCTCGCCTCAACGCAATTGCCAACAGAAGTGAGCTCCGCAAAGAAGGAGTGGTGCGGCCTTATCCTGCTGAGTGGGACACAGCTTCCTACCCACCAAAGTTCAAGGCCCCTACCTTACAACCGTTCTATGGCACAGAATCACCAAATCAGCACATCTACTATTTCAAGTTACAGACTGGAGACGTGGTAGCAAACGACGCCATCCTGACGCACTTGTTCATCGGCACTCTTAAAGGAGTTGCCTTCGAATGGTTTATAAAACTGCCTACTGGATCTATTCAGAAATTGGTAGATTTGGAAAGGCTTTTCTTAGCCACGTTCTTCGAGGACGATACGAAAGTTTTGGTCCCGACTCTTCTCGCTACCAAGCAGAGGAAGGGAGAATCTATCAAGACCTATGTGGAGAGATTTCGTAGCATGACATTGCGATGCCCATCAGGTATGACTCAATCAACCTTGGTTGAAACTTGCAGGCACAACTTGCAGACCTAGCTCCTTGCTCAGATAGGGGTGGCGGAAAGTTGTTCCTAGAGACAATTGGTTTCTCAAGGAGAACAAGCTGAGGAAATTGTTGCTTGAGTTAAAGCCGAAGAAATTACACAACCTAAGCTGCAGCAACAACGTAACCAGTACAATGCTCCACCGTCTAAGGGAAAGGAGACTTTGGCGACTGATGCCAACACGCGAGCATCACCACCTGCTAAGCAAGGCAAGACACCAAATCAGCAAAGAGCACCGAAGTAGTATTCATTTACAGAGGAGCATGTAGACACCTTCCAGTTACTACGGAAGAATAACAAGCTACAGCTTTACGAAACCAGGAAGCCGGATGAAGCAGGGAAGGTGGATGACCCTAATTATTACCGCTATCACAGGTTCCTAGGACATCCTACCAGAAAGTGCTATATCTTTAAAGACATCCTGCAAAATTTGGTGAATACTAATGTGCTCACTTTAAAGCCCGAGCAAAAGACCGTATCCACCAATATGAGAGTGGTCCAATTCGGTGAATTCCCTCCGGTAGCGGCTGCAGATGGCGTCATCCCCATACATAAAGGGGAAATGAACCTAAAAAACGTTGACCTACACAGGCAAAAGGACAGGGGGTTGGTACCCCTCACTACCCCAAAAGGAAAGATCATGTGGGTCCATCCCGATTTGGTTGGAGACCAACAGTGAACGAACACTTCATCCAAGAAGAAAGGAGGCAACGCTAAGTCTTCCAACATGATTAGCCCCTCCGTTACTGAGAACGATGACCACCTTAAATCTCTTACCGACTCAGAGGAAGAAAGGATTGCCCTGACGATATACCTAGGAGGCAACCCTGACACTCGGTCAGGAAAAGCTTATTTGAGGGACTACGACCAGAATGCTCAAGAGGCTGAAGAACAACTCCAAGACGCTAGGGGTTCTGTACCAAAGAAGCCAGTTGATAAAGGGAAACAAAAGGAGCTCTGGTTCAACAAAAATCTTCACCAGGAACTTGGGGAGTCGAGCGCTCCTTTCCAATTCAATGTCATGGCGTAGTTGGCCAACATACCAGCCAGAATTACTCTATATGAACTCCTAAGGTTGTCGAAAACCACTAAGGAAGCTCCGATTGAAGCATTGAAGAACACGAAAAGCTTTATTACTCAAGTCACTCCGACTCCTGAAGCCCCCGAAGATCAATCTTGCCGGCAATGTCTGCAAGAAGCAAGAAGTTTACCCTGCATATCCTTCACTCAGGAAGACATGCAAGTCAAGCACAAGCATGATCGGCCTTTGTACAATACAGGGTATATTGGGTCTTCAGAAATTAGCCGTGTTCAAGTTGAACCAGGTTCAGCACTCAGCATTATGCCTTACAGGGTCATGCAGGTTTTAAGGATTCCCATGCATTGGCTGAACACCACTCAGACCACCATCTTCGGTTTTAACACCAACAGCACTCGGCCCCTGGGGAAGATCAAACTCAGGTGCCAAATCGGAGACCTCAAGTCCGAAGTAACTTGTTACATCATAGACGCGGACACGTCCTACAATCTATTGTTAGGACGACCGTGGATTAATACAAACCGCATTGTCTCGTCTATCCTACATCAGGTCATGAAGTATGCCAACGATGAGGGGGAAGTCCGAACCTTGATTACAAAAAAGTACCCCTTTCGAGGGGTGGAAAACTTTCACACAGACTGTCTTCTACTTAGAATCTCAAGAGAAAGAAGACGTTGATAGTGGCAATGAAGCCGATGTCGAGCCGGATCCTGAAGAATATTATCCATGGGAGTTAAACTTCAATGTAATAGGTCAGGATGAGAGCAATAATAATGTACCAAGTGAGGGTGAGTGGTGCATTAATAAAGATTTTATTTTGGCGTACTTGTCTGATGTGTCCTCTAAAAATGAACAAATAGAGAATGACCTTAATGCAGGTACTAACCATTAGCACATATTGTGTACAGAGGCATCCCTCACACTACCAATCAAGTCATTCTTCTTTTCAGATGAAGAAGCAGAAGATGCACAAAATGATTTCTTCAAAGTCCCGTCCAAAAGGGAAGGGCAGAGGCCGATCCATTTCGGTAAAGTTAAACCCGAAACACTCAAACGGGGAAGTTCGAAAGAAGATGATGGAGTTCCTCAATTTCATTACCATGAACATAATTCTATACATTTGATGAAACATATAGGATATAGCTTTAATGAAAAATAGGGTTTAAACTTCGGGAAAGGAAGGCGAACACTAATTCGAATGTCTCTAACCCCCAAAGGAAAACCTCCGGATTATTATCAAAAAACCGAAAGGGGTGTTGGATACGTCACAACTCCCTCTGTCTTAGAAAATGAAATCAGTAATTATCTACATCAGGACCATTCATCCGGAATATCTTCATGGGAATCTGACGTTAGTGTCGGACCTTTCTTTAAAAGTCTGACTGTGAACATGGTTTCAACTAGTCATCCAAATAAAGATGCAGGGGGTGACGAAGAGTTAATCGAATAGACCAATGATCCTTGAATCAAACGCCTCAACATCTTGTAGGATATACGCTTCAAACAACATGAACCGCCCACTGAAGATAAAGTGATTCAGGTTAACATGGGAGATGAATCTGACCCTAAGCCTATCTTTATAGCTGAAAACTTATCATCGTCCGAGAAAGAGGATCTTATATCTCTTATTCGAGAATATATAGATGTCTTCGCTTGGAATTATGAAGATATGCCTGACCTTGACCAAAAGTAGCCATGCATCGTCTCAACATCGATCCGGATGCAAAACCCGTCAAACAACAGCAACATAGATTTCGTCTAGAGATCATGGAAGCAATTGAGTTAGAGGTTAAAAAGCTAATAGACTCAGGTTTTGTTAGGGAGGAACAACACCCGGACTGGGTAGCCAACATTGTTCCAGTTCCCAAAAAGAATGATAAGGTTCGGATATGCATCGATTTTCGTGACCTTAACGCAGCCTGTCCAAAAGATGAATTTCCACTCCCCATCACTGATGTCACGATCGACAATACCTACGGATATGAAAGGATGTCTTTCATGGACGGATTCTCTGGGTATAATCAGATCAAGATGTATCCTGAAGACGAAAAGTATATTGCGTTCAGAACTCCACTGGGGGTGTATTTCTACATAGTGATGCCCTTCGGTCTGAAAAACACGGGTGTAACTTATCAACGTGCAATGAATACCATCTTCCATGAACATCTGCATAAGAAGATCGAATGCTACGTTGACGATATAGCAGTAAAAAGCCAACATAAGGGTGATCATCTTACAGACTTAAAGATAATGTTTGATATCATGCGAGCACATCAACTGAAGATGAACCCAACAAAATCATTCCTTGGGGTATCAAGCAAAAAATTCCTGGGATTTATCGTCACATCCAAAGGAATTTCTCTTGATCCAGAGAAAGTACGTGCCATCCAGGATATGCTACCTCCAAAGAATCTTAAAGAACTAAGAGGTTTACAAGGCAGAATGGCCTACATTCAGAGATTCATATCTAATCTCTCGGGACGCTGCCAACCTTTCTCCAAACTTATGAAGAAAGGGGTGTCCTTTGCTTGGGATGGAGAATGCCAAAAAGCATTCGAGGAGATTAAGAGATAACTCACTCAACCGCTAGTTCTCGTGGCCCTAATATCAGGAAAACCATTCCTGTTGTATGTGAGAGCCATGGAACATTCTCTTGGAGCTTTGTTAGCCCAGAACAATAATCAAGGTCAGGAGCAAGCTATCTATTACTTAAGCAGAACCATGATGGGAGACGAGCACCGGTATAAACCGGTCGAAAAAGAATGTCTCGCTTTAGTATTCGCAGTCCAGAAGATGCGACATTACTTGGTAGGGCAAACAATTCATGTCATTTCTAAGGTAAATCCATTGAGAGTTCTGATGACGAAACCCTCGTCTCTAAATTGCCGACTCGCAAAGTGGGCCATCCTCTTGTCACAATATGACATGAAATTTATGCCCCAAAAAACAGGCAATGGTCAAGCATTGGCAGACTTCTTAGCCGATCACCCGGTACCAGGGACATCTAAGTTGTATGAAGAACTACCCGACGAAATCGCTGAGACTTGTGTTACTCAAGAAGCTACGCAAGTGTGGAGATTGTTCTTCGATGGTGCATCCAGAGCAAATCCTCATGGAGCAATTACAGCAGGAGTAGGAGTAGCATTCATCTCTCCAAACGGGCACGTGATTCCAAGGGGATTTTCCTTGATCGAGCCCTGCACCAACAATGTAACCGAGTATAATGCTCTACTATTAGGGATGCAATTTGCTGAAGCGCTTAATATTCATCATCTCGAGGCTTACGGTGACTCTCAGCTCATCGTAAATTAAGTCCGAGGGGAATACGAAGTGCGTCACAAGGATTTGATCCCGTACTACTTCGTAGTGCTAAAACAAGCTAAGAAGTTTGAAGGTTTCTTTATTGAGTATATTCCGCGAGCTCAGAATGCTTATGCGGATGCTTTAACCTCGTTGGCAACTTTGCTAGTATTGCCACCAGGGGCTGAAACAATGATTCCAGTCATGGGACGCGAGCTATACTATTCCAAGATTCCTATAGAGGAAAGTTCAGACAAGACAATAGCAGGAGAAGTCTGTACAATCTCGATGGAGCTTGAATCTAGGGATTGGCGATTCCCATACATTGACTATGCCATATATGGAATTTTGCCCGATGACCCTAAGGAAGCAGCCGCTATCAAACGAAAGGCCCTCCGATTCTATTATGATGTAGTTTCTCAAATCCTGTATCGTAAATCACATGATAGAGTTTTGCTTCGATGCCTCTCTCGGAAGGAAGCAAAAGAGGCCCTCAAGGAAGCTCACGACGGAATGTGTGGAGCTCATCAGCCTGGAGCTAAGTTAGGAGATCGCCTCCGACGAATCGGTTATTACTGGCCAAGGATGTTCTCAGATGCAGTCGACTACGCTAAACATTGTCACGCATGCCAAATACATGGGGACTTTATCCACCAAGCACCGGATAACTTGCATCCCACCTCTGGTTCTTGGCCATTTGAAATGTGGGGTATGGATATAGTGGGACCAATCTCACCTCCGACTTCTAAAGGGCACCAGTTCATTCTGGCCGTAACCGATTATTTCTCCAAATGGGCGGAGGCAATCCTGCTGAAAGAAGTCAAGACTTCGAATGTAATTAAGTTCATCAAACATCACGTCATTTATCACTTTGGAGTCCCGAGACGGATAGTTCATGATAACGGGACACAATTCGTCAGTTTTGGGTTTCAGAGATTTTATGATAAATTCAGAATCCAAAGTGTTGCCTCTACAGCATATTATCCATCGGCAAACGGTCTCGCAGAAGCCTTTAACAAGACCATCATGAAACATCTCAAAAAAATTGTCTCTAAGAGCCGACGTGATTGGGATGAAAGACTCGACGAATGTTTGTGGGCCTATCGTACAATGGTGAGGGACCCTACAAGAGCTACACCATTCTCTTTAGTATACGACTGTGAAGCTGTACTACCACTAGAGATTCAAATCCCTTCCTTGAGAGTCGCGATTACAACTGGACTGACAGAGGAAGAGAAACACCAACGACGTCTTCAAGAACTTGAAGCATTAGACAACAAACGACTTCAAGCTCAACAACAGATCGAGTTATATCAAGTTCGGATTTCCAAAGCCTACAACAAAAAGGTTAAAGAACGGATTTTCAAGAAAGACGATTTAGTTTTGGCCAACAGACAACCCATGGTAATAACCCACAAAACCAAAGGGAAGTTTAATCCGGGAAGGGCCCTTCGTAATAGAATCAGTCTATTTGAATAAAGCTTATCGCCTCATTGACCAAAAGGAGACAGGCTCATGATGCCAATCAACGGAAAGTTCCTTAAGAGATACTTCCCCTAAATCATATAGCCCCCTTTTCGAATACCAATCAAATCAGACTGGGGGTTGTCGAGTTAGAGTGTATTTCGGGAATAAATGATTAATTTTCCTATCTTGTATGTCGTCATGTTAACATTACACCTCTGATGATTGAAATTTTCTAGAATTATTCTAAGTAGTAATAAAGAGAATTCCGATTTTATACTACACCTACAACATTCGCATTACTTTTTATTGTCTTGAAATAGAATTCGACAAAAGAGATGATGAAAGGCAAAATGATATCGTTTTCATTCAATATTGTTAATTTGAATACAAAGTGACGATGATCAAAATGACACAAAATTCCTTAGTCAAAAAAAACAGTACAAAATCTAAACATCAGGCTTCATCAACTTGAGAGATTTCAGCCTGGACTTGAAGGTAGAAAGTTTCTTCTGGTGAGCTGCTCGGACTTGTTCTTCAATCTCCCTTCTGAGTTCTGCTTCAATAGGAGCAGCAGCAACGATGTCTCTGCGAATCCTCTCAGCTGCGTGGAGCATGTGGAAAAAATCCGTATAAAGATATCCGCTTGAAGCTCAAGCCCTTTCCTAACATCCTCATATCGAGCCAACTGGGCTTTCTTCTGGTCCAACTCAGCTTCTAATCGAGCGATATCTTCTTCAGTGGCACGAATTTTAGAAACAGCACATTTGATATCAGTATATATTTAAGTATGTTGCTTCCTTAGGGTAGTTATGCGGGCCTTTTTATCATATAAGTCCCTACGAAGGATCTCTCGATGATGCATCTTCGAGATTGTAGCAAAGGAGAGAGCCGGCTCTACTTCAGAGTTCAGATTGGTGTGCTGTAGCTCCTTGAAAGCTACCAACTCTACCTTCAAGAGGATGACGCTCCGTTTACAATGCTCAGTCCATGACACATCACCCATACCCCTGACATTATCCAAGCACTTGGTCAGGATAGGCTCACAATCCTCAAAGGAAGTTCCCCCAACTCTGACGATATTAACAGTCGTCTGTATCCAATGTTCCAATTCCTCAATTAATTTCTTCAGAGCTCTCGAGCGTGGAGGAGGAATAGTTGGATAGATTGGACCTGTATATTCATCCCGAGCAGGTGGAAGAACAACCTCGGAAGGATGGCCTTCATACGTGCTTTGGTCCCGAGTAAGAGGAAGAGAAGCGGATTCAGAACCCTCAATGGGCGATACCTCTTCGGCTCCAGCATCCTCAGGAATAGAAGGGATCGATTGGGGCATTTCGTCCTCTCTATCAGTTAAACACGTAACAGGCGCAGACTTCATCGCATCCCCTATCAACTTGGTCCTCTTAGAATTTTTGGCCATGACAGGTATTCGTTTACGAATTCTCTTGTCGTATTCGCCCTCCTTGGCAGCGGAAAGAGCCTTCTTACCTGATCTCAAAGAATGAGGTTTAGGAGTAGGCACTTCTATGAGAACTTCCTCAACCGCCTTGTCTTTAGGAGAGTCAGCAATTGATGACCCCTCTTTTGCCCCCATAGGAGCCTCTTCTTCAGAAGTTTTAACAGTGGGCGACTCCTTCGGGGCTTCGACTGCTCCATCGGCCTCTCGTTCACAGGAAAGATACTCCTCTATTCCTGGTAAATGAGTCTTGGTAGAACTGCTTCTCGATTTATACAACTCCCGAATCTCGTTTATGCATGAAGTATAGATGTCGTATTCTGGGATTCGAGAAGCTTCATCAAACCAGTGACGAAAATCCGTAACAATAGAACAGCCAAGTGGCGTATTAGGTAAAGTAAAGTGCGCATGGGTCCCTTCGGCAGAGAAGAAGTACTATGCACGAGCTCCCTCGTACAAATTCCAAACTTGAGCCAACGCCGGGTTAGGATTGCCAACATAAAGTTGGTCATATCCAAACTTTCTAGTGAATCTAGAAGGCATGTAAGGCTCAATGATGCACTTCCCCCTCAAACGATAGATCAGGTAGCCTAACCTAATCATGAGAAGCCATCTGAAGATGCCTTCTTCTAAAGAGGACGAACCCTCGAAAAGCACGTCCATGAAGCGGGTGTTCTCCTTATCAGCTCCATCAAAATTAGGAGCGTAGCAGAAAATTCTGTAATTGTCTTCCCGAGACAAAAACTGTTGAGCCCTGACTATGTAGGAACTAGTCCACGTGGCCGACTCCAATCTCTATACAAAGGGAATATAAGCATTATTGCCCTCAGATACTCCCATCATCAATGAAGGGCAATGCAATATGAACCAGGCCACCAAATACGTATACAGTACTAGTACACGTGGTTAAGAAGCCTTCCCAGCTTTCTTCCCAGCAACCTTAATTCCCGGGGCGCCGAGAAGTTTGGAGGTCAACATCCGTAAGCCGCTCTGTATGCAGCTTACCATAGCAGTGAGGAGACTCACAGGTCTCCCATGCGCTAACAAAACAACTGGGTATACAACCTCAGCTAATATTGCCTCTACTGGCTTCGACGGTACCACACACCGCTTCAACCAAATCATGAAGAAGCCAGCAAGAAGAGCCGTGTTAGAAATAAGAGTTGTGGCCTAGTAGTGGAAACTTTCAAATTCAACACCAGCCTCAAAATCATCCTCCGCATGCTCCGTCTTGTAAGTAGCACCGGAAGCCTTAATTCGAGCTTTGGCGTCCTTAGGAGAAATGGCTGCAACACGAGATACGGCTACGTTTTTCCGGTTTAGGTTCTGAAAGAGGTAGTCCGCCCACGCGGTATGCATAATGCCCCCTCCACGCATCCCAAAGACTTAAGCACATATAAGGAAGTAGCACATCAACTCCTAGAAAGTAGCATAAACTTCTGGGTGCATCGCCCTCAACAGGGAAAGCTCCTCGGTGGTAGGGATGAATTCTTCGTATGGCATTCTACCAAACGGCAACCCTGATACTGCTTGTATCTCATGGAGAGAAAAACCTAACTCCCCTATAGGTGTGAAGAATGTGCAGCTGTCCGGGTTATATTTTTCCAACATAGCGAAGAAATTATGATAACTTTGCACAACCCCCCGTCGAGTAGCTAACACGGGAATTGTGAGGCCCGATTGAACGAGCGGCTCCTTAAGCTCCTCAAGAACGAAGTCAACCATACGGATCCACCAACCTCCTTCTCCAGAACAAACCCATCCTGGGGATCTGAACATCTGGGTAGAGAATTCACCCTGAGCTGCAATGAATTGGCGAATGAAGATATTCGCTGGATGCAGCACCTCTGGAATGAGATTCTTCATCTCAAATAAGCCGGGCCTCAACCCCTTGAGTTGTCCCACGATTTGTGTACGAGCTCGCCGACCAAATCCAAGCGACACATTCTTTTTCTCCTTGACTATGTCAAAAGTCAAACCCCGGTGACAGCTCACATTCAAGAAGTAGGAGAGCGGATACATCATCTTCATACTTGGGAGGAAGAGGAAACGGTTATCGACTCTCCGCAGTAGTTTTGAATCTCCCGCATGTATGAGATGGTCTTCAATTGCTATACGATCTCCAAATATAAATGCTGGTTTGGGAAACTGAGCACAACAGATAGGGGTCTCCATGTCCAAGTTAGTGATCAAAACCCTAAGAGTAGAGCATCGGGGGAATCTAATCATGTCTGTTCTCTCCGAGTCAGGGAAAGTACACAGTGGAATCCTACTCTGAAGACTGGAAACTTCATTCGCATCAGGCCCACCGATATACCCAAAGTGATGCTCTTGCGAAAGCAGCACATTTGGAAGAAACACTACAAAAGTCAAAGGCAAAGGTTAGCAGCTAAAACAAGTTGTTAACGTAAATACAAAATTAAAAACATGAAGGGTCAGCCTTGCGTCGAAAATTTTAAACACAAGATTCGAGCCTCGTGTTATAAATCCCAAACGCGAAGGTCGAAGACCCACGTTTAGAATTTAAAAAAAATGCTGGGGCCAACATCATGTTTTTTATGATGAACATGGAGTCCCAACTCCGCGTTTTCATTAAACAGAAACGAGTCATCTTCCTCGTTGTCAAGAACCCATCTAGTGTTTTCAAAAAACTTGCCCAAAGTAAGTTATTTTTGTCACAACTAACCATGATAGGGAGGCCCCCGTGATGACGATGGTGACGATGACGTTCCTATAGGAATAAGAACACCGCCGACGTCCTCAGCCGACCGCGTTTCGGAAGTCACTCCAGTGACTTTCTGGGAGCTAGAGTTCATTCGTCGCGACACCATCGATATAATCGGTCGGAGAAGGCGTCGTCGGTCGAAGGAGATGAAGTTTGTCGGAGATCTTATAGAAATCAAACGAGAATTCTCGTTCTTGGAAATAGCCAAAAATAGAAAGAGTCGAATGACTCTTGACATGACCATTCAGGTCTATTTATAATAGTCGTCAAGCTGTTAAGATGGCATGGGATTCTAGGAGAGAATCCCAACCATTTTTTGAAAACGCGAAGTTCATACCCGCGTTTAAATTTCCAAGTGCAAGGCTCAGACCAGCGCTACGAAGGCTCTTAACCTCGCATTTCGAACCTCAAACGCAAGAGTCACCTTTGCGTTGCAATTCTTCCAAATGAAGAGTCTATCCTTAATACTTATCCCCTAAGTTCATGGATTCTTTTAACAGAATGCTGTTAAAACTCTATATTTCCTTAGCATAATCTAAAGACTCATCAGGTTAATATTACACCTCAGATGATCATCATCCCCACAGAGATTAAATTTAGTTGTCATCACTACCAATATGACTACAGTTCCTCTGTCAAGGTCCATGTAGACGGTAAAAATTACCGCGGCGGACTAACGAACAAATTCGGCCACAAGTCAAGACCATCCACTTAGATAAAGAATGGAGTGTAGCCATGAAACGGGCTCGATGGCACACCTGGGCCCTCACGCGCCAAGTCACATGGGCTCGCTAGTAGAGTGAATCCGCCCTCATGAGCCAAATCCGCTCGCAGGGGTCCAAATCCGCCCTCATGAGCCAAATCCGCTCGCAGGGGTCCAAATCCGCCCTCATATGCCAAATCCGCTTGCAGAGGGCCAAGTCCACCTACGTGAGTTGAAAGCCGGGTTTCCAGGGACAAGCCTCCCCTACTTCCCGCGATGCGAGGGGAGAGAGCTTAGTGCTCCAGACTCATCAGACGGCCGTCTGCAATTCAAACGAAAAAGACAGGCGCTGGACCGACCTGCATACTCATAAATGTGAGTCACCTCACCCATCAGAATCGAGAGCTGGAGCCGTCGGCATGCAGCAAGCTGCCCAAACCCACTTGGGTACGAAACATCCATTCTCCCGCTCCTATTGAGGCATGGGGAGAGGGCACAGTGTCCCAGGACCGTCAAGCGGTCGCCCGGTGGCTCAGGATGTAAGTGAGCGGACAGGCATCAGAGCGGCCTGCACCCTCATAAATGCGGCTTACCTCACTCGTCCAAACTGAGAGCAAGAGCCGCCAGCGCTCGATGAGCTGGCCAGATCCACTCAAGTATCTGGCAGCCGCTGTCATGGATACGAGGAGGGGCTTTCCCACTCCTACGCGATGTGATGTAACATGCGGTTCCTCGAATGACCGTTTGTGGTACAGAGGGGTAGTAGGACGTCTTTGAACAGTGTATGGTCACATCCCATAATTCAAGGAGCAGCCAAACTGTTTCTCTCCCATTTAAGAGCTTCTTTCAGCAACCTGAGGAGGCATCGGCCAATAGATCGATAGATCGATTCATCAATTGAGAGATTGATCAAAGGAGGAGGATCGACGACGAGCTCTTTGCATACTCTTGCGCCGCAGCACCGTCCCCTAGTTCCGAGCCCCGATCGTCGACGAACTAGAAGATTTGAACTCTATCAACCTGAGCTTCTACTGAGTACTGAAGCTCTCTCTAGCAACCTCGATCGAACCGTCCAAGGGAAGCAGACTCGGCACGAGCACCGAGCGAAGCGTCCTACAGCTACCGAAAAGTCCCCACACTAAACAAAGAGGGCATTCCTTCTGCTTCTGTCGTAAACATTTGATCATTAGTTTGTAATAAGCCTTCTTATCAATACAAACAAAGTTCTCTATTTTTGGGAAATCAAATTTACACCTACAGAAGATGGCGACCATAGTGGGAGAAGCTGTTCCCTCAAGCGAAATGATGGTAGCTCAGTTCGACGAGGTTGCTGTTGGGACGACGGTGGAGTCCCTAGAGATCGAGTTCGACCAGGCCAAGTACGAAGAGTACTTGTCTTCCTCCTCTTCCGGTGGCGAAACATCCCGCAAACGCCACAGAGTCGTGCGCAGGGGCCGACCTCAGACGGTCAAAGCTCCCGAGCCAGAAGGCTCTACCCAAGTCTTGACGGGGAAACCCGCCCCAAAGTCTCTCGTGACCGAGCCACAGATCGAGAGCATGGGGTGAGGGTCTGCTAAGTGGGTCGCCAAACGACCCTCAGTAACGCCCGTCCCGAAAGAGACACCAGTTCATTCCGACATGATTCATACTGCCACAGTCCACACGGACACTCTTCCCTCTAGAAGAGCTCGCCAGCGGCGAGGAGGCAACTCATCTTATGCCGGAAGGCCCTCCAAATCAGGGGCGCTAACGGATAAAGATCAGGCCACCTGCTCAGGTGGACTTCGCTTCTCAGGTCACATCCCTGATGCGAATAAACCACCGTGAGCACGCGAGGCTGCCCGCGCAGGCAAATCCTTGAAAGTGGCCGGGTTTTACCCCGACCACCTGACGGATAGCTCCAGAGGCAAACCAATGGACGACGACTCGCCCATTCGCCCGCACGAGCGAAGGGCTGAATCTCGCCCACATGTTGGGGTTCGCCCAGACACGAGAGTTTTCCTGCCAAGGCAAACTCACCCAGCTCCTACATCGAGGCGTTCCGCCCAGTGTACAGCAAAGGGTGCATCCCAGACCCTCTTGTGCGATCACACAGGCAACCCATCTAACCTTAGGGGTATTCACCAGTCTCCTACGGAAGATCTCCGGGATTACCTAACTCGCAAACGCACTATACATGAAGCGAATCCTCAGTGCCATTGCAAAAGGCTCATCCAGACAGTTCTCGCCGACTGTCAATGTATAGTGACAGCGAAACCTTCAGTGTTCGAAAGGCTCTCTCGACGACCCTCTCGACCAAGATCCACTCGTCAGAGGCGCCGTCGCCAAAGAGGACGCGCTGCTGACGACCTAGAGCTCCCGTCCGCCACAATCAACATGACGGACAGGGGTAAGGCGGTATTTTCTGATTCCCCAGATTCGGATTCCATTCTGGGACCCAATCCTCGGTTCACCCGACGCGGACAAGGCGGCATATACCAGCGAACCAGTAGTCGCAAGGGAGCGAGGATCGGGTTTGATTACTCTACCCTAGCACCTCCCTCCTACGGTGAGGACGAAGTTTATTCGGCGGCAGCCACGTCCCAAACCTCACACTCGAGTCAGGACGCGCCGGCGGGAGCACACATGACTGAGCTCGCCCACGAGCAGACAATGGCTCAAAAACTGGAGGAACAGCAGGCGACCATCGACTCTCTACGAGAAATGATGGAGCAGCTTCTGAACAAGAAGAAGAAGAAGAAAAGAACCCAACGCCCCTTACCCCGGCGAACTGGGGATAAGGAGTGGGTACCTCCCCACCGTCCGTCGACGGAAACGGAAGACAATAGTAATCCGCAATCCGATTACTCTTCCAAAACATCGCTAGGAACGTCTCACACCGGGGGTAGCACCCGTGACAAGAGGTTCGACGAGTTCCAAGATCAGCTCAACGCGTTGAAGCTCCAGCAGAACATGAACAAGCTGGGGGTGGTCCGTCCCTACCCTATCGAATGGGATACGGTTCCTTACCCGGTGAAATTCAAGCCGATTAGCTTGGTGCAGTTTGACGGCAAGGGCTCGCCCTCGCAACACATCTACTACTTCATGGCGCAGACTGGATTCCTTACGGGGAACGACGCCATTCTCACGTGACTATTCATAGGCACCCTCAAGGGGGTGGCCTTTGAATGGTTCCGTAAACTGGAACCCGACTCTATCAAGTCGTGGGCCGACGTCGAGAGACTCTTTTTGGCCCGCTTCTTCGACGACGACACGGAAGTGTCGATGGCCACTCTCCTTGCTGAAAAACAACGGAAGTCGGAGTTGGTCAATGACTTTGTGAAAAGATTCCGGAATCGGTCCGTCCATTGTCGGGACCAAGTCTCTGAGTCGACGCTGATTGAGATGTGTCGCAACAACCTATCGATCCATATTTTGTCCAAGATAGGCGCGGTAGAGACCCGGACGTGGAAGGAGCTTGTGCGTCAAGGCGAACAGGTGGAAAACATGATCAAGAGGCTGGAGGCCGAGGAACCACAGCCCAAGAAGGGAGCTGCGGAACCAGCTGTGCCGAAGAATCCCCCTCGAACAAGAGGAAAGGAGATCATGGCAGTCGATTCCGCCCCAGCGCCAAAGACTGCTCAAAGGCCAAAGCCCAGACAATTTGAGCAACGCCCCCCGCGGTAGTATGACTTCAAAGAAGACCAGGTGGTGGCAACGTTTGATACTCTGCTCAAGAGTGGTCGGATCAAACTGCCAGAAGTCACGAAGCCTGAGGAGGCGGACAAAACCGATGATCCGAGTTACTGTGCCTATCACAGATTCCTCGGCCACAACACGACCAAGTGCTACGTCCTCAAGGACAAGCTCCAGACCCTCTACGACGCGGGGGTCTTGAAGAAGGAGAAGGTCCAGCAGCAGGTGACCACGAACATGATCACTTTCAGCTTTGGGACAAATCTCCCAGAAGTCCAAGCTCCGGTGGGGGTAATTCCTATCCCCAAGGCGGTTTTGAAGATCACCAACAACGATCCTCACAACCAGCGGGGGAAGGGCTTGGTCCCGCAGACCCTGCCATCGGGGCAGATAATGTGGGTCCATCCAGACCTCCTCAATGATGAATAATGGACTACAAGGCCTTCAAGGGGGCCAAGGGAAAACATTGCAACGTCGTCTATGCCACCCCAGATAAGGATGACGCAGCGATAACCGCCTTGACCGATTCCGAGGAGGACACCAACGTCTTCGCCACGAGATCAGGAAAGGAGTTCGCGAAGGAATACCCCGCGAGAGCAGAGAACCTGGCAGGACCTCCTAAGAAGCCAGCTGTGTTGACTCCTCCTAATCCAGCCGGGCCAAGCTCGAGCCGCTAACCTTTCCGGTTCAACGTGCTCGCGCAGTTGAAAAGCATCCCTGCGCGAATCACCATGTACGACCTCCTCCGGCAAATAACCCTTCAAAGGCGTCGAGAACTACTTCACAGACTCTCTGCTGTATCAGGATCCCGTCGAACCGCCAGTTGAGGAGCCGGAGAGCGGCAACGAGACGGACAGCGAACCCGAGTACGGTGACAGTCTAATCCTGAATGACTTCGAGTCAATTATAATCGGTTATGAGAGTCACAATGTAACCAATGCTGTTCAGACAGAGGAAATTGTCATGAATGAGAAATCCGACTTTGCTTATGGGTCGTCTTGCTATACGTCTGAGGATGATGAACCCAACGACCTATGGTCAGAACTCTACCGTGATCCTTCCCTGCACTTACCAGTATGCTCGTCATACGTCGCCAAAGCACAGCCAGTCAAGTCATCACAAGCTGTGTTCGTCGTGCCAGCCTGGAATAATTATCGAAAAGATATTATCTTTAGTCGAATCGATCATCCCCTGCGCACGCTATGGGACGAGTCTGAAGACGAAGACCCAGCGCCCCAGTTTTCGTAATACAGTCGAATTGCGAAACGCATGATGAGCGACATGGGATATGACCTCACTCATTTAGAGGGCCTGAATTACGGCCGAGGACGTAAGACGGTCATCCGACCCGCTTACGTACCTAAAGGAAAACCCTCAAATTACTTCAACAGGACTAGAAGAGGCCTAGGCTACTCCTCCTCCTCGTCGGATTTGTGTTTTTACGTCAACGAAGATTTTGACTATGCATGTTCAGGGGATCAATCGTCGATAACCTCGGCATGGGACGCGGATGTCAGCGTGAGGGATCTGTTCGATGGCCTCACAGTCAACATGGCTACAATGGATCTCGCCGAAATGGCGGAGGATGTACAGCTTTCGCTTTACGACGAAACATGGGACCGCCATGTTAACGCTTAGTGGAGAAGTCGCTTCGAGCAGCGGGAACCACCGACCGAAGACGAGGTCCTCCAAGTGAATATGGGTAATGAGGCGAATCCCAAGCCCATATTCATCAGCGGCAGCCTGCCTCCTCAAAAAAAAGAAGATCTCATTGCCCTCATTCGGGAGTATATTGACGTCTTCGCGTGGAATTATGAGGACATGCCCGGCCTGGATCCGCGGGTCGCTACGCATCGCCTTAACATCGGCTCAGACGCCAAACCAGTCAAATAACAGCAGAGGCGGTTTCACCCTCAGATCATGGAGGCAATAGAGGCCGAAGTGAAGAAACTGATTGAATCCGGTTTCATCAGGGAAGAACAACACCCCGATTAGGTAGCAAATATTGTTCCGGTTGTTTGCGGAAAAAGTTGCTGTATTCATTGCTGCATTCATTACAACTTCAATCGTTACAATGAAATAAAAGGATAGCCTTTTTATAAGGCCTTTACACAATGAAAACAAAAGAAAAGCAACTCCTTTCAAACAAACGCAAGATCTGTTTATCATCTCTTGCTTGCGTGGGTCTTTGGCCTGTGACGGGGATGTTGATATCCGTGGACCACCGGTCGATCTTGATCCTTTCCGGGAAATCCGGCAGAGCTTCGTCTATCCGCGTGGGATATAGAAGCAGAACCTCGTCGATCCGCACAAGATCTAGAGGTTATAAGCGTATATCTCGGCTAAAACGAGATAATAGCTCTTCTTAGTGTCACCGCTAAGGAGCAACACTAAGGAAAAGGGGTGAATGACGGTGCAGACTCCTCGATCCGGCAGGGCTTCGCTGCTCTCTTGAAAACTCTGACTCCTCGCTCCGGCAGGGCTTCGCCGCTTCACACAAGAGGAATCCTTGGCTAAGATAATTCAGCCTTGGATTCGGAGCCAAGAGAATGGAGGCTAGGGGCCTCTATTTATAGGCAAATGAGAGAAGGGGGGGGGAAAACCACCTTGGAGACACCCCTGGGGGGGTGTCTTGGCCATTGGCCGAGACAACCCCTTGGGGGTGTCTCGAGCCAGCCAAGACAGGTTTGGGTGTCCCCGGTTCAGCCCGGGGCCGTGCCGTTGTCCCGCTGTTGACTCGCCGTTGACTTTTCGTCCGAACTCGGATTTGAGTGATTTCGGATGCGTTGGAATCGTGACGGCGAGCTCTGTAGGCCCCGATGGTTGGATTATCTGTGGGGTGATTGAGGCCCAGCGGGCGTTGGTCCGATTGCAGTGATCACGGGGTTATCGGTCAGTCCGTATCCCCGTTGTTCTGAGATTCTGTCGGCTCACGTAGTCCGTCGGTTTGCTTCAGTCGCTCACCGGCGTCATTTGAGCTCTTGTGAACTGGGTGGTGACGTTCAATCGTCGCTCGTTAACACTGAGCTGTGTGCGGGGACCTATCGGCAATTTTTGATGCCTACACCGGTCTTGAAGAAAAACGGTAAGATCCGCATCTGCATCGACTTTAGGGACCTCAACGCTGCGTGCCCCAAAGACAAATTTCCCCTGCCCATCACGGATGTCATCATTGACAATACGTGTGGATTCGAGAGGATGTCCTTCATGGACGGTTTCTCGGGGTACAATCAAATCAAAATGCACCCCGAGGACGAGAAACACACTTCATTCAGAACTCCTATGGGGGTGTACTGCTACACCGTTATGCCCTTCGGACTCAAAAACGCCGACGCAACCTATCAACGCGCCATGTGTATGATCTTTCGAGACCATCTGCGGAAGACAGTCGAATGCTACGTGGACGATCTGGTTGTGAAGAGTCGTCGTAAGGAGGACCACCTCCAAGACTTGAGGGCGATGTTCGAACTTATGAGGACTCATCAGCTCAAGATGAATCCTACTAAGTCGTTCTTGGGGATGTCTAGCGGCAAGTTCCCCGGGTTCGTCGTCACGACGAGAGGAATCCGGATCGACCCAGACAAGGTGCGAGCTATTCAAGAGCTTCAACCGCCCCAAAATCTCAAAGAATTAAGAGGTCTCCAGGGACGATTGGCCTATATCCGAAGATTCATCTCAAATCTTTCAGGCAAATGTCAGCCATTCTCCAAGCTTATGAAGAAAGGCACTTCCTTCGTATAGGACGAGCCTTGCCAGAAGGCCTTTGAGGATATCAAGGCTTACCTTTCGAACCCACCTGTCCTCGCCACACCAATCTTAGGAAGGCCGTTTCTCATCTATATACGCGCCATGGAACACTCTCTGGGTGCTCTCTTGGCACAAAATGATGACTCCGGCCACGAGAAAGGCATCTACTACCTGAGTAGGACCCTGCAAGGCGCCGAACAACGGTACCCAATGGTCGAGAAAGAATGTTTGGCCTTGGTGTTCGCCATCCAAAAGATACGACACTACCTGGTTGGCCGGACAATCCATGTCATCTCCCGGGTGAACCCCATTCGAGTCTTCATGACGCAACCGGCGGCGTTAAACTGGTGCCTGGCTAGGTGGGCACTTCTGCTCTCTCAGTACAACATCCACTTCATGCCACAGAAGTCGTTCAAAGGGCAGGCCATATGCGATCTCATGGCTAGTCACCCACTGGGAGCGAGAACCGACTTGTTTGAAGATTTGCCAGACGAACCGCCTGAAGTCAACGTGACTTCGTTACCGGAAGTGTGGCAGATGTTCTTCGATGGTGCATCTCGCGCAGCTGCGGATGGCTCTATTGTTGTAGGAGTGGGAGTAGTCCTCACTTCTCCGCATAACCACGTGCTGCCCCGAGCCTTCTCTTTGACAGAACCATGCACCAACAATGTAGCTGGGTACAATGCCTTACTCATCGGGCTTGAGTTGGCCAAAGAGCTAGGGATAAGGCATCTCGAAGCTTACGGCGATTCCCAGCTCATCGTCAAGCAGATAACCGGTGAATATGTAGTTAGGAACGAGGACCTGATTCCACTCCACAAAGCGGCTGTCACGCTAGTGGAATCATTCGAGAGTTTCCGCATTGAGCACGTGCTGTGATCCAAGAACACACATGCGGACGTGCTCGCCTCTTTGGCAGCCAACCTGGCTCAACCACTAGGGACAACCCAATGGGTCACAATGGCGAGCAGAAGGCTCTTTCAATTGAAAGATGCTCCAGAAGCGAACGCCACCCATCAAGTCCCAGATCAGCCCAGTGCTGAGGACTGGCGCCTCCCGATCATCGATTACGTCCTATACGGCGTATTGCCCGAAGATGTAAAGGAGCGGGAGTCTGTTCGGAGACGTGCTACGAGATTCTACTATGATTCAACCACCAAGACGTTGTATCGAAAGTCATACGACGGCTTGTTGCTTCGATGCCTCTCGAAGGCAGAAGCACAAGAAGCTCTACGTGAGGCCCACGACGGCGTTTGCGGAGCTCACCAGCCTGGACCCAAACTTTAGGACCACCTGCGAAGGATAGGCTACTTCTGGCCTGGGATGGTTCATAACGCGGTCGTCTACGCGAGGCGCTGCCATGAGTGCCAGATCCATGCCAACTACATGCATCAGCCGCCCGAAGACCTACACCCGACAAAGGCTTCGTGGCCTTTCGAGGCATGGGGGATGGACATAGTCGGGCCAATATCCCCTCCTTCGGCAAGAGGTCATCGCTTTATTCTCGCGATCACTGACTACTTCTCTAAGTGGGCCGAAGCCATCCCCTTGAGAGAAGTCAAGACTAACGACGTGATTAAGTTCATCAAACACCATGTCATCTACCGATACAGCGTACCCCGACGTGTCATTCATGACAATGGCACGCAATTTGTTAGCCATGCATTCACCAGGTTCTGCGACAAGTTCCGAATACAGAACCTCTCCTCCACGGCTTATAACCCATCGGCGAATGGCTTGGCCGAGGCCTTCAACAAAACAATCATCAAGATCTTGACCAAGTTGACCTCCACTAGCAAGCGCGATTGGAACGAAAAACTTGGCGAAAGCTTGTGGGCATATCGCACAACGGTTCGCACACCGACTGGCCACACGCCCTACTCATTGGTATACGGCTGTGAGGCCGTATTGGCATTAGAAATTCAAATTCCGTTCCTCCGCGTCGCCTTGGCAACGGGGATGACGGTGGAAGACAATCACCGACAATGACTCGCCGAGCTTGAAGCGCTGGATGACAAACGGTTAGAAGCTCAACAGCACATTGAATTCTATCAGGCCCGGATGGCTAAGGCTTTCGACAAGAAAGTCAGGCGCTGAACCTTCAAGGAAGGGGAGCTGGTGCTGGCCGTTCGCCGACCGATGATTCTCACCTCCAAGAAGAAGGGCAAATTTTAGTCCAAATGGGAAGGACCGTTCGTAATAGAGACAGTCTACTCGAACGGTGCCTATCGCCTCGTCAAACCTAATGGCGATAAGATCATGATGTCCATCAACAGCAAATATCTGAAGAAGTACTACCCTTAGTTCTTCTTCGCCAACTCCCACGAGTGCATGAGTCTAAACTGGCCCTCACCCCCTCCAACTGGTACACGAGGCTAAACTGTCCCTACTTTACCCGCTCTGGCGAAAGACCTCTGTCAGAGTTTAATTTGCCAATCTTCCCTGATAAGATGGCGGATCCACCAAAGTCGCCCATATCGCGGCAGACCCAGAGTTTAATTCGCCAACCTTCCTCAACAAGATGGCGGATCCACCAAGGTCGCTTACAGCGTGGCGAACACAGAGTTGCTCAAATCGCAATAAACCCCCATAGCCAGATTGATACCAAACCACTGGCGAAAGTCAATCCTCCCCAATAGGATGGCGAATTCAACAAAGTCACTCATATCGCGGCAAATAACTCGGTTATGTTAACCATCACTCCTAACCGAACAAGCTTATCTGTCTCCTTCAATGAGATAATAAGACCCCGTAGTTGCCCCGATCGCAACAAAACTTCATCAGGTTAATGATTACCTCCGATGACTGGCGTTGCTATTCCCACGAATGGCATAGCCTAAGTAATAACCTACCACGCGATGTGTTATTACTTCGGTCGATAGTCACACTCTTACGTCCCTGAACTATTTGACCTATTCCAGCTATCCTAACATCCCCTTAGGATAACTGATGGGTAGCAGCCTACCACGCGATGGCTCCTACAACGATCGATTGTCATATTCCTACATCCCTGAACGACTCGATTATCACCTGTGTTGTCACCCTCGCGGACGATGACAGCTATTGAGGGCGGCTCGACAAACGTCACACCCGACAGTGCCTCCAAACAACAACCCACTGAGTGGCAAGTCAAGCATTGGAGACATCGGTTGGTCGCACGCATGAGCAACCACACCTGATCTAGGGCTAAGTGTTACCATCTAAAGTCCTACCAGAGCTGTAACATGAAGGGCAAGTCTAACCTGACCCCATGTCGCAGGCAGCCAAAAGCAAAAAAAAATGGTGCAGACAAAACAAAAGAAAAATCAAAACCAAAGGCCATTACGGGCCAATTTTTTTTACATGCATGAGTTTTTGTCTAGTTCTGATGCACACGGCATCAACTAACTTACAAAAAAAAAAGAAGAGCAGGCGCTACAGAAGCTTCAACAGGCTGAACGTGGCGAACTTGGCTTTGACCGCCGAGAGTTCCGCCGCGCGTCGGGCCTTCGCCGCCTCCTCCTTCTTTTGTCGCATCTTGGCAAGGGCAGCTTCGTCTTCTTTTCCTCCTGGCGGAGAAGCTGAAGCGAATGCTCTGCCTCCCTAGCGGCGCTGCAGACCTGCCTATTTTCCAGCTCGAGTCTCCGCAACCGCGCCTCGCCACGAGAGGATCCTGCGTCTTCGAAGAAGACAGCGTCGTGGTAGGCGTCCATCTTGACCAGCATCGCCTCGTGCTGCTTGCACAGACGCTTAAGCTCGGCCTCCTTCGCCCGAATCCGCTTCGCCCTCTCTTCACGCTCGAGCAGGAGGCGCAGCAAGAGGGGCGGTGGCACGTCGGAGGGATCGTCGTAAGCCAGCTCCTCGAGGTGGTACATCCACCCCTCCACACAGTGAAGTTCCTGCTCATACCGGCGTGCGAGCGAGGTACCGCCCGCGTGGCGAACCTCCTTTAACCCCGCTTCCACGAGAGGAAGCACATCGTAGTACCGCCCGTCGCCCACGCCAACTGAGATGGCGATCCCCTGCACCAAACCCTCCACCCTCTGGAGGGGCTTGAAGGCAGGGTGAGCCACGGGGTCCGGCACGGAAGACCCCTGGGACGAGTTTACAGGGGAAGCAGACGGAGGACCATCGTTGACTGCACCCTCAGAGGCACTATGGTCGGAGTCAGAAGCCATGGAGCAGAGAAGGTTACTGCAGCGGTTTTCTCCTAGCGGATTTTTCTCTAAGAGGTAGGAACTTGGCTGAAAAGATGGCGAGTACGGGAAATATATCTGAAGACGCTACGGTCTGGATCTGTCCCCTCAAACAATCGAACGGCCCAGATGTCCTGCGACGCCTCGAACTCAACGCCAATAAAGGCCACTCCTCTCGGGACCCCAAACCGACCGATCGAATGAAGCCCAAGAGGCGAAGCGTTCTGTCACTTCGCCATTAATGAGCATTAACACGTCCCTAAGGCCTTAGCTGGCAAGCATTTGGGCCCGCCAGGAGACCCGTGGCATGAACTTTTGCCCGTGTTTTTGAGGCCTCAGCTTGGGACAGATTCCCCGCCGCTTGAGTTCGGACTGCAATACGGACTCGCCCTAATTCGAATCTGACCGCACGAAGTTTCGCTTGCAACCTAAACTCGCCAGAGGCCAAGTTGGGTCTGCAGCGTAAACTCGCCTTCTCATAAATTCCGCTTGCAGTCTAAACCCGCCAGCGGCCAGAGTTGGTCTTCAACACGAACTCGCCAACACGGGGGATTCGCCTACGGCTTGAGTTTTCCAACAGTCGAAGTTAACCTTCAAGCGAACTCGCCATCGTTCTCGCTTCACCTTCAGCGTGAACTCACCTACATTCGAGTTGGACTGAACGAACTCGCCGGTAGTTTAGTATGGCTCTCCGCACGAATTCACCTACATTCGAGTTGGACTTGAACCAGCCTGTGCTCGAGTTGAATCTTCGCCCAAGACGTGCCACCTGAAATCGCTGTTGGCCATGCCAAAGAAACATTGAAGAGTGATATATCCAAAGGAAGCGTGACAAGAAAACACGAACTTCATCAGATGCTTCTAGACAGTACATTTGAGCAAAGTTATAATTTTATAACTAAGAAAGTCATAATGTTACGTTCGAGAAGCAAAACATACACCAGTTTTTCGTTAAGACAATACATTTGAACAAAGTTATGACTTCACAAGTCATGGCATAGTTTCAAAAGCAAAACAAATAAGCGAAATGTCTTAACACAGGCACGGATTTGAAATCTCAGTCGTACAAACTAAAAGAGGAAAGCTCTTCTTTGGCCAATGCCACCCTTCTCGCGTGGTCCTCCCGAGCTTTGTCTTCAGCCGCCTTCCGAACTCGGTCTTCAGAGCTCGATCTGGCGGCGGCATCTTTTTGACGCAAGGCCAAGAGGCCTTGAGTTTCCGCCTCAGCGTTCCTGCTGACCTTTACGACATCGGACTGGAGCCCCTTCAAATTCGTCTCCGCCTGTCCCAGTTCGGCTCGTAGGCGAGCTATTGTGAAATTGAGGTCGATAATTTGCTCCTCCAACGAGTGTTGTTGACCCACCCAGAAGTTGGCGATGGATTCCAAATCCGCGATTTCTTTGCAACGGACCTCCTGTTCCTGAGCTTCCTGACGCCTGATATAAGCCAAGCAAGGCTCTACTTCCGGGCCTTCCCATAGCAATGTCTCTAGCCCTATCATACGCGACTCCAAGAGACGGAGCGCCTGCATACAACGAGTGGCAAGCCGGTTTTCGCCCGACTGTCGAAAGTCGACCACGCGATCCAGGAGAGATTGCCTAAAACCGTCAAAGCTGCCCATGCCAAGATTGACAAGGGAAATCACTTGCCTCACAGCATTCTCAAACTCTTCGACGTGAGCCTGCAAGGGCAAGGAACCGGAGGGAGCAGGCTCTTGACCTGGAGTGAGCACCGCAATAGGTGGAATCTTAAGGCAAGGTTCGGTTCCTGGCTGCGGAGCGGGGCCGGGGGCAGGAGAAGTTGCCGGGCTCTCGGGTTCATCGTCAGATATCAGAATAGGCTCGGCCTCATGCTCCTCGGGAAGCGGCACATCGTCATGGGCTGTGAAGCATAGCGATGGCATGAAAGGGGGAGTCAGGCGAGAAATACCAATCCATGCTTGAGTGAGGGTTGAGTTAAAGACATACCTTCGGCAGCAGCGGCTTCCGCAGCGCCCGAAGAAGACGCCTCCTTCCTCTTCTTCGAAGTAACCCTCTTCACCTTCGGTGCCATCTGGAAGATGCAAGAGAAATTTGGATCTTCCCTGAAAAAGACGATAAGAAAACTTTGGTCTCTTCTTGACGAGGGGGAGGAGTACTAAAATACCCTGACCCTAGACAGTTATCGACGGCTCGATTGGACCCTTCAGGCCTAAACAATTGAGAGGAAGGCTGAACAATCCGGGCCCCCTATGAGCGGCTAGGATTCGGCAATTCCTAGGCACGATCTCTAACCAACGGCCCGGATCGGGCGTGAAGGACGAAGAGACCCATCGCACTGCATTCAATGCGAAGCGGCGCGCCCACGTCTCCGTAACTGACGTGCACGCGGGTGAACACACGACCCGCTAAAAGCGGAGCCCACCCGTAACCGAAATCGCGGTTAGTGTGACGACTGCGGATTCACCCTCGGGTAAAATTCGCCTGCAGGCGAAACGAGTTTGTAACTGAAATCTGCCGA